>VZRR01006134.1:424-10803 GCA_013398015.1 Oreocharis arfaki
GTGTGCCGGTGCCGCGGGAGGACAGTAACCGGGAACGGGGGCTGCCGGTTTCCCCGTGAAGGGAGAGCCAGGTATGGGAGCTGCCGGGAAGAGAGAGCTGGGGAGGGGAGTGCCGCCGGTTTTTCTGGGAGATGAGAGCTGGGGAAGGGGATTGCCGGGGACCGGGAGCGCTGTTGCTGCGGGAGGATAACAGCCAGGGACCGGGGGTGCAGGTGTTCCCGGGAAGGGAGAGTCGGGGACCGGAGTGCCGGGGCTCACCGCTCTCTCTGCCGCAGGTGATGGTGTAGCAGCGGCTGCTGCTGGCAGCAGCATCCAGAGCACACAAAGCTGGCTCCCTGCGCCATGGTCACCCACAGCAAGTTCCCCGCCGCCGGGATGAGCCGCCCCCTCGACACCAGCCTGCGCCTCAAGACGTTCAGCTCCAAGAGCGAGTACCAGCTGGTGGTGAACACTGTACGCAAGCTGCAGGAGAGCGGCTTCTACTGGAGCACGGTGACAGGTGGCGAGGCCAACCTGCTGCTGAGCACCGAGCCGGCTGGCACCTTCCTCATCAGGGACAGCTCAGACCAGAGGCACTTCTTCACCCTCAGCGTGAAGACGGAGTCGGGCACCAAGAACCTGCGCATCCAGTGCGAGGGCGGCAGCTTCTCTCTGCAGAGTGATCCCCACAGCAGCCAGCCCGTGCCCCGCTTTGACTGCGTGCTCAAGCTGGTCCATCACTACATGCCGCCCACACCCTGCACCGTCCCCGAGCAGCCAGGGGGGGCCCTGCACCCCAAGCGCACCTACTACATCTACTCAGGCGGCGAGAAGATCCCCCTGGTGCTGAGCCGCCCGCTCTCCTCTAGTGTCTCCACCCTGCAGCACCTCTGCCGCAAGACCGTCAATGGGCACCTGGACTCCTATGAGAAGATGACTCAGCTGCCGGCCCCCATCAAGGAGTTCCTGGACCAGTATGATGCCCCTCTCTAAGGGGCCAGTGGAGCATGGTCACATGCTACAAGCACAAGAACAGGGGACAGGCACAATGCCCCAGCGGCATAGGAGCTGGCAGGGCATGCCGAGCCTCTCCATCCGGGAAGGAGAGAGGGGGAACTGGGGCAAGCTGCCGTGGGCTCAGGGCTGTGGCCAGCATAGCTGGACACCCTTGGTGCTGGGGGGGACTCCCCAAGCAAGCGTGACACCTCCTCTCCACAGGGAAGGAGATGGCTCCAACCAGACTGTGGATGTTACAGTGAACCCATTGGCAAAGCCCCTGTGGGCTTGGGCAGCCAGGACAGCTCCCGCAGCACGGGGGAACGTGCACCCCACCAGCCCCATCCTGGGGGTGTCCTGGTGAGAGCCCCTTCCACCCTCAGAAATGGAAAGCACTGGAGCCCAGGAGTGCCTGATCGCTTTTCCTCAGTTTTAAGGGGAAGGTGTTTTTTGCCCATACTGTACCTCTTGCTGCCTCCTTGTGGGTGGAAGCTCCTTTCACACCAAGCCCCAGACTAAGAGGTCGATGCCTTTGTCCCTGCGCTGCCATTTTCCAGGGGACTAAGCCTTAATATCCTCCCTGCCCTGTGGTCTGGGTTAGTGCACATCCACTGGTGACGCTGCGCAATGACGGTCCTGCTGATGTGCTGTGAAGCTGGAGGGGAAGCGTCGCGTCCCGATGCTGCTGAGTTCCACACAACTGCATCTGCAGGGATCACCTCGAGGACCCCGGGCCCTTCCTCCCTAGAGTCACACCCCACCTCTGCCCAGCCACTCCCGCAGACCCCGGCTATGCTGCTCCATAGGGCACCAATTCCCGCAGGAATGCAGCAGGACGATCCCCTGGAGCGTGTCATCTCGTGAGTGCTTTTCTGCGTCTGCCCAGAGAAGTGGTTGGGTTTTCTGGCTTTTTTTAATTTTTATTCTTATTTTTTTAACCAACGGGATGTTTACAGGCCAACATGAATCACTGTCTTTTATAAAGATTCCATCTTCACCTCCAGCCTTGAGGGCTGAGCAAAACGATGCTTGAAAATTCAACCAAAACCAAACTCAGATGAAACTTTGCACATATTTATATTTATATTCAGAAAGAAAATGTTTCCATAATTTATAATAAAGAGCACTATTTTTTAATGAAAAACGTCAGATCTGGTTTGATTTCTCTCTTCCACCCCTGAGGCCACTTGGCCCCGGCACAATGCTGGGATATGTTTACACCACGTAATCGCCGTTTCCTGGAGCCTGCTGTCCATGCCGGGTGATCCCGCCGCGGTGACTCAGCCTGGCGTGCGTAAGCTCTGCCCCAGCACTCAGGTATGTCTGAGCCCTGCGACGTCGCTCCGCCAGCCAAGCCGTGAGGATGGGATCTGCTCCCAGCTCGCACACACAGTGCAACCACGGGACAGCAGACATGGCCCTGGGCACAGGAGGAGCCGAGCTGGTGGCCAAGGCTGGCCTGTGGCACAGCCCCAGCGCAGTGCTTGTGAAGTGCCGAGCGAGTCCTGCCTTCCCCCAGACCTGTTTTAGCATATGCCAGGGTGAGGAGCTGCAGGAACTGAGAGGTGTGGGTAGGAAAGGGTCTGCAGGCACTCCCTCTGGGCTCAGGGTAAGGGGGGCTAAGATCCCGCTGCCAAGATCCCAGCCAGGCACAGATGCCCAAGGGAGAGGAGAGGATTCAATTCTCCTGGGGATGTCCTTGCCCCCAGAAGTGCCTGGCCCCTGTTGCTGGGGGCATGGGCAATAAACCGGCAGCTCCATCTGGCTGGTGTGCAGTGTGGTGCCTGGCTGCAGAGCTGCATCCAGGGAGGGATGTGGGCGATCCCCTGGGAGTGGGTCAGCCCCCCAGAGCCCCTGGCTGTGAGGAGCAGGCTGTGCCCAGGTGCTTTGTGCCCAGGCCCCAGTCTGCATCTCCGCACTGTGGGCATTATGCCTGGCATCATGCGTAGTGCTCCCACCCCCCCCGGGGAACCCTGGCTGCTGGGAAAAGGATTTCCTCAGGAATCAGCCCGGACCAGAGGGACGGTGAGTGTGCCGGTCCAGGCTGTGGGCATGGCACAGTCCCAGTGACTATTTTGGGGCTGCTACGTGGGGCCGTGGCGCGCGGGCTGCCAGGAAGTGCCGTGGCCTGCCCAGGCACCCGCTACAGCTATGCAAGGAATGTCCACGCGCGCGGGTGGCCGCCCGCCAGGCCCTGCCGAGGCACATCCCTGACTTTAGGGCTCCCGGCAGCACCGGTGACTCCCAGCCCCATGCCAGTGATGCGGTGGGAGCAGTGCTGCAGGCACAGCAGCCCCCAGCTGGCAGGAGCATCACCTTGCAGAACATCACCACTGCCAGGCAGGATGAGGCGAATCAGGGGATGGGAAAACAGGGCCCTGGGGGTTTATGAGCACACTCAGCTCTCCTGTCAGAGCGAGGGGTTCACAGAATGGGAAGCTGCCCCCAGGGACGGCAGCCAGGCTGCCCACAGTGACCCTGCCCAAGTCCCCCCAGCCAGACCCCAGCCTTCCCATCTCTGTGGGAACAGCCCCAGCTTCTTCGCTTCCCAGAACTGCCCTGGCATCACCGACCAAGGGCCTCTTCCCTCGCGGTGCTGCAACCCGCGGCTGAGTCGAGAATCCGGGAAGCTCCGCCAGCCCCACGGGTTTCTTGGAATAAAGCCAAGCTCGCGGCAGCAGTGACGCGGCAGCCGGCGGGCAAATCCCTGCTGAAGGTTTCACAAACCTCTCGCTGCTCCAGAGCAGCTGAGCGGACTTGGCCCTGCGTTTCGTAAGCAGCCTATCAAGCATGTCCCACAGCCAGTTCCCCTCTGCCCTTCACCAGGGCTGGGGCATCCGAGCTCCCCCTGGGAGGGTTCCTGGATGGGGAAGATGTTACCAGGGTGATCAGATCCTGTCACGGTGTGATGGTGCCAAGAGCCAGACCAGACTTTGCACAGGGTGCCAGAAGCAGGGCTGGGACATTGAGGTCCTGCAGCACTCCACACCCCAGATCTCCTGGGGCTGGGCACCAAACAGCACCAGCAGGACTCAGTGCAGCTGTAAGCATAGCATGTCCCCAGTTCCATCAGCTCCTCCATGCTGTGATGGGGGCCATGCAGAGCAGGGTGAGGAGCACCAGGGCCAGTGAGAGCCCAACAAAGTGTTGGGGTACAGAAGGGTGGTCAGACAGGGACAGACTGCTGTTCCACAGCCCCTGCAGCCCCCCATTCTGCCTCAGCCTGGCCTCCCCACGGGGTGCGGGGTAGCCACCAATGCTTCCCATCACACTGCTGGCTCATTACTGGCACAACAAGGAAGTGTCCATGGGGATGGTGAACCTGAACCCTGTGGGGTCAGGGGTGCAGGAAACCCTCTCTGGTGTGTACCAGCCTCTGCAGAGCCAAAACAGGAAACCAGTGCAGCCGGTGATTGCTGCGGGCAGCGAGCCTCGACACAGCAGCAGAGGGCTCAGCCAGCACCGCAGCTCTGTTGTGGCTACACCAACCATGCAGAAAACCCAACTGGCCACAGGGAAGCAGGACAGACCCATGAAGGCTCCCCAGCCCCATACCAAGACCCCAAGGAAGCTGGCAGCGGACGCAGCACCAGAGGTGACTGGGGCGGCAGAGCCAGGCAGGGAGCTTGCTGTGAACACGCCGACCTCGCGGCACTCCCCTCACGCACTTCTTCCTGCTTGGCTCTGCAGCGCCAGGACATTCTCACATCTACCACTACATTTCCCAGTAGAATGCAGGAAAGGGCTGTGCAGCAGCTGGGGACTTACTGTAAATGGCACCACCTGCTCCTTATGTGGCAATTCCTCTGCAGGCCAGGGCCACGGGGACAGTTGGGAACAGGGACTGGGACATCTGCTCCCAGTGCACTGCCGGGAAGCACAAGCATGAGCTCTGTGGCAGAGCCGAGGGCTGGCAGTGGTGCTCCCAGTTGCAGGCCCAAGACAAGAGACAGCTGCTTGGGCTCGAGGAGGAGCAGGGCTGCAGCTCTGTGTCCCCAGAGCCCCTCGGTTCCACAACTGCCCCTCATCTTGGGCCTCTGCACTCGAGGTACTGCTTGAAGTCTGTGTTCTGGTAGCAGCTCAGCTGCCGGTGACCTGGCCCAGAGCCTTGATGGACGGGGAAGCCATGGGGGCTTGGCCCTGGCTCTCCTTGGGCCAGGCAGGGCTACTAGCAGGCAGGGAGCAGGGGGTGGCAGCAGGACCGTGTGCCCAGGCCAGGAAGTATTTCGGGATGCAGCTGAGCCCAGCAGGCTGTGTACATCCCCATGGAAACCCTACTTTGTTGCTGCTTCCCTAGCCAGACTCGCGGCCAGCTCCAGGGAGCCAGCAGCTGCGGATTCCTCACTGCTTCCATCAGCAGCTATGCGAGCGGCTCTGCCCCGGCCCCCCCGGCCCCAGCTCTCTGCTCCCTGGCAGAGGCCCGGGCCCGGGGCTAGGCTGCTCCTGCACCTGCACTCGCAGGGAGCAGTGATGTGCCAGCCACTGGCTGTGGTCACTCCTGGGCACACAGCACATCACGGGAGGTCCCTATGGGTGCTCCGGCAGCGGGCTGCCAGCTGCCTGGGGTGTGCTTGCCCAGCACAGTGCAGAGTCCTCAGATGACCCTGGCAGAGCAGCCATGGGCAGGTGCCAAACCCTAGCCCTGGAGCATCCCTTGGCCTCACATCAGTCCTGGCTTCAGCCACGGCACAGGAGCCAGCAGTGGCAGAGCCACACATGTGGATGGGGATGGAGCTCCCAGATGTGGGACCCTGTGTCTGCAATCCAGCCCTGCCCTCCTTGCCTGCCCCCTCCTCACCAGTGCACAGTGCCTGAGGCCCTGAAGGTCCCCACCAGCCTGGTAGGCTCTGCCCATCCCTAGCTCTGGTGGCCATCAGCAGAGAGCAACTCCAGCCACACCACTTGGGCAAGGGGTGATGGGTACCAGTGGCACCACTTGAGCAACGATGGGGTGTGCGGCTGGCAGAGGGCACAGCTGGAGCAGATGCTCCCCAGAAGGACCCAGGGGCCCTGTCTCAGCATTTAATGAGGGGGAACGGGAGCACTTTACTGTAATTCCAGTAATTACATTGTTCATCCTTGGCAGCCTACACCAGTTGGTGTCCAGCGCCATGGGATCACGATAAGCCACCTGGCAATGAGGCTTGGCAACACGCTGTGCCGCCGGGCAGCCAGCCAGGGCAGGGAAGGGCTGCGGAGCAAGGTGTGAGGTACGGTAAGGGCCCGCCCCGGAGTTCCCGTCACTGGCGCAGGTGGCGGCCAGGAGGGCCCTGGTGTCCGGGGTTGACTGCTGAGCCCACACAGCCGGGGATCCCCAGCCTGCTGAGGTCCTGGCAGGATCCTAGCAGCCACCCATCATTGTGGCATCCCCGGAACCCACCAGGCCTGCTGGGCGCTGAGCTGGAGCTGCCGGCAGCAGGATGTTCCAGACACACGCACAGTGGGGGCTTGAGACAGCAAGGTGCCAGCAGGCTGGAGGGGAGTCCCCACCCACCAGGTGCAGGAGGGGGCAGGGGAAGGAGAGGAGGCTGCCTGTCACCCCCAAGGACCTGGTGTCCCACCCTGCCAGCACCACTGCAGCTTCCAGGCAGGCGGGCACTGCCCCTGGGTCTTTCCTGCCATCGCCCACCCACCCCGGCCCAGCTGCGGCATCCCCGGGTGGTCCTCACTGGTGCTCGGGGCCAGTCAGGAGCAGGGACAATTGGCACCCCAGGGACAGAGTGGGAGCCCTGCTGAGTCATCACTTCACTGTTCTCGTTTTTCCATGGTGCTGTTGTGCATTTGCTGGAAGCCAGCTCAGAGCCATGACTAATCTGTTCTCAAAACAAGCACAAAGCAAGCGCGAGGTTTGTGCAAACCCACGGGGAGGAGGCGGAATCACAGTGCGGGGCTGGACTGGGGAGGCAAGACGCTGGAGCAGCTGGGAATGCCCAGCCGCGGAGCAGCCCTGCAGGCAGCACCCTCCTGTGTAGTGGGTGGGCACAGCAGAGGTGGGCAGGGGCACTGAGGACCCCCAGCTTTCCCTCCCTACGATGGGGCTGGGGTGCAGGCAGTCTGCCGGGACAGGCTGCAGCAGGCAGGGCAGGCAGGAGTGGGCCATCAGCACTCAGAACCCCATGTGCCATGGCCAGAGTTGGGGCTCTCACACGGGTTGTTTTGCCCTATGGGGAAGCCACTGGAGGGGGAGGCCAGGGAGGAAGCACAGGAGTTTGTTCTGGCCAGAATCGGGCATCCATTGATTTGCTGTTATTAAAACCAGAGCTGCTGTCGGGAACTCCACAGCCTGGCTGCCCTCGCCTGCTTCCTGGAAAAGGCTGTCCCGTGTGCCCTCACCAGCGGGAGATGGGGCCCCCAAAGCACCTGGCAACAGCAATGGCCCGCACTGGGTTTGGGTGGCAGCCGGGGAAGGGAGCCAAGGATGCAGTTTTGCCCTTGGTGCCCACCGCTCTGCTGCCCAGCGGTTGGCTCCCAGTCGCCCGCTGCCCCCCTGGCTCTCCTCAGCATCCCCGGTGCTGCCTGCGGTGCTCAGGACAGCCCTGTCACCCCACAGCGGGTGGCAGGACAGAGCAGTGGCACCCCGCTGAACTGAGGAGAGTTTACTGGAGAGGCAAAGTCATCGCTTCCAGCGGGGGATGAATCACCCCTGTCAGGAATTCTGCCCGGGGGCTTTTCTGTAAGAGCATAGAATTTCAACACTGGCCGCCCGTGCCCTCCCGGGTCCCCCCTTCTTGCACAACCTCTCGCCGGGGTTGCTGTTCCCAGCCCCGGCTTTGCAGGCGCAGCAGCGCCGCGGGGCGCGGGTCCCAGCGCAGAGGGTCCCTGCGCACGACGCGGAGCGCGGCCCTGCCGCTGGCACGGTGGGGACAGGGCAGGGACCAGGCCGGGTTCGCAGCGTGTCCCTTGGGGCCAAGGGCTCCCCAGTGCCGCCCGTGCTCAGCACGGCGCTGTCGCCAGGATTGGAGCCTCCAGCTGCACTGGCACCCTCGAGCGGGTGCAGACGGAGAGCGGAAGTGGAGGGTGTCAGCTGCAGTGGGGGCTCTGACGGAGCATCTTCCCTCTGCTACGACCAGGCACATCCCACCCTCGTTAGGGCTGACGGTTCCCCCCATTAGGCTGACGAGTGTGGGGAATGCTGTCAGGGTGGAGGCATGAGGCTGCAGCTCCTGGTAGACCCCTGTCAGATGCCAATGCCACCATCCTGGTGCTGTCCTGCTGGGGGGGACACCACTGGCCCAGGGGCTGCCCCCCCCATGGGACAGGCTACTAGAGAGAAGGCGAGAAGGGGGCCAGAGCTTTCCCAGCAGACTGTGGTGACCCCGAGGAGCCCTGCAGCCACGCTGGGACTGGGGATTCTCTCAGTTTCCACACACAGCAGAAACTCTGTGAGAACTGAGTGAGAGAAGGGGTGTTTCTGGATAAGGGGGAAGCACACTCAGAGCAGGAACTGAAATATCACCTTTGAGACTTGTGGCTCCTCTCAGCCTGGCACAGCACAGACAGGCTGTGCTGGCTCCCAAACCCCAGCAACTTCAACCCCTGCCTTATTTGTTAATTTTTTTCATTACAAACCAGAAGAGTGTCATTTCAATAAAGCAGCCTGTATTTTACCCTCCTTGTCTCAGGGTACAGACAACTGATTTCCAGACAGAAAGGATTTTAGTCTTTTTCCATAGTACCTCCGTCACAGTGGCAGGGCTGGCATGTGAGCCCTTTGCACTGAAGCCGTGGAAGCCGCTCTGATTTTCTGCTTTGCACTTTCTGCCATTCCTGGAAACAGCTGAAGTGGCTGCTTTGACTTGCCTGGTGGGAAGCAGCCACAGCCCCCTTGTCCCACTCAGCCCCTGCCCCTCTCCATCATGCCAGGATGTTCCACTCCCAGAAGGGCTCCCAGGACCCACAAGCTGAAGTCCCATGCATTAAGATCGAGCAGCTCCATCACAGCCCCACACGTGAGCTCCAGGCTGATTTACAGAAATCCAGTGGCTGGGGCTGACGGTGCCTCCTGCCAAACCTCATTAACGGCTGGCCTGGGAGAAGGCAAACAGCTCATGCAGCAACAAGGAAATCCTTGTTTAAGCATTTCTGGCCATGCAAGGCCCTTCACCCCATACCCAGGGGAGAAGGAGGAAGAGGAGGAGGTGAGGAGGAGGTGCAGGCTACAAGCCCCAAGTGGGCACCACCCTGGCAGCCAGGAGAGCCAGGATGGAGACACAAGGGGATATATCAGGGTCTGCACAGGGAGGGAGTCCCCAGGATGGGATGCGAGCAGGGGGAAAGCAGGAAGCTACATGGGCATGATGGGGGCAAAGGGCTCCCACTCTGCCGCAGGACCCTGCCTGCCCCTCAGTGCCCCCTGCACCCACCAACACCAGGTTCCCCGCACAAAGTGCTGGCCATGGGTGCAGTGAGCTCCGGGCACGCCAGGCAGCGTGGGAGGCCGCGGGAGCCAGAACCAGTGTGCCTGTCCACAGTGGGCACGGGACACCAGCACGGCTGGCCTGTGGACCTGGCACCGGCAAGCTCCGGAGCAGCATCAGTGACCTGCATCTGCCTGCCCCACGTGTGGCTCAGGATCTATTTCATCATCTGGAGAAAAGCATTTACTGCCAATAAACGGGCTAATTAATTCTCCTCAAAGACCTCTCAATTATTCATCTCGGGCCACAGAGAAAACAATTAGAGCACTTACCTCAGCCCTGGCTCAGCCAGTGCAGCAGCTGGTGGCAGGCAGGGCACGGCAGGGACCGCCCGGCACAGCTCTCGGCACGGACCCCCGGTGCCTGGCCATCCCCGGGTCTGCCCACCCGGCCAGAGCGTCCCCGCGGAGCACTGGAGCAGGGCTGTGGAGCCGGCACAGCCACCAGCCCTTAGCCGTGACCGGCTCCAGCGCTCTCCCAGGGTGCCCCCAGAGCTCCCCCAGCACCAGGGCTCTCCCAGGGACCCCCGGCTGCTCCCTCCCCACAGCCCCATGGCAGCCCGCACTGGAGTACCCCGTGCACAGGGGCTTTTCCCCCGACAGTTCTCTGGCTCCTTGGCCCTTGGGACGTTCCCTCTGCTCCGAAGAACAGGGTCAGCCCCTGTTCAGGTGCACCCAGAGAAGGGAAACCCTCGGCATGGGGGGCACGATGGGCTGGGGGAGCCCTTCCCGGCGCGGCCGGAACCCACGGGGGCTGCGGCCAGAGAGGCCCCCCGGGGCCAGGTCTGTCCCGTCTGCTCCCGGTGCACGGCGGGTCAGGCTGCCCCGCACTGGCGCCTCCGGGACCCCGGGGAGCGGGGCCATGGCCGCCCCGGGCCAGGCGGGCAGAGCCCCCCGCGGGTCCCCGGAGCCGCCGAGCCGGGCCGGGCGAGCAGAGCCCGGCGGGTCCCGGGCTCGGAGACGCCCGTCGGGCGGGGAACGCGCGGCC
>VZRR01006135.1:0-34908 GCA_013398015.1 Oreocharis arfaki
AGCTCATCCACCCCAACACTGATGGCGCTTTAATATAATGAGCTGAAATCCTGCCTGTAACCTTTGACGGTTATTTTAAAGTATCTTTCATGTGTCTGTCTTCAGTCTTAAATAATGATTCTAAGGGAGATGCTGAGGAGCGAATATGTGTGGTGTCAAGGAAGGTCAAATTACTGAAATATTGGTATAGTTCTAAAACATACCTGAAATATGTTCAAATATAAAGATTCGTAATCAGTAGATGTCTGAGCTTTTTGTTAATGTTTGTCTCTATCAGTCTCTTCAAAGCATTGGCTTGAAAACTCATGTTTATACACATATATGTAAAAATAAATAAATATATCTAAACTGGCTTCTTGAGTTACCTTTGCGCCATCAAATTGCTCAGCTCAAAAAATAGGGGTATGGTTCTTTTGCAGGCTAAGGAATAGAAGGTTTTAGCACTAGTCCTGGAGTGACCCTGATAGTGTGGTCATTAACAGTCAAGTTTACCTTTAAGGAGTCCTTAAGGTAAATATTTTAAAATCCTATGCCCCTGCCAGTCAGAATTTTCCCTTCCTTCAAGCCTTGCTTTCTCATGTTAACTTTTTATAATACCTAATGCTGTGCTTTTTGTTGTTAACTTTTTATTTACCATTGAGAATGATGCTTTGGAAGAATAGAAGACAAAGTATGAATTTCTCCATTCTTCTGATTCAAGAATTGATTCCAATTCACAGAATTACATTGCTGTAACAAAATATTTCCTCTTTATAAAGGCTTTTGCTACTTCCATGAAACTAAAAGGGTTTTATTGGGTGACAATAATTATATGATTGGCAACTAAACAATAGATGAGTTACTGGCAAGCACAGAGTGGCACCTGGATAGAGGGATTTAATAGAATCATTAAATAGAATTAATTTAATATAACTACTACTTAGAGCACTTTCCAGTGTTTTTAAACTCTCTGTAGACTGACAAAATGCCACATAAGGTTAGTTCTGTTCACGGTGGCTTTTTACCTATGCTGAGAGAAATCTTCATGTCATTAATTTGCAATAACTGTGGATAGTTGCACATATTTGTTTCCTAAACACTGTCATATTTCTTATCCCAGGCTCATATTTCCTAATAACTCATTATCAAATCACATTTGGAAAAGGTACTGCTGAATTACTTAGCTAGAATGCAGTCATAGGTTTGGCCTTACCCATGACCTTCACCAAATAATAAGAGGCAGCTGCATAGATCTTGTGCATGACAGGATTGTTAATCTCCATTCTCCTATAACACACTGATGTAACTGATGGTGAATTGCATTGGGGCATATTGTCCCTTCCTTACACACTGCAAAATCACTCTAATTGTGCTCTGCACTGAGCTATATGTATGGACTTTTTTATTAGGCTTTGAGCTAAAATACTTGGGTAGCTAAAATAGGTCCTAACAACAAGCTCCTAAGAGTGTGCAAGCATGAAAAATAGCTTTGCTTTTCCATTCTCTTCAGACCAATGCAGTGCCTTACTGTATAGGTATGGGAAGTTCATGTCAATTAATGCAACCCTTTCAGAATTCTGATTAGCTCTAGCTGTGTGATCTATAAGGATAGAGTTGGGACTTGTTCTAAAGCAGATAGAATGAAAACCTGGAATTCATAATATTTGGAGTGAGGCTTAAAAGAAAACCTGAATGAAAAGATGTAATGTTGAAGTTTCTCACCGAAGAAACATTAGGTTTGTCAAGGTTTTGCTTTATGGCAGAATATGTGTTTGGTGCTTATCTTAAAATACATTGTATTGGGGTTAATGCTTTCTAGTCATGATACTTTTTACTAAACTGGCAATTTAGTGACTGGTTCTTCAACAGATAGTAGATGATTGATGCTCTAAGTGTAAGTGATTATTGAATTGATTTTGGTTTGATTGTTTTGTGGCAAAAAAAAATGTCAAACACCAGTTGAATTCTCCCAAACTGAACTGTTCTATTCTGAGGAGTTTAGTAAGGCTCCCATGGAGAGTACATATCTTCCCACATAGCAAACACTTATGCTTGAGTTTCTCCAATGAATAATTTTGTGACCCTCTCTATTAAAGACTTCCAAGTTGTGTTTTCTTTCAGGTGATTGAGTAATACCTGGAAGAGGCCTCCTGCAACCTTGTAATATAAGTGTGTATGTCTCATATGAACATTCTGCTCTGGTTCCTGAAACACGAATAAGGCCCATCAGTGATTTCTTTACAAGATTGTGCAGTGTGGCAGCCTGTGAGCCTGTAGCCACAGCAACCCCTGGATGTGCCCTGGCCACACTCCCTGGGCTAGGGAGACCAAAAGGTCTCTCCCAGGATGCCAGGGACCAGGATGCCTTGTTCTGCTCCCCTTTCGCTAGCCATGCCTGTGTACCACCCCCGTGCCCTCAGACTATTGGTCCTTGGTGTTTTCTCCCCACCCCTACTGACCCCATATAAAAAACCTGAACCCTTCCTCTTTCACTCTCTTGCTCATCCTCTGCTCATCCCGTCCTCATCTGCCTCTTTGGACTCGCACGTGGCTGGAATAAATCCCTCCCAGAGACCAATCCTGACACTGTGCCGTCAACTCACTGAGGAGACTATCCGGGGTGTCTGAGTGTGTGTGTGTGTGCAGTGGCCTTGCCATGCAGCTGTCAGCCAGAGACACTTTCAGAAGGTTGTAGCCTCTGTACTACCAAACCCCCAGCTGCAACACTGCAGCAATGAACAAAGAAATGAATTACAAAATCCATGTCACACATATCCATTGAGTCCTTATTTAAACAGTGATTGCAGAAACCTTTGGAGAAAAAAAATACCACCCTAAATTAGGTACATCATTTAACAGTGACCCCTGAGAGTCTCTTATCTGCCTGTCTTGTCTTTGAACTGGGAGCACAATCTTGTTTATCAGAACATTTTGGAAAGAAAAATAAGGATTACGATAGATCCAGCAATGCAAAACAGCTTTAGGCACTCAGGGCACAGACTGCATATAAGGCTCTTTGAATGAGAAATGAGGCTGGACAGTCCAACCCCCAGTAGGTGGAGTTGGGGTGATGGTTATTTCATGATCTCTGGTTGAGCTTATTCCTCTATAGTTCTTGCAAAAAATTTTTAATCGGACCACAAGAGCTGATTTTATGAAGCCAAGAGGCTTGGCATTGGTGAACAGAGTGCCCAGCTGTACACCCTAACCCCTGGAGAGAGATTTGGCTTTCTGCCAAAATACGTTGTTCTCCTGCTGTCTTCTGCTTTCCTGCTTGTAGACTTCTGCATCTTCTAATTCTTCACTGAGCTAATGTTATTTAATGGGGAGCTGAATTGTGCAGCTGGTGTGCCTATGAGAATTCTGAAATTAAAGTTTCATCAAGCCAGAGTATCTCCAGACATTGAAGCCTTCAGTCTTTTCCATTCAAATGCATGTGGCAATAATGGAACCCCAAGTGATCGCGCAAGTGAGCCGGTAACTCTAATAGTAATTCCCCGAAAAAATTAAGTAATGAAATCAAAACCTTTCAATACTGAACTGTTGGTTTTGCAGGGAGGAAACCTCATTGGTTTTAAAGCTAAAAGAAAAATCTTACTATAAATCTCCATTTCGTGTAAGGAACTACCATGATACTTCTGATTTGGGAAGTGAAGAAGGTTCATACATTTAGGCTTCATTGTCTTGTTATGGTGCGCCTCTTTGACAGGGTTGTGGGTTTGTTTTGGTAAATTGCAGTGGAGTATAATGGAAATAATCCAAGAAATCATAAGACAGAGTATATGTGTGGAGTACAATATATTGAAGTATCAAGGCCTTGGGTTTACCATAAATCTGAAGTAAATGCACAGCCAATTATCCAAAAAGGAAGGATTTTATTAAAAAGATTAAAAAGGGAACAATTAGGGTTTCCTGTGGCGGGTTGGCCTAGCCCCTGAGGGAAGGACCTATGCTGGGTGCCTGACCACCGTCGAGCAAAATGGTCAGAGACCCTGTCTCTCGATGGGAGCAGCTTTTTAGAGCCTGCCCAGTAGCACCGCCCCCTTCCCCTGAGTCCTCCTCCTTGCGACTCTCCAATTGGCTGACGTTGGCTCGCTTGTCTGGATGATTGGCTTGTTGCCTTGGGGTGATCTTGGGGTGTCAAATGAATGGTCCAGGTCTTATCCAATCCAAGGTCTTATTTTATTCCCATATGATAATTACTTGATGTTGTTCTTTTTCCAGAAAGTTCTCACTTTCCCTGCCACTCACCCATTACCTCTCACTAATACATATTAAAAACCTGTTTCTAATGANTATGCTGGGTGCCTGACCACCGTCGAGCAAAATGGTCAGAGACCCTGTCTCTCGATGGGAGCAGCTTTTTAGAGCCTGCCCAGTAGCACCGCCCCCTTCCCCTGAGTCCTCCTCCTTGCGACTCTCCAATTGGCTGACGTTGGCTCGCTTGTCTGGATGATTGGCTTGTTGCCTTGGGGTGATCTTGGGGTGTCAAATGAATGGTCCAGGTCTTATCCAATCCAAGGTCTTATTTTATTCCCATATGATAATTACTTGATGTTGTTCTTTTTCCAGAAAGTTCTCACTTTCCCTGCCACTCACCCATTACCTCTCACTAATACATATTAAAAACCTGTTTCTAATGAACCCCCTTAAAATGAAACAATATTAAACAATGGACTGTGTAACTAATTATCACCTAACTAAAATTAATAGTTAACATTGTAATTAACAATTAACCATTAACTTGTGAATTAACAGTAGCCTTCTTAACTAACCATTAACAAATCAACTCCCAACCTAATAGGACTACAAAAGCCAACCCTCCTTGTTCATTCATAACAAATCGATCATCTGTGTGATCTATTCCCGCTCTGTAAATAAATTTCTTGGCTGACATAGGAGTGATCTGGTTGAAGAGGAGTCTCACTTGGTTTCTCATTTCTCAAGTACTTCTCAGCCTCCAAGTTCCCAAGAACTGAGGTTGTGTAGCATACAAATGATCATTGCAAAGAAGGGAAATACTCTAATAATCATCCCCCTTTTTTCACCCTCTGCGTAGGCCTAAACAGAGCAGCTGAAACAGAACTGAAATTTAAGCAAATTTGAGGTTAGGTAAGAAATAAAATGCTTGTTGAGCATGCAAATGGATCAGAAACTCAATAATCTTCTCAATATGAACAGGTTAGGAAAATACTTGTGTCAGGCTACCTTGCTGCCCTTAGGTTCTTTGATCACCTTTGAGAGTAAAATGGCAGCTAATACAGGCCTGACCTAGGTTTATCCTGCCAGAGGTGAAAATATGAATTAGATCATATGCAGAGATGTTTGCTTGCACTTTGACTCACTGAATGGCAGAAAATGTACATGTTGCAAGAAAGAACATTTATATTTTTATAAAAGACAGAGAATTATCATCAGTCAGTTTAAGAATAAACCCATTATTAAATATGTAATGTGAAAAGAAAAATTTTTCCCTTGAAAAGCACTGGCTACATTGTAATTGTTAGGCATTCTGTAAAAAAATGTTTTGAAATTGCTACTTACTCAGGAGTTTAGCTCTGTAACAAGCAACTCTACCAATTGGTGTATTGTCAGAGGCATACCTAGGAAATGAGTTTAAATAATTCACTGTTAACCAGCAGCTGTCACATATGTGATATTCATCACTCTTCTCTTGTATAAAGCTGTGGATGGTCATTATTAACCCTTTGTGGAAGTAACTATTGCTTTTTGATGATAGGGAAGAGAAATTGCTCTTTTAATCTTGTGCTTTATTTGAGGAATTTCTACTTCCTTATCTATGCCAGAGAACTTTTTTCTTTTGTAAACATGTCACTTGCAATAGGGAAATAAAATTTAAAGTTTTACACTCTTTTTTTAACATAAATCTTTCTTCTTGCTTTTCTGCCATGACCTCTGCTTTTCTCCAGTGAAATGAGGTCTTGTCCAGCAGGGGGATGCTCAAAGCTGACCAAATAGCAGGAGACATTTTCATTCTAATGACAGAGAGGAACAAATAGATGTGTCTTCCCCTGTCCCAGCTTTACAATTAGAGCCAGGAGGAGGGAGAAAAAAGAGACTGAGCCTGTTAGAGACAGCTTGTTCCTCAAAGGAGAGAAAAAGAGATAGTAGCGTGCTGAGAATAGTGGGTGGTTTTCTGCCCTCCAGTTTGTTTTCTTGTCTTTTTTTTTTTCCTTGCCCTCATTCCGCTTCTCTCATGGAAAGGGGCTGGAAGGTGATGCAAGCACAACTCGTACGTGTTTTCTCGGGCTGCAGCAAGGCAACTCTGATGACTGTGAGCACTGTCCTTATGCTGCAGGTGAGCAAGGTCAGGGCTTCTCTGTGAGATGAGCAGCAGCAGGTAGTCAGGGAGCATCATTATTGGCTTGCCTAAAATATACAGAAAATTCCAGATAGCCAAGTATGTTGGTTTTAGTCTCTGTTTTGGATGTGTGGATATGATTGTTCAAATGCAGTGACCTAAATTTTGTAGTCCATTGAAGTGATTCTCTTCAACCATCTTGATCTTCAAAGTTCTCTTTACAGATAAGAAATGTGCTGTTCCTTATAACCAGATCACCAGGATACACCTGGAGTAGTTGTGGACTATATTTTTTTCTTCCATTTAAATAAATTTAAAAAATGTTACTAAACTACTATACTTTTTAAAGTCTGAAAATAGTGATTGTATCATTTTGGATCTTTGCAGGATTGTGTACATAGTGTATTGCTTTTGAGACAAGTAATAAATGAATTTTAGAGATTTTAGTACATAATGTGTTTGACTTTGGTTTAGTGAATCAGGTAAGAGATGCTTGTGACTGTCTGCTTCCTGAGAACAAACCAGCTGGTATTTATTTGGGAAGTATTCAGAAAACACCTTCTTGTTAATGATTCATTGCATGATCTGGCATCTGGTAAACTAATGGTGAAAGTCGCCAAAAATTAAAGAACTATTCAACCTCTTTATGCTTTCTAAAATACAGTAATTATGGTAAAAATTGTTCTTATTAGCAACATTACTGAATGATGGTAAGCCAAGATCAATCTCATAGTAGAAACTGTTAGCACAGACAATAAAAAATGTTAATTCCAGAGGTAGTTTCCCTCTTCAGCAAGCAGGTGGCTGTGGTTAGTAGAGTGTCTTTTCTGTTTTGCATATGGTAGAATACAGTGGAGTTAATTTTTAAAGGAATCTTGTCATTTTAGCTATTTTATTGATCCCTTCACAGAAGAACTGAGCATCTGGAGCCATCTTGACTTGATTATATTTGTTTCAGTGAGATTTTTTATGATGAGAGTTATTTTTCACTTTTGAAACTATGTGTGCCCTTGAATATGTAATGAAGATAATGTCAAGTTCCTTTTTGAACCTTCCTGAGAATACAATTACAAATGCAGCCTGGATCTCCCCAGAGGCTTGTCTGCGTTATGAAAGTTTCCCTTGTCTATTCTGCAGCTGGTCAGAACTTAAAAAGTACTATTCAACTGTAGTATTTGAAAGTAGTATTCAACTTGCTATTTCATAGCATGGTTTAAAGAAAGAGGTTTTTCTGACATTTAAAAATGTGAGATTCAGAGTGATATCCAGATGGCAGAAGATAAATTAAAAAAAAAATTTAATATGTAACTTTAGTGTATTTTTAATGGGTAGTCACTTAAGATTATGCGTTTGCTTTATAAAATGCAAATGATTGAATCAAAACTTGTTCAAGTGGAAGAAGACTCATTACAAGAGAAATGAAGGCTCTGAAATAGATGGGGCAAGATTTATTCCTTCACTGAAATGAGTAAGGTAGATAGAATCTCTAAGACCCATTTCAACTGTCAGGATCTTGTTAGATCTTTCAGTTCAGTTTGGTGTCAATTTTCTCTTTTAGTGAACTTCTGAGGCAGCAGATAGGGCTGAAATTCTGGTGACTTAAAGACAGATGGATGCAAAGTCTATTTTTGAAAAGGCCAGACAGCCCTCTCTCCCTCTTTCTATATTTGCATGATAACTGTCTCTCCCATGCTTGTCACCCTTTAAAGTTTGTATCACTTGTTGCAAAGGTTGTCATAGCAGTTTATTTTCCATCGTAACTACTCACTGTGTAAAGCATTTCTTCCAATATCCCCTTTGAAGATGACCTTTCCTTACCTTAAGTTCATGTCCTTTGTTGTTGTATTTGACACAATCTTCTATAGCCTTGTAAACTTTGTTCTTTTACACAAAAAGCAACAAATCTCAAACAAAATCCTTTTGTTCTTTTACAAAATTCTTGCGTAACTTGGCAAGATCTGCTGTTAATTTCTTTTTCTAAGGGCTAGATCTCATTCCTCTGAGTTATTTTATTATCACACATCTTACAGCACCTACATGATTCAGTGATATCTTTATTTCTTTATTTTTTGCATTTCTCTCCAAAAACAGTGATTGAAAATGTAGGTGTTGTTCTACTTGTGCTTTCAGTCTCATATCTGTGCAACAGATAATGTTCCTCTGCCTAACAGCATGCTCATACATGAAACCATTCAAAATTGTGTGAATAAGTAATCATTGCATTTTAACCCACAATAGTACAGGATTAAATGTTTGGGTTTTTTTTTTTTTTCATGATTTTTTTACTCAAAAAATGGTTCTGTGTAATTAACAACTAAAGAAGTAACCCCATTTTTGGGCAAAACATGCACTAGCAAAAGTTACAGACCAAAAGCAATCTGGCTTTTTTATCAACTGAATTGCTGTACAAGATTGTACACCTGCTTTAAAAGTATCTGTGCAGAATGGCAATTTGTCAAGGTAAATCTATAATTGGTTTAAGCTGTTTTGGGTTCTGTAGGAATAAATTCAGCATTGAAAGAAAGAACTGAAAAGAGTAAAAAGAGTCTTCAAATTCTTTGCTAGAACTGTTACTATGCATTTTTTTAGCATTCTTAAATTCTTTATATTTGAGAGGCCAGTTAGCTCTTTTGATGAGGAGTCTCTTCTATTTATTCATTGGAACTAGATTATGATATCCATTGTTCCTTTATGGTCAGTACTTCCTGTAATATCTGAATTGTTTATCAAATTCCTGGAAAGCACTTCCCTTTTTTGACTCTCTTGAATATTGTTTGATAAAAATATTTTTTTCCTTTTTTTTTTTTCCCAAGCTAAGCTGCCTTGAGTCTCAAGGAGGTTGTGTTCTTTACTATAGGCTAAACCTGGTCTGATAGTGGTAAAGTCTATACTTTATGTAGAATGGAGGTCATTTAACACTCCCTGGTTACTTGAACACTTCACTAATTGTTTTAATAATACTGTTACCAACAGCTTGTTAGTTATTCTGAATCTTCTATGCTTTATTATTCCTTTTATGTGCTTCAGAATGCTATTTTTAGCTATACAACTTCATTGTTTATCTTGTGAAATCAACTCAAAATTTAAAATTTTTTTGGTTTTGATTCTGTTTTCTGCAGGGCTCATTGCAAACATCTGTTGATTTCTTTTGCCTTCCTATAAGGGAAGGGACCAATTTAATAATTATCACATAAAATTCAGTTTTGTACTGTGCAGTATGATAGAAAACAGGCTTTCTAAGAAAACTGTCATCAAGGTTGATTAGATAATCATATTTTCTTTAGAATTCTGTAATATTTAAAATTAGCTGCATGGAAGGATTATGAACTTTGTTATAAATAATTTTGTATCTTTTCATAGAACAGCATTGTTAGTATCTGTGACACATGCTGGTTTGTCAGTATTATTATTAATTACCCAGGATTATTAAATACTGTAGGATTGTTGCAGGTTGACCCTGCCTGGATGTCAGGTGCACACCAAAGCCTCTCTGTCATTCCCCCTGCTCAGCTGGACAGGGAAGAGAAAATAGAATGAAAGGCTCGTGTGTTGAGATATCACTCACAAGTTACCATACCAGGAAAAAGAAACCTGACTTGGGAAAATTCGTTTAATTTATTACCAATCAAGTCACAGCAAGGTAATGAGAAATAAAACCAAATATTAAACCCACCTTCCTCCCTCTCCCACCCCTCCCCCCCTTCCAGGGCTCAGCCTTGCTCCTGCCTTTCATATGGGAAGTATCCCAAAAATTTTGTTTATTTTCCAATGTATAATAAACTTCACTAACTTTGACTACTGCTTCTTAGTTTTTCCTTATGAAAATAAAAATGCTTTCAGAATATGTTAATATTAACAAAATTTCACTCTCTAAGTCTGAAACCATACTCACCTGAAATCTGCTCTCTCTGACAAGGATCGTTTTTGAAGTTGCTCCCAAAGAGCACCTTTCTTAGAAGAACAGGCTATGAATACAAAATATTAATAAACCAGAAATGTGCAGTTCCAAGACAAGGAGTTTTTAAAAATTGCATTATGTATACTTAATGCCTAACTGACCTTTTCTGCTATTTCTTAAATCTCTTAAAAATTCATCTAATTTCAAAGCCAGAGTATTAGCCCATTTATATGTAAATAGCCTTTAATTCATGCATTGATTTGAAAGACTAATCCAGAAGATCCTTTACCACAGGTGACCTTTTTGACACTGTACTTCTGGGAAGACTGTAAAGTGGTTTCTTACGACCTCACATCCCCCTGTAGCATAAAACATGTGCCTACTTCAGTCTGTATGAATCAATCATAAGAGAGTGGTTTTCAAGCAACGTTGAATTATTAACACTGTAACTTGGTTGGTCATAGTTAAAATAGGTCCTATTTAAACCAATGATTATTTTCTGTTGGCATTCTTGCATATTTTAGATGTTAAATACAGTTAAGGTGTTCACTGATTATGCCCCTTAAATAATAAATAGTAGTATAATCTAGCTTTTAATGATGATCTCCAAAGATTATAAATTTCAACAAACATTCAATATTTATTATTTGTCAAAATTTCATTCACCTCAAGAGTTGCTAGAAAAGGAATAGGCTGAAGCTGACTGCTAAGCCCTTCTCTTTGCAGAGGATAGTATACAAAATTGTGATGATTAAGTATTAGGATTTATAAATATGTTTTCATCCATTCATGCACCAGAAAGTGACTCCTGATCCACACCTGCTGCGGAGTACATTCCACTGCACAGTGAAGGCTCACCTGGCTTGATGGACAGTCTATTATTTACTATTTTCTCCCTGTGACTGGGAGGCTCCATAATAGGTCTCCTGAATTACTGCAGGTTTTTATTAATAATACATAATGTTGAAGAAAAAAAATGCTATATTGCTTCTGATTTCTTTTTGAAAGTAAAATTCACTTTTTCAGTCAGTTAATGCTTCAGAAGAGAAATGGTACAAAGAGCTAACATTAAAGATCATTGCCTACTTGCATAGTCATCAATAAAACAAGAAATGATCTGACGTTCTGAAGATGCATTTTAGTTCAGAAATGATGAATTTTTTAGACTAAGGAAACTCAAAATCTACCTTTTAAAATCCATTTAGGCAATGAAGTATACCAGACAGTGCATGTCTATATTATTATTATACAATAAGTAAAGATTATGTGTGTTGTGTGCTTCATATGAGAAAACATAAAATACTTTACCACAGCTATAATAAAGGAATAATCCTTTGCCCAGGTACATACAGTCCTGGAAAAATGCGGTAACTTAAAAAAGTGTGGAGATAATGAGATCCAAATTCGTCTCTGTTTAGAATTATCACACAGTTCTCTGTTTTATCAGGATAAATAAATACTTTGTGGGTGGACATGCCTGTCTGCTCTCTGACTATGGAGATTTTTTTCAAAAGAATGAGAACAAGATGACAGAAGTATCAGTATCAGTAGTGTTTTATTATTTGCTGTTAACACACACACAAAAAAATCCCCAAACTCATATGACATTGTTTGCAGAATACGATAAATTGTTTTAAGAAGAATAATAATGATAAACCCCTGAAAAAGAACTAGGTGCTGTAAACAAGAACATTTCCTGACAGACATTTTTAGTAATGAAACTATCTGCTTACCTGTTGTTTTAGCCATAAGGTGTTAATTGTATCCTAATGTGGCTTGTTGAGATTTCCTACCATTAACAGGCTGTCCATAACTTATAGTATTTCTTTTCCCTTCTGCAATACTGATCAAGTGTAGCTACCATGTTAAATAGTGTTGTCTTGGCATATAAGGATCAAAAGGGATTTTATGCAGGAACACTGGCAGAACACATTTGGTGAAAAAAGAAATTGGTGTTTTGATGAGACTTGGAGAGTTTGGTGAATTGACCAGATACCTGTTGAAAATGTTTCTTTCATAAAAAAACTCCACCGAAAGACCTCCAAAACACCGCCCCCAAGCCCCTGTTGACTGGGGGAGGGCATCCTCGTGATCTCTGTTTTTACTGATGGCCTGAAGGGCTGCAGCTGTGAAAATTGGACGCACAAGGGACAGGGATATACATCAGTATCCTTCTCTGGTCTGCTTACGCATGTGATTGATTATCCTTGTTATTTGCTATGGTAATACAGTTGTCTGGTCAAAAAGTAGGTACAATTAAGAAATTAAAGGAGTAGATGTAGGAAAGGCTACTGAAAATTAGCTGCTTATGCCAAGAAATGTGATGGTGTTTTTGGCTGAGGCAAGACCGAGAACTAAGATGTCTAATGTCAGATTGGTAATTCTGAAAGTTTATCTAGGTTTGAAGATGCTCATGAATAGCTTGAAATGGTAATATTAGATTTAATTACCAAACCCAGCAGGCAGTTTCCATATGAAAACTATTTTGTTTTCCTGTTATCATTGTGTGATAGGATAAAGAGTAGGACATTGTTTCCTGTTACAGAATTTGTCAGCTTCTGGATGGTTGAGAGGAAAAAAAAATATTTCAGTTTGTCTTACACTGGTGTAAATACAGACAAAAATACATGTGTATATTTGTGCATATGGGCTTATTACCCAGAGAAGAAAATGCAGGGCTAGTAGTGTTAAGAAGTGAATAGGAATAAGATGAGAGGGAAAGTTGTTTTAATTAGTACTGGTACTTAAATATTCTCATTATCACTTTTCTCTGGCTGGATAACTATAGTTGCTATGTTATCTTCTGGAGTGTACACAAGCAGGATGGAGGAAAAAAGCACAGAATGACACCAACTTTCAAGTGTTTTCTGAATTGGTCAAAAATGTGTTGTACTATGCAGAGTGATAATACTTTTATAGCATTACTATGGTTTATTACAGCAATGAACCTGTGCCAGTAATGACAGAGTTTCTGAGAGCTCTGTGCATTATCCTCCTCCTGACTTGGGACTGGGGTTCTGGTTAACTGACAGGAAAAATGCTGGATTTTGTTACTGGGTAGCAGTGCAGAGGAAAAATGCTTGAATTTTCATCTGTTTTAAATGGCAAGAATTCAGCTTCTTGGTGTATGTATGCAAAGGCTTGTATGGTCTCACTGTTTTGCATACAAATGCTTGTCATATAGTAACTGTGTGCTAAGGCTATACAATTAAGAACTAATTTTTTCTATAACTGTTTAATCAGTATTTCTATGAAAGTATAAAGTGGTGTTCCAGTGTGACAGGGGAAGTGATGCTGCGCAAAGTGTTAGGTTAAATAGCATTTTGTATGGGTGTGAAAAATTAGCAGGAGCTTCCAGGGTCCATGTTTCGGTCATTGTTGCTGAATGTTTTTCTTCACCACAGAATACAACAAATGTGTCTCTCAGTAGTACTGTTTTCAAGTAAAGCCTCTGTTGCAGCAAGTAGCATTTAATGGGGTGGGACTTACGACTTTATGGAAGTCAATTCCTGAGAGGTGAATTTATGTACAAACCTGGGAGGATAAGGGAGATTCATAATGGTATATTCACAGCGTAACTGTCAGGAAGAACAGGAGTGCAGTACCAAGGATAAATGAAGATCTTGACTCAGCAACATAATACTTCACAGAGTGACAGCAAAAATAAGATGACACAAAAGATTTATATTGATCAAAAGAAATACTGGCCTTGGGCTAAAGGGACAAAGTGATTAACAAAAAGCGTAGCAACTAGCATTTCAGTGTGTAAATTCTGACATGATTCCATGATCGCACCTTGGAAAACCTGTGAATTCACATGTTGAGGAGAGGCTTTGATGGCTGTATTAGTTCTGAAGTATTCTTCAACTGGATGCAAACATAAAAAAGGATAAAGGGGCATGTACAATAGTACCCCTAATATCACAAGTTGAGGAAGGGCTGTATTAACCTCTCAGTGCCACAGAGACAGCTGTGTCTGTGAGTGGGTGGGTGCATGCAGGATGGGCTGACTTACTGCCCACCGAAGGGATGACAGGATTGGCTTTCCTAAAAGATGTTCCAGTTCACGGGATTTAATGTGCTGCGTTAGTGTGCTTGTGTTTTATGAGAGTTATGCGTGTTACAAGGAGAATTGGTGCCCTTTCTGTAAAGACAGAAGATGACCATTATTCCCTATTTGATTTCCATGTCTGGAGTTGCACTTTGTTACAGTGGTGATATACTAATAAAACAGGAAATTAATTTTCCTCTTGGAGGAAATGGGCAATCCCATCCTGTCGCATCCCCCAGGTGTTCAGCGGCCTGGTGTCTCAGTGTAAGTTTCAGCTGCTCAGAGATGGGTTCACTGCTGTGTCTGGTCCTCTAGTAAATGGAGTAGTGCTCTGTGTTCCTTGTGAACTTCTGAAATACAGGGCTCAGGCCTCTGTGCAACATTCTGTCTGACTTCTGCTGTGCCTCAGAGGACCAGCAGCATTGTAGTAAATAAGTGTATCAAAGATAAGGTTTAGCTGAATCCAGAGAGTGGAGCTGAACAGCCCTGTCAGTGCCATGGGATAACTGAGCCTGAGCTGTGACAGGGAGGAGGAGCTCATCAATATGGGGGTGAGGGGTAGATGGACAAGTGTGTTTGAAGTAGTCTTACCTTACTCAGAGGATACTCTGAAGTGGTGCTTGGGATGTATAAATCAGAAAATCCATGCAAAGTGAGATTTGCCGCTAAGCTTCTATTGGAATTTCTGTCCTTTTTAATTGTATTTTTAGGATATTCTGATTGATATGGAGAGCAGCTTAGATTTTTACCTGGAATTTTCAAAGAAGAAAAGAAACTGTGCCTACAAGAATGGCTGCTATGCCTTCTAAGGACTGAACTCCACTATTTTCTAAACCCGTTTCAGTAGCAATAAATGAAAGAAACCCTAAAAGTATTGCCTGAAGAGGTCTCCTCTTGCAGAGGCGAAGTCTCCTGAGATAGTGATGTTCTTCCAAGTCCTTTCTAACCCAAACCATTCTATGAGTCTGTGACATTTGCATCTTCAGAATTGGTTTTGTTTGCGTATCAGGCAAATGGAAATGTGGAATGGAGTTCACTCACAGCTTCTTTAGTCCTATGCAAAAAAATTATATTTCTGAGGTGAGATAATAAAAAAATATGACAACAAGCTTTGACTATGAAATTTTGTTGAGAGAACTGTTTAATGCTTTGACTGTACCCGTCCCACTTCTGTTTCTATTTGTTTTAGAGTATTTAAGTTGAAAATATCCCTGCTAGGATATTTGTTTCCTTCCTATGGCTTAACAGCTTCCAGGGTCTTCAATACTGACTTTGCTTAATCCAGTTCTTAATTTCTTTAACATGTTTATCTTTCTGTTCAAAAGGAACCACAGATCACAGGTAGGACTTCCAGCAATCCTTTACAGATTCTTTCTTAGATGCTGATTGACATTCTGGTGTTTCTGGTCCTTGCTGCACACAAATATTCAGCAAAGAACCCATGAAAGGTTGTATTTCTAATTTACAAGAAATAGTCTGAGAACCTTTATATCTTGCATTTCTTTTCCCATTTGAATTTTGATACTAGAGCAATTGCATTGTTTTTTTGGGTGAAGTTCAATTTGGAGCCTCTTTTATTGTTCCTCACGAACTTTCTTTCCATGACAAGTGGATCTGATTTTCAGGATGTTTTTTTCCCTCTTGATGTAATAGATAATCCAAATACCTTGCAATATTGGAAGAACATTTTTAGCCTTCTGCAAATAGCATTTCCTCATGTGAATTTTGAAAAGCGAATTGTTTTGCTTGTCCATTTTGTCTTGTGTAATATGCAGTTTAACTAAAATTTAAGGGCTACTTGTTCTTCCCATCTGCAGACTATTTTATAGTTTTGATATTGTAGCTAGTTTTGGGCTAATTCTCAGTATGTGTGGAGCCTTAACCATGAGGCATATCTTCGTCTGACATTTACATTTATTTTTTCTTCTGGGAATGAAACAAAATGAAGTATTTAATTGTTGATACTGCCAGTTGATTATTTTAATGTCTTTAATCTGTGCTGCAGCATCTCTTTGTCATACTTGTATGTGGTGTGCTGGTTTTGCTGGAGAAGAAAACCTTGTCTAATACAAATAACTTGATCCTATTTCAATCTCAGCCCAATGGAGTTTAATGTTACCAGGCCGTACGTTCGGCATTACATCTTGTTAGGCTGTTACAAGTGTTAAAGATGTGCTCTGGCCAAGGAACAATTAAGTCTTGGATTTTGATTACAGGCAATGCAACTGTTGCTATCACAGAGTGAATAAAGATGTTTGGGATTGAGACTAACACCTGTGTTCGAGCCCCTTTTTCTTTTAGGGTGAACAGAAATCTGGCTCTCAAGGTCTTGGAGTAGATTTCTATTCTGATTTTTTTGTTTGGCTGTGGTTAATTTTTTTTTTTTTTGGGTGTTATTCACATCTTTCAGTATCAGTTTGTTTTAATAATAAATGTCTAATTTCTCCCCTACTTTAATATTTTCTCCTCCCTCTTGGTATGATGAAAAAAAGAAACATTCTTTTCTGGTTACACATCATTCTTGAAAAATTAACTTAAACCCTTTTTTCTCCCACCTAAATAGTAAAGCAGATATCTACTTACTTGAATTAATTCTCACTTTTCTTTTCCTGAAGGTAGAAATATATTTGTTTCCAAATTAAGTTAGAATTACTTAATCAGAAAAATGACTTTTATTCATGAACACCTATAATTTACTATCATTGCTTTATTATTAATAGTTACAACAAAGCCACAGAGGTCCGTTTGCCAATGGCATGAAAGTTATAGATTCTGATGTTTTTAGTAATGTTAAAGCTAATCAAACACAGCTTTACTGTTCTAATGAAAAGTGTAGTTGATCTCCCATGCCTTGGTGGTTGGCTGGCACCAAGTGCCGCACATTCCTCCGGCCTGCTGCTGCTCCAGCTTCACCTGAGGGACTGTTCAGTTCCTTTCTCTGCCTTGCTAACTGCTGGGGGCTCAGGACAAGGCACTACAATGTCCATGGGAGCTGAATTGTGCTCAAAACTGGATGTTTTGAGCAAGGAACAAAGTTTCAGCAGGTTTGATCACCTCAGTGTTACTCCTGTCATGGATTGTCCCTGGCTATTTATCTGTGTTGGAGCTCAGAGTGAATGTGTGCTGGGACTGGCTGCAGAGCCATTGAGACTTTCCCAAGCAGAGAAGTTGATACCTTTGCCTATGTTCAGGGCCAAAAAACAAAGGGAACATTACAACGTTTGGTACTTTTATTTATCTACAGATATTGTTACTGTTTTGCTTGTTGGGTATGTTAATATATCACAAAGAACTTGATACAGCTAACATTTTGTATTCTGTTGAAAATAATGTGTTATGAAGAATAATAAATAGTATAGACTGTAAATTAAAAAAGGGCACTTTTTGTAAAATATCTTTCTATAGAGTTTCCCTTTGGAAAATTTCTTAGTTTCCATAGAAATGGCTGTTCTCAGATCCTGTTCTGTGGCAAGACTATTGGTATGAACTCCTGTGAATTGGTAGAGCCCAGCAAGGTAACACTAAACCATTTTAAATCTTTAGTGTGTTAACTAATTATCACATATTCTAATATCACGGTGATTGACTTTCTGAAGAGCCAGCCTGACTGCATTGTGATTCTGCGAAGGTTGGGACTTCGGTTTAGAGGATCAGAGAACTTGCTGTTCTCTTCAAATAGTGAACATTCTTCTTCAAAAAGAATAAACCCACTAGATCACGCGAATACTTGACGTTTTTCTTCCTGAGCTAGAGGACTCTTACCAAAAAACACATCCGCCTTCATACAGTCTGAAGCATAGGAAGACTCTTCATATTGATGATGGGTTTTTTTCTCCCTTGTTACTGATAGCAGAATTTGTTTCTTGAGGAAGAGAAAATCATAGTCTTCCCACTTTATCTACTGCCTGAACATAAAGACTTCTCAGAATTTTCCCTTCCAGAGGATTCTTCAGAGCACTTTTGGAAATAAATAGCTAATCACTTTGGTAGTCTTCTTGAAGTAAGTGTGATGTAAATAATGGCCCAGATAAAAGTTTTATTAACTTCAGAATAACAACAACCGCAAAAGGAAAATTCAACATTTCCCTCTCTTTGCAAATACAACTTTAAAAAAAAATATATTTCAATGGCCTTTGGTTTATTTATTTGGAAATCAGTGAACTTTGAATCAAGCAGAAAATTATTTGCCCTCCATCTCTTCTTTCCTCCTGTCTAAAACCTGTTTCTTTCCCCCCTTGCGAATGATTTTTATGTGATTTTATATGTATATCTCTCTATACATATTCTACCCTATTTAGACAAAGACCAGAGCCACTCATAATGTTGCCTAGGGAAATTTTATCAACATCAGGATAATATTAAGAGGAGGAATCAAGCAATTTATTTCAAGGTAAGATCAGCATATCTGACTAGATATTATATTACTATCTGTAGCAAAATTTCAAAGTTAATTTAGACTATGTGAAGTAAAGTAATCCTTTTTCAAATGCATGAGAAGAGATGATTAAATTCCAGATTCTAGTGTAAATTAGCTTCTAAACATTGAGGTTTGCAGCTTGAATTGAATCAAGGAGTGTTTCAGAGGTTCAGAGTGTTAACTATTTGCTGATGGCTTTGCTCGATTCATTTCTGGAAATGATATCTCACTGGGCTTGTCCAATTCACAATATATAATGGATTAATGGTTTGGAACTTTATCTGTAATTCCTCGGTTTTATGTTTAAACACTTCATAAACTCTCGATATCCTTTTTTCCCCCTTGAATTCATTAAGAAAATACCATAAAGGAAGGTTGGCCCTTTCTTTTCTTTGTATCTCATTATTTAGAAAATGCATGGTTATATCAGTATTCTAAACCACTGTAATGTAATAATTTAAGGACTTTAGGGAAAGAAAAAAACAGAAGTCAGGTTTTTGTTGAGTCTTTTCTGTTAAGAAGAGCTAAAATGAACAAATTCATCTGCCTGTTTGGGTAGAGTGGTTACTTTTTTAAAGCTTAGAAAGCCAATCCGCCTTTTCTGCTCACCTTTTGCAAACTGTGATGCGGTGACCATGCATATGGCAGCTGTTTGAATACAAGCCACTGGTTTTATTCTCTGTTTATTTCATTAACTCTTTTAACACAAACCCTAATTCTAAAATGCATAATCTGCATTCCCATGCAAAGGTTTAATCGTTTAGTATAAAGAAACATTTTGAATCATTTTTGACGCTTCATATTTTCATGTTCCTTTCATTACTCTTTCTCACCTCTTTCCTTAAAGGAAACCAAGCAAAGCCAAACCACAACCAAAAAAAACCCAACAACCTCCTCCTGAAAAACAGCACACCTCCAAAAACCCCCAAACGAATAAAAAACCCCAAATCCACAGGGAGCTGACTTTGTCCAATATATACAATATATATACACCACATTTCCAACATCAACAAGATGGAGACAAGCCCCGCATCTGTGGAAGCAACTCTCCTTCAAATGTTCAGCTCTTGAGCTCTTGGTGCCCAAGCACAGCTGACTCAAATCAAGGAGGCAAAGGGCCAAATGTGGTTTCTCCACATTTCCAGAAGCATAAGCTCTTGCAAGGCAGTATTTTTTGGTTTGGTAATGCCAAGTATGAGCTATTCAGTGGCTTCTCTCGTCTTAGTTTTCAATTCTGGAATTTATACTTCAGCAAAGAACCCATATTGTTAAGAAATGGAAGGAAAGGAACCAAGATGGGTTTGTTTTTCTTGGTTCCAAATGTATTTAGCCAAATTCTCTGTACAGAGATATCTGCATTTCACCAAATAATTTTTGCTCTTTGCTCAAAAGGAGTATAGCTTTTTTTTTGCTTCTTGAAATTCTAAACTGTTGGGAAGCAATGTGAATAATTGATACCTTTTATTACTCATTGCTCGTTGCTCTTGCACAAAGAACAAAAAATGTCCTTTATAGTTTGCTCTCCTGCGTACTAAACTGGTTTTAGGCATGCAAAAATTAGCAGCTATAGAGACTACCATTTCTGAAGAGGTTTCTCATTTTGTGACTAGCTTGATGGACTTGCACTTTTAATTAACAAATCAACAAGCACTAATGTGGTAGCAGTAGAGCTTAGGTCAAACATAATCAGCCAAACCCGTTCTAATGAGTGAAATTACTCTAGGGATTAATCTGATGATGCAAAATAAAAGGGCTGGGAAAAGAGTTGCTATTCCACTTCCTTGGAAGATGCATGTTTTCCTTCCAAAATATCTAAATTCTGCCTCCAGCTTTTTCACTGTTAAGACATTTGCCATATTACTTATCCTTTTGTGCCTTGTTCAATAAAAAAGGAATAATGATGCCAGCTTAATATTGTACTGTGTTTTCAGGATGAGAAAAACTTGCAGTGTGGCAGCATTGCTTTTCTCAGTGTGTTACTGGTGAACTTCAGTTGTAAAAATAGCTTTGATCCTTTAGGAGAGAATATTCTCAAGTCTGTCCCCTGCATGTAAGATTTAGGGAATGATGGTGCTTTGGGTGTTTTAATGAGAACCCTATTTAAAAAGTGCTGCTACCACAAGAGCAGAGGGTGATCTCTCACCACGTCACAGTGAATTAGTGACTGTTCTGGTTTTTCTGTAATGTTCTTTAATTTCTAGTGATAGGTTAAAGATTTTGAGAAGCTGATCTTTACATTTTCAAGGTGGAAAAACTTGGATTAATAAATCAAGCAGAGTTCTAGAGTGACAAATAGCTTAATGACAAAATAAAGAATTTGAACTGTGTCCGAAGGTAGCTGTTGGTCTGTAGTTCCAAGCAGTGACAGAAGCTTTTGCTTTTAGTGCCAAGTGGTGTATTCTGGAAATGGGAATGTCCTTTCTCTTCATGTGTGTGTTTATAGTTTAAAGAAATGCTGTACCTGTCAAGGGCACGGATAGATGGCACTGATCCTCGGCAACTCTTAGTTCCAGTTTAACAGCATGGTTGGATACCATGAAGGAAACATTGAAATGTTTGTTCACTTCTTTTCTAGATCCTGGTATAGATCAGACTATGTTAGTTGGCTGTGATTAGAGGTAATGTAGGAAAATTCTATGTACACTTGAGGTCTTTGAGCTATTCCATTTCTTTTTTCAGTGACTCCTCTTTTCCCCTATACACATTGTTCAGAGAGTATACTTCTATAGGAGAGAGAACAGAAGATGAAAAAAATGTTGAAAGCATGTCTCTGATAAGATGAATACACCTCAAGAAGTAGCACACTCCTGTTAGATATTATCCCAGACACTATCAGAAAGCAGGAAAAAAAAAAAAAAAAAGCATATCAACTATAAAATGACATCCTTGGTTGCAGCAGGAAGGGAGTTTGGCACAGGCCTTTGGTATTCCTGAGCGCAAGAAATTAAATCCAAGTAAGTGTACTGATGTAGTAGTGATTGAAGAAAAAAACCCAACTATTTCTTAAGACAGCAAAATTCATGTGGTGACATTTCGTATAGGGCATAGTTTAAGTATTTTGTGCCTAATGCTGCCAACCTCAGTATTGTAACTTGTTTTTCAAACAAGTCGTTCTCAAATAGCATATTTATGGGGCCATGGGTATCTCCAGAGCTCTCCCTCCTAGTCTGTTCTCTCCTTTTTTGTTGTGAAAATTAAACTGTGGTGAGCCACCAACTCTCTGCAAGCCTAGGTGTTTCACAGTGTTTGTACTTGTGTTTAGAGCCCGCAGGAAAACTGTATTAGACTTAAGTAAAAGAATAGAAAGCAGGAATTCAGGAATGAGCTGTTTTGCAGTACAGTTGGGTCTTGTTTTTTCCCCACTTTATGACTTCGCGGAATGATAAAATAAAGCACAAATACTGAGCTATGATGCATTAGAAATCAGACACATGCACAAAAAGGAGAATGAACAAACTCAATACAGCATAAGCACAATGTTTTCCTTATCACAAAATGAACTTTTTTTGTTGTTGCATACTTTCCCAGTTCATTCTTGTCATAGGAACACAATGTTGTTATCGTCACTGCATTCCCTAGCCTGCTTTCTAGAACTTCTCAAGTTCAGTATTATCTGCAAAGATATTTAGGAGCTAAATTGAGGAATGCCATTTCATTACAAAATATAATGATTGGAAAGAGGACAAATGGTTGTATCCTGAATCTTGTTTATCAGTTAATTCTTTATTATAGTACAGCAGCAACTGCATATACAAAATGGAATTCTAATTGCATTCTGCACAGCAGTGTAGTAGTTTTATCAATGCTATTTAGTTGCATAATGCATATAGCACAAACTATGGTACAGCAATATAAATTATTGGTTTAACTTGCTATTAATGAATCTACGAAACGAAATTATATTAGTATTTTCAGAACAAGTGGTTAATTACAAACATCATTTGCATGTTACCCTCTGTTGCTGCTGGATGTATTCGTTGACCTGGGTTATAATTATTTTGTGGAGAATTTCTCATAGTGGGATGTGCCAGGAAGTTTGTGCCAAGCTGTCTAAATTTTGGCCCGCACATCTCCCTTTAGACTCCTGTGCTAAGCTGACATTGAAGGTATTCTGGGGGTTTGAGTGGTTTTGGTAATGGGCAAAGAGAAGAAGGTGGAAGAGACATGATGGGAGGTTGCTTTTTCTCATGCCCCACAAGCATTGTTTCATCTACCTTCTAGCTATAAAACAGATTAGGTCTGAAAATGTGATTTATCAAAGTTCATTCCCCTTTTGCAAAGAATTTTGCCATCATAAAGTCACAGTGTTTCTGACTGCAGCAGTTCAGCAGTTTACTCATGTAGGCTGGGTTTTATGGCTGCTTTTGCAGAAGGAGCAAAATATAAGTGGGCCCTGAAAACCCAGTCAGTTGGCAAACATAGCATGAGGTGTAATTACCCAGTCACTGTGTGTTTTTTTGTCGCTGACCACTTGATTGCCTGGAGGCCAAGCAGGCGACTTGCTTCCAGTGTCCCAGCGGCAGGACAATCTGCAGCTTAGCAGTCTGTTAAAAGCTCCTGGCGGAGCAGCCTGCATCTAGGCTTTTTGTGGAGCTGGCAGCAGTAGGTTGCTACAGTAGCGACGAGCAGAGGTGAAGGAGGAGAGAGGGACTCTTTGTTGCAGCAGTCCAAGTTTTTATTCCTCTCGTAGAGGGTCGGGAAGAAAACCATGCAAGGCACAAGGGTAACAAAAAAGCCCAGAAAGGCAGTTACAGGACTTTTTATACCACAAGCAAAAAGGGGTGGAACAAGGGAATAAACCAATAGGGAAATGATATGTTGTGACAGATACCCAATTAAAAGGCACTTAGGGAGGATCTAATATAAACGAACCAATGGGGATCATGACACACAGAACTTTCTGGAAACTATTTGAATAAACATGAAAATGAGGTAATATGGGGGAGGAGATCCCACTAGGATTGGCAGCTCTGGGGTGTGGTTAGTTTCTCGGCACCACCCTCAGCATCACTTTCAAGCTCGCCCTCAGACCCACCATCCTGGGCAGGAAAGTCCACCCATTAAATGTTCCAGTTAATGCAGAGGGCGAAGGTGGACTGGGCCACCGCCACAGTTTTTAGGAAAAGAAGCTTGGGGGTAATTAAATACTCCTGAAAGACTGGCCCCAGAAAGCTCCTTCCCCCAGTTCAATCAATGTCTTGTTACATAATAAACCATGATAGAGAGGTAAGAATTATGCTTTATGGCCAAAGCTTTGTTCTGCAAAGATAGCTGGAATCAGATAATCGAAGTAATTGTTATTGCCAGATGTTATCTTGTTAGGGGAAAGTAGCACTGATTACATCTCCTCTGTGGACAAGGTAATATTTATTGCTAACTGTGGGGAAAAATTATTAAGGTTTTAAGGCTGAAGTTCAGTTGTGTTGACTGTCACTTGAAAATAAGTGTTTGAATGTGTTTTTGTCTGCCTTTGAGCAGACATTCCTTTCACTGTGATCTCCAAATTCCTATTGCTGTCCTGTTTTTATTAAATTTGCTGGCATTCCCTGTTGATCATCATCTTCAGTAAATTCTAGTAAGGCTGAAAGAGCAGCAAGTAAGTTACCTTTTCATCTTTTAGCTTAAAGTGGTTCAGTATCTTACTTTTTAAAACTACATTGTGTTGACAATAAGCTTCTAACCTAAATAGCTGTTTGCTCAAAGGAGCTGACCACCTAAATTATCCAGCTGCTTGCACGTCTGTCTCTTCATTGGTAACTGACTACAAGCTGCCTGAAGTTAAATGGTGCATATCTGGACTACCTGCATTTCTCTCTCTCCTATTGTCTCTGGACTGAACAGTGGCACCCTTTTAAACTTTCAGTCTCCACCTGTCCTGGCCTTCAGTAGGTGTTGTTGTTTTCTGTGCTGTGGCTGCTCCTAGGGATACAGGAATTTTTATGTTAACCACAGTTGCTTGAGGTATTTATCCCTGCAGGTCTCTTTTGATCGCTTGAAAAAAAGGGTATAGAAAAAACAACATAACCTGTTAGTGGAACTAAGATGAGAGCAATTCAGTGCGCATCAGCTTCAACTCAAGGGACAAGTCCAACTTGCCTTGGGTACAGTTTCCTGTGCTTCAACTATTTGAAAATGCCATCACTTCTTTTCTGATCTAAGGCTGTCCTTTTCCTTTGTTTTCTACCAAGTGATGTTTTTGGTTAGGGATTTCAAAAATAATCAGACAGTTATCTGAAATGTTATACTTGAAACTGCTATTAGGTAGATGCTCTATTAATGTTTTGCTTAGAGTGATAATATGGGATGCCTCACATCTTCCATCAAGAGGAATATGCAGCAGCGCTGGTATGAGCCCATGGTCTTAATGGTTATTTCCCCAGCATCACTCATCAGTTTGCTACTGACATTGGCCCTCTCAATGGAGTTAGCAAGGCACAGCATCAGATACTTTAATTCTTTGTCTGTATTCTTGCTACTTGATCACTTAATAATAATTTTTCTCCTCATTTTTCATCTTAGAGGAGAGTTGCAGTAGTCTTGGGATTTCAGTCTCTTCACAGGAAAAGTATATGTTTGAGGGGGAGGTGAATAAGATGCTGAAACCTCTGTCCCCGCTTTTCTCTTGTTTCTTACAGACTCTAACATATAATTGTGCCGAAGTTGTACTTCGCTTGATTCAGGATTTAGTTCATTTGACTGAAATTGCTTTGTTTTTCCACCCTGCTTTTTCTACTCTAATAAGCAGAATGAAGATTGTTGCTTTTGAAACATGTACACTTTCTGTTAAACCACATGAACCTGCAAATCTTTTTGCCAAGATTTGAAAAGTCAGACATTAAGGGGAATTGCGAAAAGGGTACTGACTGGTCAACAGCAAGTTTATTTAATTCAGTGTCACAGTTAGTCTTATTAGGCTTCATGTCTGCTTCTCTGGAAACAGAACTGCAATTTCTTTTTATCTGCTGTGGCTACAGAGTACATGCATTAGCCAGGGCAAGTGGTCTGTAGTTAATTTGGGAATTTAATCTAAAACAAAACTAGAGATTTACCCGTATTCCTGGTTTATCAGACTTATTTCCTGCTGTGTTCACTGTTCTTGGCTTTCCTTCCCAGCTGGGACATCGCTGCTGCCCTGGGAAGGTTGGATGGAAGTTGAGCGAGTTTGTGTTGCACCGTTACCTGCAGCTAGTGGTCATGGGCATTCCTGGTCCAAGTCCCTGGAAATTCCCTGGTATTCATATCCATGCCTCTGTCTGATCTGCAGGCTCCTCCCTTGCCTCCAGAAAAATGTCTCCACACGATCTTGCCTTTTTTTCTTTTCCTAGCTCACTTCTTCTGAGACCACTGCTTCTCTTTGGGAACGTCAAGCTGTTCGGTTTTCCCATGCTAAACAGTCTGTGCAAAAGCACAACTTGTCTTCATCCTCCACGGTGGTTGTGCTCATGTGACAGGTCAATCCCCTGCTGCCTGGTAGCATTCTCAGTGTAAACCATTTTTTCCCCATGCAGAGGATCTGTATTCAAATGGGTAAAATCAGATCTATATTTAAAGCAAGTAAGACTTTGCTCTTATTTTACTGTTTTGTTGTTGGTATTTTTGTTTCCGGAAGAGCAGGTGCCCTTATGTTGCATCATTTTCCTAATTTCCAAACAGATTGTAGTGGAGGGCAAAATTTTCACCTGCACTTTCTGGTGGCTGTGATGAATGAATGATAAAATATCTACACAGCCTCACTGTGTGAAGAGGGTCTGTGCCACCGTGTGACAGGAAGGTTGTTCATTTTTAGCTGAAGTATTAACTGCTTAGGCCCAGGATGCTTGTACAATATTGATTTTTCACTTCGCAAAAAAGACATTAATGTTTGTATTTAAGAAAAAGGAATTTGGAAGTGTGTATCAGGACAGTGGGACCACAGTTTACATAGGAGAAAGATTAATATTAGCTACATCTCACTACTTGTTACTCTATCTCAGCATTTCATTAACATTTTAGGATTGTTTTGCACTTGGTTCCTAGGGAATATGGAGCTTAATGTTGAAAGACATCTAGTCTGGCAGTTCTGCCCTCTAGAGAGCTTAGGAAGGGCTTTTTTGGAAGACTTACCCCTTTCAGGGCCTCTGTTGTTGGTCCTGTGCTAATTACTCATACAAAACTTGCTTTTCCTTTAGCAGACATCAAAGGAAATTTTGCTAATTTATTTTTGAGGATTTGTCCTGAAAATAGAGATGACCACTTGGAAAGTAAGAGCTTTTTGAATTTCATCAAAGCTGTCCTGCATAAGGCCATCCTGAAGAAAGGAGTCTTTCAATTAGAAGTGTGAAATAGACATACCAGAAATTTTCAATATTAAACATTTATTAACGGAAGTATTCCAATATTGAAATAGTCTGGTATTTCTTCTTGGGCTGCTCAGTAGATGTATGAGATTTGACTTCAATTCCAGAGAATGGATTTGGCATTATAATGTGGATAAAAGTAACTACTGAAAGTAAATGTTCTGAATTCTTTAAAATCTTATAACTTGCTCTTTATTTTCCGAAGTGTTTTACCCTGCAGGTTAAAATGTAGCATCGATAAAGTTCTCTGAAAATGCCACAGAGTATTCTATTGCAAAATTTTTTTTTTTTTTTAGATCTCAAAAATATGAAGAATTTGTGAAATACAGATAGGTTAATGTTCTTTTTCTATTATTCGTATTTGCTGATATTGTTGGTGTTTGTGTCCTCACTCTTTATGCTGATTTTATCACTTATCTTTGCATTAATGCAGCTTTTGCATTTCACTGCGTGTGCAATGGCCAAATTTTTTGTGTTGCTGAACCCTGCTCACACTGGTAGCACTACTGTATTTCTGAAACCAAGGAATTGGATGACGGAGTAGGTGATCTAGTTCTGTTGGGGGGCTGAGCAGAATCATAACTCTGAACTATTTTAGAAGCAAAAGCATTTCCTGAAATCTGAGTGTCTCTTTTCCCTGTTAAATAGAAAGTTTATAAAATTTAATTCACAATGTACTTTAAGTAATGACTGTGTTCTTAAATCATTATCTTAGAAAAACGAGGGAAGTTAAAGAAATACAATTTATTTGGCAATATTTGTACCCCAAGTTGCAAAGTACTAGTAATAGGATCCTCAACTTGAATGATTTTATTTGTTTAAAAAAAGGAATTTTTATCAGAATATTTTGAAAGTATAGAAAGGACTTCCTGCTGTGCTTGTTTATTTGGTGCTTGAGTTTTGAGCCAACAGTGTGTATCCTTTGTCTTCCTTCCATGTGTTACTATAGACAAGGTGGTGGTATTTTTATTTTTCTTCTAATACAATAATCAAGACAGAGAGCTTCCTGGGTCAGGAGTTTATAGCAGAAGCTCTTTGTTGTGTAAGTAAATTCAGATTCCTTTAAAGAATCTCAAGTGTGAGAATGAATCATTGCTAAGGAGTCGCTTCCATCCCTCTCCTGGGAGCCTCATTCAGCTCCCTCAGTGGAAACAATGGGTCAGCTCTGAGCAGCTCATCTTGAACTTCAGGCCACAGTCAGAAGAGTGAGGGCTTGTGCTTTGTGGCAACCTGGAGTCATCTTGTAGCTCCTTATTTCCGGTAGTTAAATTTCATTAAAAGACAAGCAAATTATATTGGAGAGCTTGCTAAAATTACTGTCCAGTATAAGCAGTTTCACTTGCAAATGTTTATATAAAAGAGTGAGCTGTGTTTACTGTATAAGTAATGGCAATTTTGAAATAAATTGACTCTTTGTGTTCTTGATTATTGCTGCTTGCACTAGGCAGCATTAAGCAATTTGTGTCTATGGTGCTGTCTTAAAAAGTACATATTTTCAGGTAGTGTTCTATGATAGTCATCAATTGACCATGACCCCACAAGGTTATAAAAGAAGAATCTTTCAGTTTGAAAAGCAGTAACTTTTTCCGCTCAGGAAGTTTGATTTGAATGTCTGATCAGGTACAGACTTTAAAGCAGCTGACAATGACTAAAGAATTCAGATTTGACGTGCTATTTCTAATTAGTGATACATGAAAACACACAGCAAAGGGGGCAAACTGGAAGAATTGGAAATTTGTGCAGAATTCCGGAGCTTGGTCTGGTTGGTAGAGCAAAGATGTAGTGGGGCAGTCTCCTGGCTGGAGTGCTGAAATATGTGGATCCAGGACTAAGAGACTGGGAATGGGGAGTGTTTCCTACTGAGAGGAGTGGTTTGAATGCATGGAGCTCTGCTTTAAAATAGGAGATATGTCCATGGAGAGCTCTTTGGGTAAAGATCATTAAGGAAAATGATCATCAGAAAAACCATTCTCCCTTATAGTGTTCTAGTTTGATTACTAAGGACTGGAAATACTCGGCATCCGTTATTGTTTCCTAAGAACCTCTTCTCTCAGCCCCTTTGAGACTGGTGAACTTTAAGGGGAGTATATAAATATATTATGAAGTATTTGCATATAATATTGAGCAACCTGCATGCTAAAATTTAGAAGACTAAGGTAAGGTATTCCTTCCTTGATATTGCTAAAGAAAAGGCAAGAAAGAGTAAAATCATAGAGATGGGTAAAAGCAGGTTCCCTTCTAAGAAGGAGAGATGAGAAAAACCTTTCTGGTCTGTGTTTTTTTATTCAAAGATCAGTGGTGGCAGGAGGATCATGAAGTGCCAAATTTGCAATCCTCTCGTCCTTTGTGAGCAAAGGACACAATTTCCACAGGGAGATTCTTCCCATTTTGAGGCATCCTGAGGCTAATTGGTATCAAAAATAGGTTTTACCTTATGATGAAAGATCACAGGGTTGATGAGGTCTACTACAGTTTTCTAGGTATGAAATAAGCTGGATTTGATTGCTTAATACTTTGACTTTTCGGCCAGACTTTTAAAAAAAGTAAAAAAATTTCTATGATTAAACCTCCTACAGTTCCTGTGAGTTGAATACACTTTTCCAAAGTGTTCAGTATCCAATAATTTTCATTAATGTTCCTACAGGTCTCTTTCAAGAAAACACATGGAGATAATCTGTACTCTGGAATGCAACAAGCTGGAAATAAAATAGATTTTTAGCATGTGCTTTAGTTATGAGGTACACTTGCTTTATCAAAATAAACAAACCAGAAGAATAGAGGCATGGCTAGTCTTTAAAAGCAATCATACGCCTGCCTGATAATAAAGAACTATTCAAGAGCAATTCATCCTTGGGAATTGATTACCTCTATCATCCAGCCAAGGTCAGTGACACATTCAGTTAACAGCTACATCAAAGGCAGAAGCATAAATTAAAAAAATTCCATAACTCCTAGTCAGTTTGAGCATAAAATCGAAAAAACCCTGCAGTTTGTAGGGTCTCCCTTAGTCTTTTCAGTTTTTTCATAAGGGTTTGTTGTCTTTTCTGTGGTATTTTTTATTGTTAATAATTCTCTCCTAAATAACTTCTAGAAGAGCGAAGGAAAATCAAATCTTGGTTGTGCCCCGGTACTGCCAGGCTGCTGTAAACAGTAGACAAAGGCGCACACAGTTGGTATGTTGGTAAGCCTGGAAGTAATCATACTAAAATGAATTTGACTACTAATAGTTGTCACTAAGTAAAAGAGGAAATTTCTGTCCTCAAAAGCAGAACATTTCCAGTGCTGGGAGCACATACATGTGCACATGCCCTGGTGTTTGAACTCCACAAGTAGTGCTGTCACAGCCAATATTTGCATTTATGTGAATGTGGTTATTTTATTTGTGCCAAACCCAGACATTTTAAAAGTTAAAATATAAATTTAAAGGATTTAAATGATGCTGTCTCCTTTTGTGCCCCACTGCCCCAACAGTCAACCAGAATCCTTTACCACTCCTTTTCCTGCAGGTTGATTTAAAGGTAATAAATAATTCTCCTCAATAGGTTTTGCTTTGGAGTCCAACTTTTGGACTTTAATATACAAGTCTATACTATATTGTTACATTGGCAAAAAGTTGACTGGGAATAGGAAATACGATTATAAAGCTGTTTGCTCTTGCCTACTTTAATTAAAAAAAAAAAACCAAAACAGAAAATGTGGCTATAATAGGCCTTAATGGTGTTAGGCCAAGATGATTCTGTTACCACCCGCGAAACCTTGGTGTCACATGCGACTATTGGGGATGCTCTGTAGCCTTTTAAGAAAAACAAGCTGTGGGGTTGTCTAATGTTTTGTGTTCCCTTCCACTTCTCTCTCTGTATCCTCTGGTCTGTCTGTTGTATGTATTCACCCTGGGGACCGTCTGAAGCAGAGATCACACTCCTTTTTCTGTCTGGATGTCATGTAGTGAGTCTGGATACTTGCTTGAGAACTTAATGTAATGATATTTAATTGTGCAATACAGGCAGGGGCTTCTTCGTAGGTATAGACTTTATTTAGACTTTCCACTTTATTTAGCATGACTTGTGGGGAGTAAGGTTCTATGTTTATTTCCTGTTTGCTTTGAATTTAAAAATACATGTTTTTCAGAGGTTTCTCGAACTTTATGAAGGAGGTTTTACTTATTTTTGAGATTACAGTGGCTGTGATGCAGGAAAGGTAGAAAACGTAGCTATGTTAATCAAAGATGTCAGCTCTTGTTACTGGAGCACTCTTTGTATCAATTTTTAAAGTGTTTAATAAAACATAAGGACCGTTTCTCCTCTTTCTAGTCTGTAGTCATCTGACTGCACTAAAGTCAAAGGAAGGTACTTTTCATGTGCAGTGCAGTAATGAGAAAAGAATGATAGATTCTCTTCTGCTGAAGGTTTCAGCATCTGGTAAGCAGTTTCTTTTTCTGGGTTGAAAAAGAAATCACCAGTAGGTAATGGCCTCTGTTTAAAACTCTTGTTGCACTGTTGTCGGCTTTTCCTGGCTATCTCTAGTGTACTGGTTATCTTCCATAGAAATTTTGGGTCAAATTCTAAGTAAATTTACTTCTGTAAATCAAATACAGCTCTAATTCATTTTGCTTGTGGAAGGACTGAGAAGATAATTTCATCTCTTGGTTTTATTACTTATTCTCATTTTGCAATTTCATCCATGTGTATTAAAAAAAAATGAGAGTGCTTGATTTTGCATGAGGCCCGGAAATGCAGTGCCATTCTTTCTGAAGACTCCAAAGCCTGTGTTGTGTACTAAGTGCATCAGTAGTTCTGCTGGGTTTCCAAGGTCCAGTCATTTCTGAGACAGACTTTGGCAGCCACATAATTAAGACAGGACGGAGTGCAGCAGTTTAGCTCTAGAAACAAGCAAGAGTATTGCACTGAATTGAGATGGAAATTATGAGGCTGCACCTCAGCCAACTCAGGCTATCCAGCTGCTGTAACTACAGGAGGGAAAGGAACTCTGCACTTCTCACTGATGAAAAATAAAACTTTTTTCACTGTGATTCTAAAAGAGAAGACATTGAGTAAAGGCATCTCTGTAAAAGTTAGTGCTGAAAACTTTGCAGAAGGAAACAGGAAAATGTCTACAAGAACCATTTTAAAACTAATTAGAATGTAAAACTGTTGCAGGTTGACACAAAAAATTGGTGTGCTAACCTTTTTATTTTTTTTCTTCCTTCTTTTCCCATTTATCAGATTTTCATCCTATTCTACATCTGCAGCCTTCAGAACAAATTCTGGCAAGAGTATTCAGTGTCACTTCCCCCCCCTTAAATCTGTTTTCTGAAAACCCCTGTTGCTGATGGGCTCAACCTTGGCCAGTGGCATTGGCTTCATTGGATATGGGGGAAACTTCTGGCAGCTTCTCACAGAAGCCACCTCTGTGGCCCCCCCACTACCAAAACCTGGCCACACAAACCCAATACAGTCACCACGAGGAAGAGATTTTTCCCCAGGACAGAAAAAAAGTCAACTCCTATGAATTCATATTTCTCATACAGAAAGCTGCCTTGAACACTCTATAATGAAATTTTTATATGTGAGAGGCATTGTCAACATCATCCTATATTGTTCTTTGATGTGCCCCAAAACTACTGCAGCAGAAGGTATTAAAGAATAAATCGTGTGCATAGCCCCCCCCAGCACAGTTTGTCTCTTTACTCTTAACCAATTTGTGTCAGGGTGAATTTCCTCCTTCTCTGGGCTTATTGAATTCCGCTAAGTTTTTTTCTTTGTGTCACGTGTGTTAGTGCCTTCTTGCTCAGCATTCATTATCACGTTATTTCATAATTTCAAGGGGAAAGTAAACCAGTAACAATCTTGTGTCAATCTCCTTTACACAGTGGAAGCAAACCTCCTTTATCCTTTAGATGCAAAGAAATGCTTTGCACAGTAGTGGTGTTTTAGCATCACTGAACTGGTAATTGTGTGAAAACCACTAGGTCCAAGTCTTTAGGTATCAGCTGTTGCCAGTCTCCAGAGAATTTGCTATGGCCTTTGAGTAGATCAGATGTAAGAAAACCAAAAAGCATGTGCATCTTAGTCCGCATCACCACCCTACCCACACAATTGCATTAAAGAGCTGTTTATTTTCAGTGCTGCTGTAGTTGGTCTGTGTTCCCCTCATATTGGGATAAATATTAAGATCAATGATTTCTCCTATTTTTCACTGAAAAATCCTGAACTCCAGTTCTAGATCCTAGGCTTAGGTCCAATATATTTGAATTTTACAATTTGAATAATTAGAAATTTATCCTCTCCCTTAAAGAATGTTGTATCTTTCTAATTTTTAGTAATAGGGAAATATAAATTAAACAGAGATCACTCTTTAGCCTTTCTTGTTGGTTTTTGTTCTTGCCTTTTCATAGATAAGAACAAGGTTCCAACCTTGCCTAAAGGGCTGCTGATCTATTTGCTCTTGATTTTTTGAACCTCTTTCCCAGAGGCCACAACACTGACTCTAAGGTTTCTGAGTTGTTCTTTTCTTTACTTTTCAATCCCTAAAGACTACAGGGCCTCCTGCTAAGGCAGTTATTTTTATGTTCTTTCCCGTAGTAAAAAGTGTGCTGCATTTTAACAAGGCTTCTGTTTTTAAACAAATGAAAAGGTGCCCTGAGCAGAGGTATTTCTACAACACTGTAACCGTTATAATGGTTCTCTTCAGGTAAAGTGAGACACAGTAAATAAGGTCCTTTCTTATCCTAGCTCTGGAACCATTAGAGTGGGAGGCTAATAAAGTGCAATTGTAAATTCTGAAGGGGTGTGGGCTTCGTGGGTGTGGGGGGGGGTGTGTGTGTGTGTTTGTGTTAGGAGTCATTGCTATTCCACTTGCTAAGTGTGGGCAAAGCTTTTTTCTAGCTCTGGGAGACCTGCTTCTGTCTTATTTTCACTGAAGTGGTATTTGGCATTCTTGGGCCTCTGTTTATGAATCCATCTCTTCAGCCTTTGAAATTGTGTGGCAAATTCTTTTTCTTTCTTCATGCTGGAGCTGCCGCCTAGCATTCCTGATTTTAGGATCTTAGTTTTGCTGTAATGCTGAGAAATGACTTCTTTGTCTCCACATCTCAATGAAAGGAGCATAAAGAAAGAATGATCCACACAGCATTCTGATGGTGATGGCTCTCTGCACCAGAGAAATGTTTACTTTTCCCTCAGAACCCTAAGGCTGGAAGCAGTGGGTAGGTGAAAATAGAGACATATAGATAATAAGAAAATCTGTAGTCTGCTAAGTGATGGTTTCTTGCCAGAGATTTAGTAGTGGTACTTCTGGTTCCCCTTGAAGGGGCTTGGAGCCCAGAAGCTTATATGTTATTTCTAATCCCTGCTAGCTGAAGATACTGGCAGTGTTCTGGATTGGTGGTGTAACTGATGTACCTTATCCCGAAGATGGCTACGTTTCTGGAATCTGAGAAATTACTCCCATATAAGTAACCTTTAAATTGAATTTTACAGTTTGTCAAAAAGGGTCGGGTTATTTGGAGGAAATAGCCCCTGTTTAAGTATGTCTTTCTTGTTGGAAGAGTTCCTCTCAGGTGAAATTAACTGGACTTGGTATGCAGGCTAATTTTCTGATGTGAAACTTGATTTTCCTTTTATAGTTGTTAGGCTTACCTTGGAATGCATTGGCTTATACTGGTCTGTAAGAATTGAATCCACCTTTCATCCTAACCAGAGGCAGGATGTGGTTAGAATGTGCCACCATAACTTTGCAGTAAGTTCCAGTTCCAGAGGAACTTTCCCTTGAGATTCCTGGAGACCTTTAGTAGACTTTTGATAAGCCTTGCACCAGCCCTGTAGGATGTGGATATGCATTTCAGAACTTGGAGGAAATACACTTTTATTGTTTTTTCTCCCATCTCCCCCCCCCGCCCCCTTCCCC
>VZRR01006136.1:10154-44417 GCA_013398015.1 Oreocharis arfaki
GGTGGCGGCCCCGCTCGGGCGGCGGAGGTGAGGGCCGGGGTCCCGCCTGCGCCGCCCCCGCGTCTGCGAAGTTGTGCGCGGCCGCACCGCGCCGCCGTTCCCCACCGGGCCCCCGTACGGCCCTGGGTCCCCTCGGCAGCCCCCCCCCCGCCCCCTGCTCCCCCCCCCCNCTGCTCCCCCCGCCCGGTTCTCCCTGTCCCTAGCTCCCCGCTCCCTCCTCAGCTCCCCTCTCCATCCTTACCCAGTTCTCGTGTCCCTCATCCCTCCCCAGCTGCTCTGTGCATCCTTGGCCCCTCAGCTCGTTCCCTCCCCACCAGCTCCCCTGTTTGTCCTCCCCCTCTCTGCCTGTGGTCCCCCCCTCTCCCCTGGCTCTCCTTTCTATCCACCAGGTATTGGCTTTTGGAGCAGCACCCCCAGCCTGGTGGGGTGCTGCCAGCAGCCCCCGTGCACTGCTGTGCCCTGCTCCATCCCAGCCCGCAGCTCCCTTTGTTCTTCTCCGGGTTCCTTCCCCTGCCGAAGCCCCTTGACAGCTGCCCCACGCCCTCCCGGTCCCCCTGCACACGCTGTCACGGGGTCTGCGAGGCCAGTGCCTGGCTCTGGGCGCTGCTCACCCGCTGCACCTCACTGCTTGCTCAACTTCATCCCTGCTCACAGCTCAAAGGGTCCCACCAGCCTCCCACGGGTGCCTCAAAGGGAATTAAATGTCCGAGGGGTGCAAACACATGAGGGCCACGCACCTTCTCTAAGAAGCTGCCTTGCTTGGTGTCCAGGCTCGGGGGGCTATGGGCACAGGGGGCTCATCCTCCCTGGCAGACAAAGCACCGGCTTGACCTGGGTCAGCCAGTAACAGGGACTGGGCTGGGGGTGAGCGCAGCATCCTCAGGAGTGGGGAAGACTCAGCAGCTCCAGTTTAGGAGTCAGCACGCATGCCACTGCTGTGGAGGGGTGTCTTAGCTGGGAAGGTGTTTTCTTGGAGCCCCTTTGGCAGATCTTGCTGTGGTAGGCTGGCCTGATCTCGGGTGGCTGGCCTCCAGCAGTCCCTGCCAGCCCGCCTTCTTGGGATGGGTGATAAGCACCCCGGGGCAACACTACGGGGGCTCCCTTGGCTTGGGCAGCCCCCAGTCCCATCTCTGCAGCCCTGGCTGGCAGAAGCCAGGCACCATGGCAGGAACCTGCTGAGCAACTGCCAGCCCTAGCCAAAGCCAGTGCCGCAGTAGGAGCCAAAACCAGAGGTGTCAGCCACTCCCAGAGTGAGGTGTGAGCAAAGGGTTCCAAGGCTGTGGGGTCTAACAGAGACTCACCTTCTGGAGGCACACAGTGTGCACTTATGCCACACTGCAAACCCTCACCTGCTTTCTTCTCATCAGGAGAGTCTGAGCCTGCTTGAGGTTGGGCCAGGCAGGTGTGAGAACAAACACCCCTTCCCAGGGTCTTCCCAGTTGTTCTCCGCATGCTTTCAATACGATAGCACCTTGTCTGAGCAGTTTTGCAGCGACTCCTCCAGTGCTGGTCAGGTATCAGCTCTTACTGCTTCTGTTGCAAGTACTGGTAAATATCAGTGTCTTTGTTCCTCTTTTAAAGCCTTAAGTTTTGGAGTGTTCTCATTGGGGGGAGTTGTGGTTTTCGCTGAAGTAGAACTTAATGTGGCCTTTCCATTTCTGATGGAAAGAAATGATGCTGTTGAAATCTCAGGTTTGTGATCTGAGCACCCCTTAAAGACAGAGAAGTGCTGAGCAGAATGACACATAAGTTGTGTTGCTTCAAAGAGGAAAACTTGTGATTCAAGGACAGGCTGGTGCTGGAAGGTTTGGTGATACAAAGGTTTTGCTGTCATTTGGTGGGGACTTTTCCCCTCACCAGGAGCAGGGCACAATCCATGTAAAACAGGAAAAGGGCAGTGAAAAGCCACAGAAGTTCACTTCAAGCGAAGGTGCCCCAGGCTGAGGACCTGGAGCCTCTTTCAGCTTCTTTTCAGAGAGCAGTGATAGCTGGCGGCCCTGAGCTTGCTCAGCCCCTCAGGATGCGGGAGCAGAGGGTGACGTGGACCAGTCCAGCCCCAGGGCTCCTTCCCTGTCTCGTGGCTGGCAGGGTGGTAGCAGTGCTTGTCCAAGAGTGGACTCTCTCAGCATTCCATCTTTCATGTGCTTGCAGCTCTGCACTGGCATGAGCTAAATGTCTGCATTATTACAGACTTAAAGTCCTGTGTGGTGGCAGAACAGGATGGCACTTCTCCTGGCCCTCTCCCTTGGAAACCTCTTGTCCTCTGAGTGATCTGGGGACCGAGTGCTCCTGCTGTTGTTTGCTCCGTGTATATATGTCTGTGGGTTGTGACGCTTGCCACAATGAGGTTTGCTGCCCCGTGGGTTGCTGTTGTTTCGGGTGGAGTTGTAAGCAGGGATGCTGGGGTAAGAGGGTTTCCCTGGGGCTGAGTTCCTCATGCCTTCAGGAGCACCAGGCAGGTGTGCTTGACCATACCCTGTCCTTTCGCTTCCTGGAGTTTTGGCCCCATCCTGCACTGGTTGTCCAAATGCCTGACAGCAGTGGCAACGTGTGCTGCCAGTGCAGCAGTGCGAGTTCAGCAACCACTGCGTTTTTGCTCTGTCCCCAGTGCTGCCGGCAGCCTCCCTGTCCCGCGTTCAGCCACTCCCATGTCCCCTCTTAAATGAGTACTGAGGAGAGAGAAGTTCTGCCTGAGCTGGAGGGCAGAGGCTTGCCCTGGCAGCTCGAAGAAGCAATGGAGGTGCTTTGTAAGCTGCCCTGAGTAGGTTCCCGCCACGCTCGCACTGTCCCTCCTCTCCGTGGGCATCTGTGAGTGGTCCAGACCTTGGGGCAGGCGCTGCAGCCCAGCGCCATGGTTTGCCCCCGGGCACATGCTGCCTCAGCGAGGCCAGCTGGATCCTCGCGGCGGGAGTTACCCAGCTTTTTCCCCCGCTCCGGAGCGGGCGTCTGGCCGGCTGCCCGGGCTGCGGGGCTCCACCTAGGACGCAACATGGAGCAAGGCGGCCGGCGGCGGCGGGGCCGCCGTCTCCGGAGACTACGCGTCCCAGCGTGCAGCTCTCGGCGCCGTTGGCAGCGGCGGGGAGCGAGGGGAGCGTTGCATCCCGGGATCGCAAATCTCCATGCGCCACGTGGGGGCTGACAGCCTCCTGCGCTCCGAGGCAGCGGCACCGGCGGTGCTGCCGGCCTGGGGGATCACTGTGGGTCCCCCTCTGTCAGTGTAGGGACAGAACTCGGCCTCTTGCTGCCACTTCCCTGCACTGTGGCTCTCGGCTCCAGCTCTCCTGGGCAGATCTTGTCCCTGTGGAGGGCTGCCCTGAGCAACAACCCACAATGCAGAGCTCTGTAGTTTTGCTCCACCATGTGCATGGCAGGCAGGCAGCTGTGAGCAGGGATGTTGGCTTCATGTTCTGCAGGGCCATCGGCATGGTTAGCTATGACTGAATTTTTCTGTGTTGCCGCAGAGCCTAGAAATCCTTTGATGATGAAAATCCTAGTTTGTCAGGAGGCTTTTATTCTAGGTATGCTGACAGGGGTTTTTTTCCAGCCCCATGGTTCCCACACCATGTTGTTTGTTTGTTTGCCGGTGCTGCACCAATGCATGCTGCTGGAGGGATGTGAGCCTGGTCGCTGCAGGGTGGCAGGGCCCCAGGGTGGAGGGGTCTGGGAGAGAGGGAAAGTGTTTGCAAATGTGAAAGGTGCATTCCTGAGGCTGAAACTGGCAGCGTTTGATTATGGATCGTCTTTGAGACAGTGAACTGAAAGGAGTAATTAGGGACAGTGGGATATTTCCCTGAGAGTTGCAGGAAATGACTGCCTCGTGGTAAGTTGATAGTAGTGGAGCTGAAACTGGGTTATCTGTGGGATTGCATCTGGGGCTTGCAGCCTTGGATGTGATTCAATTTTCTGGCTGTTTTGCAATTGGCAGGGTGTGCTTTTCTCCCTTTTTCCCTCCTGGAGAATTCCCCGTCTACGTGTCTGGATCATCTGAGGAACAAAATGGGAAAGGGGAGGCTCCTGCTGTCCCTAGGTACTGCAGGGCAATGCAGTCCTCTGGGGCCCCAGATGAATGTCCAGCTGTGCAGGATGATGCCTTCCTGGGAGACCCTGGACTCTGGCAGAGCTGGGGCTGTGGGACTATGCTGAGCCCTGACCTGCAAATCCACATCCCGGCCAGGCTCTCTTCCCCTGGTGCTTTTTGGATAGCACTGCTTTGCAGCCTACATCAAGATTGTCACTTTGTAATAATTAGCTGCAGGTAATTATCCCTTCTCTGGCTGTCCCCCTAAATTTGTGACCTGATCTGCAGAGAAGAGCACCCTTGGGTTCAGACGCTTTGTGTGCTACCGTGGGGGACTTTTGCACTAATATTGCAGGATGTGACCTGGAGCTGGGACACCATGCACAGGCACGTGGTGTGGTGTGGGCAGGGAGGCAGCTTGTGGTCCAGATAAGCTCTGTGGACAGCTCGGATGTGCATCTTGGGAAGAGTGAGAGGGTAATCCCTGCACGCAGCAGGGCAGGCAGCGATGCGGGTTTTGCCTCCGGACAGATGAGGGCCAGGCAGTGTCCTGGCTGGGGTCAGCCTCTGGATGCCACTGAGTCCATGGCACATGGTCTCCTCCAAAAGTGGTATCTTGTCTTCTCTGGAGAGCCCAGCCTCCTGGGTGCTTCAGCTTCATCAGTTCTGAATTTTTAAAGCAAACAGGGTTTCTGCAAGTTGATATTGTCACTGTTAATGTCTCAGGCCATGTCTTAGTGTGTTCCACCTGCGTTCCTGTGGGTTTAATAACAGCATTGGGGTTTGCAAGTGGCCTTGCTCCATTCCCTCTATTCCAAAGAAAAGGAGAAAGAAGAGGTGGAGGCAGAGTTGTGGGGGCGGAACGTGGAGTGCTCCATGTGCCTCTGGCTGTTCCAGTCACTCTGAATACTTCTCCGTGTTTGCCTCTCAGCCCTGCCAACTTCCCGGACACCAGGCACCATCACCGGGCAAAACCACGTGAATTATTTGAGGCGCTGCCCTGCACCCAGCCCCAGATAGCACCCTTCTGCCAACTATGCCAGCGGGACTGGCCTGGGAAGATGTATTTCTTGCCGCTATCAGAGCTCCCACACCCCATCGAGGCAGCCCTGCGAAACAATGCCGCTATTTACACTTTAAAGCCTCGTTAGGCAGCCAGGAAGCAGGAACGGAGCATGCCGGGAAGCACCGGCTGCCTTTAGCAAAGGCTGGCCTCTCTTCTTCCCGGGCTGCTGGGAGGAGCAGGATGCTCCCCGGCTGAGCTGTAACCCTGCGGCCTCTTTCAAGCCCACTTCTTCATTTATTTTTATCATTTATGTTTTTAGCCTCTGCTTTGTTGCTGAGCTTCGCTGCTTGCACAGAGAGCGTGCTGGCTGCCCAGACAGGGATGGCTCCTCTCTGGTAGGGCAGCACCAATTCCTGCCAGCAGCCACAGGTATAGGGGGAGCAAGATATCGATGCTGCTTTGCCTTTGTACTCAGCAGTTCTTTGCTCTTTGATGGTGAACTGAAGCGATGGAAGTTCAGGCAGGGGCTTTTCTCCCTGCTTTCCATGTCCCCTGCCCAGGCAGGCAGCTCCACGGCTGGTGCTGGTCTCAGTTCACGGTACGCTGCTGTCTCCTGGCTGTGTTGACTTTGCAAGGTGTCCACCGTGGTTTTGGTGCCTTGGGAAATATGATGTTCTCCATCTCTGTGAGCTTGGTTAGGATGTGAATGATTCCTGCTCCAGCAAACCCACCGGGCAGTGCACCAGAAGAGCTTTTCCCGTAGGGCTGATAGCTCGCAGGCAGGGACAGCAGAGTAGAAGGCATGTGGAGGGCTGGGCAGTGCTGGGCTGTACATGAGTTGTGGGCAGAGCACCTGCCTTCCCTTCCCTGGGTGCCCACCCATCTGGAGCTGTTTACTTGCCTATGCTTTTGTGGAAGCTCTGTGGACCTGGCCTCGGCAGGGGATGCTGAGCCGTGACATCCCTTCACAGGGTTCCCTTCTCCTGTGCCTCCACGCTGAGGAGGAGCCATGGAGCCGTCCACCTGGCCATGAGCACTGCGCTGTTTGCCCAGACCTGCCAGGGCTGGTAGCTCACCAGCTGCAGCATCAGCCTGATTTTTTCCCTTGCTGACTGTTTTTGTGTTGCTGGGCCAGCACCTGTGAGTGGCCACAGGAAGTATCTCCTGTTGGCTCAGATTCCACAGGGGCATTGCATGCTCAGCCACCAAGCAGCATCCCTGTTTGCACCAAGCCTGCCTGGATCACCAAGCCTGCCCAGATCCTCTGTGCTCCAAGCAGGAAGCAGAGCAGGAGCATGCGGAAACACCAGCTAGGGCCAAGCACTGGGCTTGGCTTGGGAAAGGCCACATTCTGCAGGTCTGTGTCACTGCACCTGGCTAGACAGGGCTTGCAGGCAGCTGGGGCAGTGTGAAGAAAAGAGGTTGTGGTGGAGGGATGTCCCAGACCAGGTGGCCTTTGTGTGAGTATAAGTTGGTGTTCCTGCTGCTGTGAAGTAACTGTGTTATTTCATGTAACTTTTGTAGTGTTTCTGCAGTGAATGTAGAATTCGGACAGCTTGTATCAGGTCCTAAGGCTGTTGTTAGTGTTATTTCAAACCACTGAATCCAGTGACATATTTTACGCTGCATTGAAAATAATACTTGGTCAGGATGCCAGTCTTGCTGAGGTCACATAACAGGCTCCTCTCCACTCCTCTAGATCCTGACATAGGTCCCTGAATAGGTCTCCAGAAGCAGGTCATGTCCATATTAGCCTGCTGGGAAAGGCCCAGGATGGCAATGGGGGCTTGGGTGGGAGTGATGGCCTGGCTCATCTGCTGTCCCACCTCCAGCAGCAGGGAGCTAGAGAAGAGCATGAGAAGCACAATGGATGGAGAGTGATGTGTCTCCCTGGTCTCACCCTTCACCCTGAGAAACAAGATGGGAACTGAGGATAGCAAGAAGCCTTGGGAATTTAATCTTCCCATGTCTCACCAGTGAATAAAAACAAAGAATTGAAGGATGAGATCTGCTGGGTCTGACTTTTTTCTCCCCCTAAGGGCATGATGACCAGAAACAAGCAGTGCTACAGCCACTGCTGTCTCTACCTAATGAATTGGTTTGTTTTCGACAGACGTTTGGGAGTTTTGGGAAGTTTCCTATGCATCAATCATGCTTCAATGTCATGTTGTATAACAACAGAATGGAGGAAATAGAAATGCTGTGTTTCTAGTACAGTTTGGGCTGAATTATTATTTGTTAGGCACAAGTTGATGTGGATAAAGCAGAAAGCAAAAATTCCTCTGCAGCAGCAACTGGCCAGCACCGAACTCCCTATTAAAAAGATTTTTATCTATGAAAACATTCAGTAAGCGCAAGAGGCCGACATTGTTAGCAGTCATATGAGAAATTGTGCCATGTCCCAGTTATCCTCACTGCAGGCGGGCAGGAGTGGGAACAGCGAGCCACAGCTGAGTGGCTGGGCTGGCTCCAGCCCCACAGGACTGGTAGATCCTCATGGGTGCTGGAGAGAGGCTGGGTTCAGGTGCTGTGGAGAAACATGGTGAAAAAGCCCCTAGAAAATCAAGAAGTAAAATACATATTTCCCCTGTAGCAAGTTGGATTTAATGCTGGGGAGGTGACCCCCTCTATTTTTGGCCAGCCCTTGCTCAGCAGTGTGTGCAATCCCTGCGACTGCTGACTTGGGGTCCCAGATGGCTTGGCAGGGGTGAAGGTGATGCCCTGGTCATTCGCCTCTCTTGGCTAACGAGCTCCTTGTTGCAACAAGCTGGACATCTTGGGTCCCTGTGCTGGTGGCACTGCTTTCCTTGACCCTGGTGCTTTTTGCTCCCCTCCTGTATCCATCATGGTCGAGCTGCTGCTCCGATCCTGTCCCTGCACCGTTCCGCACAGCCTGGCCGGGGAGCAGAGCCCAGAAGGGCAGCGGTGTGTCTGGCGCCTCTGGGACGCTTCCCTCCGCTGCTGGGTTTGCTTTCTGCAGTAGCGGATGGCAATCCTGTCAGTTCGTGGGTGTTGGGAAGTGCCCGTCCCAGGGCTGTGTGCGGGCGGGCAGCCGACGGGGATCCCGCCTCGGTCCCGGCTGCAGCGGCAGCCCGGCACGGCCGGCTCCGGGCCCCCGCCTGCCGCGGGACGGGGGAGAGACGTGTCTGTGCGGCAGGGCCGGCTGAGCCGGTGGAGCCGGAGCTGCCTGGCAGCTCGCCCACCGCTGCGCCCCATCCAGGTCAGCCCGTCTGCCCGCCTGCCTGCCGGGAGGGAGCCGCGTGCCTCGGCAGCATCCTGGCGCAGCGTGCCGGGTCCTGCCAGCCGCGGGGTGTGCCGGGGCTGCCGCGGGGCTCGGGAGGGGCGCTGGCAGCCGCCGCTCCCGGGAACCTGCCCTTGTGGTGGGAGTGGGCTGGTGAGCGTGGCAGCCTCTGGCTGCCCCTGAGGAGCCTGGATGGGGTTGGCTGTGCCTGGCATCCCTAATGCCTGCTGTGCCTGGCAGGTCTGGGGGTCCCCAGGTTGCTTTCAGGATGTGTGCTCGCTTCACACATCGTGTGCTCTGTTGCCGACCCCATCACACCCCATGCCGTCTGTGGGCTCCTTGTCCTTTGCCCTAGTGCTGTGGTGGGCAGTGAGGCTTTGGGGTGGTTTGATCACAGCTGGGGGCTGGTGTGTGGGATCTCTCTGTCCGCCTGGATCCGGGTGGCCACTGGCCTGCCTGAGCGGCAGATGGTGGCTGCCTGGGGACCCGCTGTCCGTCCCTCCGGGCGATTATTCACCCGTCACCATGACGATAGAAAGGTCAGCAAAAAGATCCTGTGTGATTCCCGGGTCGGTCGGTGGGATTAGGAGCAGTGCAAGAGGGAGGGCTAGAGCCCAGCCAGCCCCTCCTCAGGCTCACCAGCTGGACTGTCCCCCTCAGGCACATCCCCAGAGCCCAGCCAGCTGAGAACTGACAAACTTTGGGCACCAGTGAGAAACCCTTGGGATGGGGTTGGGCCTCACTGGCTGCTGATCCTGGGAGCTCAGCCCTGACCCTGTGAGTTCCATCCTCCATAGGGGAGGCCTGGAGCTGTGTGTGGGATGAAGGGAGTGGGCTGACATCAGGGGGGAAGCAGAGGAGAGATGGAGGCTTGACTGGTCCTGCATCCTTCCACCGCCTCCTCCTCCTCCTCATCTCACAGTAGCAGCAGGGCATCTCTCCTCACAGGGTGCCCCCGACTGACCCTGTCCCCTCTCTCTCTCTCCAGGCTGTTCCTCTAAGTCATTCAAGCTGTACTCGCCAAAGGAGCCCCCAAACGGCAACGCCTTCCCCCCCTTCCACCCAGGCACCATGCTGGATCGAGATGTGGGGTGAGCTGGGGCCCAGGGAGGGATCTGCAATGTTGAGGATGCTCTGCAGTTTGCACCCCAGGGTCTCTGTGTTATGCTTCCCAGCAGCAAACAGAGACTGCAGTGCATGGAGTTGTTAGCACAAGAGCAAAGAGGGAATTGGAGCAGGCACAGGTGATAGTGGGTTGAGAAAGAGTGATATTTGGAATGAAGGAAGCCCCCAGCTCCTGAGCTCTGTCGGCTCTTTGCTGGGCCAAGCCCCTGGGATCACAGGGGCTCCCAGCTCCTGCCAAAACAGCCCCTTCTTCAACGTCTGTCCTGCCTGGCACCAGTCGCTGCTGCACAGGAGCTGGGTATGCCCCCAAGGAGCAGTTGGCTAGGTCCCACGGGTGGAACAGCCAGTGCTGTGGGATCGGAGCCCAATTTTGGGCTACAGGTTGCCCCATGGGGCTGTCAGATATTGGCAGCCAGGGTACAGTCTGCACTGTGGGGAGGGTCTCATCTCCAGTGAGCCCAACTGCCTGCTATAGCCAGGGAAGGAGGAGCTGTGGTGAGCAGGGAGATCCCTGCTAGCACTGACCTGCCTGCATCTCTTTCCACTGCTAGACCTACTCCTATGTACCCACCAACGTACCTGGAGCCTGGAATCGGGTAAGCATGGGGGGCTGGTGTGGACCCTGCTTGGGGGGGAGCTTCTGCTTGTGGTGGGGGTGCCTCAGCCAGGCCAGCATGCTGGCTGGCAGGGGCTTGTGAGAGGATTGCTCAGACTCTGCCAGTCCTGGAGGGGCTGTATGTGTTCCCACTGTGGGCTCAGGACCCCTCCACACCTGTGGCTGCCTTCCCCTCTGATGGCTTGCTGTGCTCTCTGGGCAGGAGGCACACGCCGTATGGGAACCAGACTGACTACAGGATATTTGAGCTCAACAAACGGCTGCAGAACTGGACAGAGGTAGGGAGCTGGGAGAGCGAGGGTTGGCCAGGGCAGTATTGCAGCGGTGGGGGCCCCCACCGCCTTCTCCCACATGTGGCTGTGGGACAGGGCTTATCCACCCCCATCTCCAAGTGCTCAGCTTGGAGTGCAGCCCTCCATGGGTTGAGCACGTGGCTGCTGTGCCTGGCAGCCACCGTCTGTCTGTCTCTCCTATCCGTAACTTAGCATCTCTCTGCCATCCCCAGGAATGTGACAATCTGTGGTGGGATGCCTTCACCACAGAGTTCTTTGAGGATGATGCCATGTTAACAATCACTTTCTGCTTGGAGGATGGACCAAAGAGATACAGTGAGTACCACCTTGAGCTCTTCTTCCTAAGGGCATTGCCTTTCAGCAGGAGACAGCTGTGTGCTCAGGGGGACGTGGGTAGGGTGTCGGAGCTCAGCTGTTTTCAGCCAGAAGGTATGGGGGGACCCTCTTCATATACATCCCAAGGAACATCTGGATGAGCCAGGTTTACTGACCTTATTTTCCTACTTCTCCTGTTGCAGCGATTGGCCGGACTCTGATTCCCCGTTACTTCCGCAGCATCTTTGAAGGGGGGGCCACAGAGCTCTACTACGTGCTCAAGCACCCCAAGGAGTCCTTCCACAACAACTTCGTCTCCCTGGACTGTGACCAGTGCACCATGGTCACCCAGCACGGCAAGCCTATGTTCACCCAGGTACTGCCTGCCCCGCAGCTTCTGCTGCCCCTCCTGCCTTGGCTTTTTGTGCCTTCTTGGTGGCTACAGTCCCACAGGGCTGTGCATTTTGGGCTCCTGGGTATGGCTTCTGCTGAGTGTCCTGGGAGGCAAAAGCAAGCCACTATGGGAGTGTTCCAGTGTGCAGCAGTGGGTTCCCAGGGGATCTGGGCTGGGGGAAGCTGGGGCGGCCTGTGCCTGACCCTGTGCCTGACCCTGTGCCCTGCCCAGGTGTGTGTGGAGGGGCGGCTCTACCTGGAGTTCATGTTCGATGACATGATGAGGATAAAGACGTGGCATTTCAGCATCCGCCAGCATCGAGAACTCATTCCCCGCAGCATCCTTGCCATGCATGTGAGTACAGCTCCAGGAGGTCCCCTGGGCATGAATGACACAGGCCTGCTGAACTCCTCAGGCTGCTGTGCAGCTTGGGGGGACCTCAACCCAGTCCCATGTTGCAGGCTGGGGCATGGGAGGGCTGTTCCCAGCCTGGATGCAGCTGAGCTGTCTGTCCCTCTCACTCCTAGGCACAGGATCCCCAGATGCTGGACCAGTTATCCAAGAACATCACACGCTGTGGGCTCTCAAACTCCACGCTCAACTACCTCCGAGTAAGTATGTGAGAAGAGGGAGGATGCAGCTCTGCCATGTCTTGTGCTCTCAGCTGCCTGATGCCTGGCTGCCCTGGGGTGTGGGTAGGCTGCAAGGCTGGCTTTGCAAAAGGGATCTTACAGAGGGGCTGTAGAGAGCTGTGGGGCAGTGGGTCTGCCAAATCCCACAAGCTCACAGAGTGGCTTGGGTCAGTGCAGCACAGACACCTGCCTGTAGAGGGGTTAGGGTTATGGGGTCTCTATTTTGCTGGGGCTCAGAGCATTGCAATCTAACCCAGAGTCTGTCTGCTCCTTGCAGCTCTGTGTAATCCTAGAACCAATGCAGGAGCTTATGTCACGGCACAAGACCTACAGCCTCAGTCCCCGGGACTGCCTCAAGACTTGCCTCTTCCAGAAGTGGCAGCGGATGGTCGCTCCGCCCGGTGAGTCTCACACTGCCTGCTGTGCTGCCTGGGGGTCTCCGGGACTGCCTGGTCAGGCCCTGCCCTTGGTGCAGGCTTCTCCCAAAAGCTGTTCTTGGCCTCGTTTTGTGAGGCTGAGGGTGGTGAACCAGGCATTTGGCTTCTTTCTATGCTGGTCTGCCTTCCCAGAGGGGCAGAGTGGGGCTGCAGGCAGCCAGGGCTCCGTGCCTGGGGGCTGCCATCTGCTTGTGGAAAGCAAAGTAGGGATGGAAATTGTCCTGCCCCCTCTCCTGTCCCCTGGTCTTGGAGGACAGCAGAGCTCAGGAAGTGAGGAGAGTGGTGATGCTGCCTGGAGAGGGGATGTGGTCCTTGAAGAAGTGGGTTTTGCATAAAAAGGGGCTGGGGGGCACCAGCCTCCTCTTCTTGGGACTGACCACGTATGTCTCCGTCCTCCACCAGCGGAGCCAGCACGGCAGCAGCCCAGCAAGCGCCGGAAAAGGAAGATGTCGGGGGGCAGCACCATGAGCTCTGGTGGAGGAAACACCAACAACAGCAACAGCAAGAAGAAGAGCCCAGCCAGCACCTTTGCCCTGTCCAGTCAGGTACCTGTAAGCATCCCGTTTCCATTCTCTCTTCCTCCTCTGGGGTGGAGGGGAGGGTTCTCTGCCCCTGAGAGCTGCTAGGGGGAAACCCCCAGAGACTCCCATGTGACGGGGAAAAGAGGGAGGGGGTGTCCTAGCTGTCTTCCCTGAGCTCCTTTGCTCTCCTGCAAGGGAGTGAGGATGTGTTTGCCCCGCTCAGTGCCCAAGCTCGGGTTCTGCAGTGGAGATGTGGAAGTGGCCCTACAGCTGGGGAAAGGGGCTGTGCTGATGAGAGGGGGGGTCTAGCGGCCCAGGCTCCCCCCACCTCGATTATGTTTCGGGACCGTCTCCCCTTTCAGGATGTGATGGTGGTAGGCGAGCCCACGCTGATGGGGGGGGAGTTTGGGGACGAGGACGAGCGGCTCATCACCCGGCTGGAGAACACGCAGTTTGACGCGGCCAACGGCATCGACGACGAGGACAGCTTCAACAACTCGCCGGCGCTGGGGGCCAACAGCCCCTGGAACAGCAAACCGCCCTCCAGCCAGGAGAGCAAGTCAGAGAACCCCACGTCGCAGGCGTCGCAGTAACGGCCCCCCCGCCGCCCCGTGGACTCAGTCCCAACCAATCTACCTGTACATTTGCAACGGAGAGTGACTGGGAAGCGGCGAGGTACCGGGGGCGGATCAGCGCCACATGGATGATGGGGTGCACGGCCCGGGGTGCACACCAGGCAGGCAGCCCCCAGCTGTCACCCCCGCCGCCTCCCCGCACCCCCACGCCTGCCTCCCCGATGGACCCCAGGGCAGGGGTGGGTTTCCGGGGCTGTAGCTTCATTATTCCCCCTTCTCTCTTCTTTCCTGCTTCTTGCCCACAGAGCTTCTCATCCCTGCCCCAACATGTCCAACCCCTCCCTGCTGAGTGGGGGGAATTAGTGGGGAGGTGTTGGCAGTGGCTGGCATATGTTGGGGTCTGGCACAGCCCAGAGACCCTCCCCCTCCCTGGGTCTTGTGGCTGGTATATGCTGAGCAGCCATCTGCATTGCGGTTGCACATCTGTAGGCCAACCTGGGGCTGGTTGGTGGGGGGGCAGTGGTGGAAAGCCTTCCCTGTGCCTCGGGCTCTGCCACAGAGCTGCCTCCAGCCAGGGTCAGATCCTGCAGCGCTGGGATGGTGTTGAGGGTATGGCCCTGTCGCATTTTCCCACTCTCCTGCACCCTCCCCTTCCCCTCGCTCCCCAGAGCGAGAGCGCAGCACGGCCATGGGGGGACTCTGTATATAGGAAGTGCGTGGTAGGGGGCTGGGGGGGCACGAAGGACCCGTGGTTCTGCCGGAGCAGCCGGTGCCCTTGTTCCCTGCCTGCAGCCCCTGTGTTTCCCTCCACCCTGCGTGAGTCTGCCTGGGGCCCCTTTGCAACCCCTGGCTCCTGGTACCTCCTACTTTTGTCTTTTTTTAAGAAAAAAAAATAATATTATTAAATTGTAAGTTTAAAAAAAAAAAAAAAAAAAGGGGAAAAGACCCTCTCAGCCCCCTTGCCCTTTCCCCCCTCCTGTCCTGAGCCCTCTCACCCTGTCCTGACTTTTGTACAGGCTTCTTCTCTTGGAAGTCTCGTTTTATATCCAGTTCGGAGAGCTTCAAACCAAGGAGAGACTTTGCAGACTTCCTTTCTAATCCCTCCAGAGGTCGGGGGGGGGCAGCCCCCCACCTCCCTTCTCAATGTAAATCTTGTGTGCTGTTGTCCCCGCTCCCCCCCTCGGGTTCGTGTACCTCGTGCTTGTACATTTCCGCGCTGTAGACAGTGTGTACGATACTGTTCTTTCAATGTGTTATCACTAGAGCAGGTGCCTCCATTGATGTTAGGGGAAACGATGAGAAAAATAATAATTTTGGGGGGGTTTTTTTGGTTTAAAAAAAAAAAAAAAGAGAAAAAAAAAATCCCTTCCAAGGCTTCTTCCAAGGAGAAGATGGGAGGTGCCGGGGGAGGGTGTTTGTGCTGACTAACCAGTTCACCCCAGCAGCCTTGGAGTGGACAGTGGGGTTTTGGGGGAAGACAGGAGTCTGGACTGCCTGTGGGAACCCCCGGCATGCCTCGTGGTGGGGTTGCAGCAAGTGCAGCCTTGGGGGGGACTGCCCTAGTGGGGGTGTACGTGTGTGTAAGAGCGTGTGTGAGAGGTTTGTATGTCTGTCTGTGTGCGTAAGGGAGCCTGGGGCAGGCGGAGCAGCCCTGAAGGTTGGGGGAGTGAGGGGTGCATCCGTTCTCTGTCAGACACTCCCCTAGCTCCCTGCCAGGGATCCCATGGTCCATGTCCCGCTGCCCTGTGGGGCTTGGGCTGGCAGGTGTCACTGAGGGGCTGCCTGTGCCCCGGGGCTCTGGCTGCTGCAGGGGTGCTACTAGCACCCCATGCCTTGCCCACTCATGGCTGAGACTGCAGGAGGCTGCTGAGATGGGGTGGGAGACACCTGTGTGTCCTCTCCTGCTGTCCCTGTGGTTGGGTAGAGAGACAGAGCCTTGAGTCAGCCCTGGTCCAATTTCAAGCTGAAGATCCCTGGAGAGATGCCTCTGTTGGCCCCTGGGCCCCTACATGGGCAGGCCAGCAGTGGAGGGCTCGGCCCCTCAGACCCCCAGGCACGGGGGTCTCCACAGCCCCTTTGCAGGTGGGGGTGGGATCCCAGGGTGGGAGCCCGGTGTGGCAGGGAGAGGGGCTCTGCATTGCAATTAAGGTACGATTCTCCACGCCGTGCCGCAGGGCTGCTGTGGAGGGTGCAGAGCCCTCACTGCCACGGGCACACTGTAATGCCTTTTTGTTTCTTCTTTATTTTTTTTTTTTTTTTCCTCCTTCTTCCCCTCCATAGTTTGTGCCATTTATGAGTCATGTATGGTACCAATAAAATGACTTTTCGGTTTGAAGCTGTCCTGATCACTTATATCTGAGGCTGGGACCAGGCTGATGTGGGCAAGGCAGAGGGGGGTCCCCTCATGTCCCTGGTGCCCTGGCAGGGGCTGTGGGCACAGGGCTCACTGTGTTCCCGGGATGATGCTGGCTCGCCTCCGCCTGCCGGTTCCCAGGCAGGCCACAGCTGGCTCCCTGCCAGGCCATGGAAAGCAGAAATCTCAGCAAGGGTAAGGTACAGGGCTGCTGGGAAATGGCCCAGTCCCCAAGCCAGAGCAAACAAGCAGCTCGAGGCCTGCCCGGACACCAAGGTGATGGGCACCTTCGCTGGGGAGCAGTGGGGGGCAGTGCAGTCCTGCTGTGGGAACGGGCAGGAGCAGCTGAGCAGCATGGAGGGAGGTGTCCTGGGGGGAGGAAGGGAGGGACAGGGGACCAACAGAGGGCCAGCCTCCATGGGGACTATGCCAGTCTCCTTTCAGAAGCTGGGATGCCCTGTGCCAGCACTATTAGGGATATGGGGGAAACCAGGCTTATAAAAAGGGCTGAGGCAGCAGAGGGTGAGGACAGGATGGGCCTGCATCTTCAGAGTAGGGGCAGGGGTTTGGTTGACATCTGCAGTGAGGGATGTCACCAGGCTGTCCTTTCCCCTGCCTGACAGGGCTGAGTTTGGGGGGCTGCAGGATACAGGTGCTGTGGTGGGAGCTCGTGGCTGGGTGGGTGAGGGCAGGGTGGTTCTGGTGAGCCCATGGTGTGGCACCCGGAGCTGAGGCATCAATACCCTTGCTCCTGACATGCCCTGAGCTCTGGCAGGCTTGGTGAGATGCTCTGGGCTGGAGGGGAGCAATGCCCTGCAGAAGCAGATCCTGCCATCTGTGACGGATCCTGCATATGCCTGGCTGGATCCTGCATGTGCACCTGAGAGCTGCTGGACAGCCTCAAGGCAACACCTCGGAGTTGAGGTCTGACCTGGAAAGCCCAAGGGTACCTGTGAAGCTCCCAAACCTCCTTCCTCACATCAGCTCCAGTGCTGTGAGAAACTCACTAGTTGTTGCTTTCTTTTCCTCCTCCTTTTTTGGTGGGATGAATCTGTGTCCTCTGCTGCCCTGCCCCAGTGCCAGTGCTGTGCCAGAGGGTCCCACATGACACTCCGGCACCCAGCATGGGCCAGACCAGGAAGTAACCCAGAAGGAGGGCTGCCCTCCTCCCCGTGCCACCTTCATCTAAGGTCACAGAGTGCAGTAATGCCTGTTTGTGCCAAGGAAAGTTAAGCATTACCTGGGAGATGGCGATGAGCAAGCCATGGGTGCTGGAGGGGCCAGGGACCCCACCAGGCAAAGGTCTTTCAGGCACAGCTCACCCGGAGTCCCTGCTGGTGCCTGTCCAAAAGCCCGTGGTGTCCCATGCAGGGACACAGGGCAAGGCCAAGGACCATGCTGCGGGCTCCAGCTACCCCGGGGTAGGAGGTGGGGGGTGCAGGGCACAGCTGAGGGCTGGCGTAGGTGGACAGTGGGGGCGGGCAAGGGGGCTGTGGCAGGGTGGGCTGCTGGAGGGGCCAGCAGTGGCTCTGGCAGCGTGGGGTGAGCGCTGGTGCTCTTGGGCAAGGAGGGAGCATCCCCTGGGCACGGGCAGAGGGCCTGTGGGCAGCGGGACAGGGCAGGGGCCGGGGTCTCTGGGGCAGACGCAGGATGTCAAGGTGGGCTAGGGCCAGGAGCAGGGATGCCCCCCGGGTGGAGGAGGAGTGCCAAGGTGCAGCAGGGAGGGGTGGGGCCGGGGGCTGCCCCTAGGCAGAGGAGGGGGCCGGTGTGGCCGGTGGGCCGGGGCGGAAGGGGCGGCTCTGTCCGGCCCTTCCCGCACCTCCCGGGGCCACCCCCGCCGCGGGCTCGGTGCGGAGCCGTGCCGAGCTGGGGAGCTCCGCCCGCCGCCGCTCGCCGGGACGCGACCCCCGGGGCACCTGCCCCGCGTCCACCGGGTGCGTCCGCGGCACAACCGGGAGCAACCCCCGGCCCCTCCCCGCTCCTGCCCCCGCTTGCGGCTCCCGGAGCTCCAGCGGCGGGCGGGGGATGGAGCCACACGGCGTGGGAAAGCTCTGCGGGGAGTGGGGATGGAGCCGAGCGGGCGCCCAGCCTTGGAGGAAAAATGCTGTCTGGGGGCCTCTGAGGCTGTTCCCCGCTTGGGGGGACCGGGACGCGTGTGAAAAATCCCGGGTTTGCCGCAGTGCCCCATTTCGGAAGGTTTTTAGATGCAAAACCTGCTTCTGTGGCTAGAGCTGGTTTGTGTCGAAATTGTCAACGGCTCAACGCACCCCATCCCGAAGGGATGCAGATGGTGTGGGGCGGAGCGGGCGGGACGGCTGCCCTCGGGATCACCCCAGGCCACCCAGCTCCTGGGTCGCGACAGGAGGAAACCAGCATGGGCACGGGAGCTTAGCGGAGGGCGAGGGGAGGGGCTCTTCCCGGTGCCTGGGTCGGGACAGGTCGGTGGTGACCCTGACCGCGGTATGGAGAGGCGGCCCGAGGTGGCCGGGTGCCAAGAGCTGTAAGGGGCAGGGTGGGGCGATCCCGGCATCGCCGCCTGCCCGGCAAACAGCTTGTCAGCAATCATCGCTGAAACTTAAACAAACCACAGACCTGGGCGCTGGCACGGTGCGGCCGGACCCTGCGGCAGCTGTGGGTGCAGAGAGGTGTCAGAGGACAGGGTGAGTGCTCGGAATCCGCTTCATCCCTCACAGCCCCCCGGTCTCTCGTGGGCACCTCCTGCCTGGTTTCCCACCCCACTGTTCCCAGGACTCACCATCCTTTCTCGGTGCTCTCCCGCAGCTCCTTCCTTCCGGGCAGGAGCTGGCAGGTGCCTGATTTTTTCTCTCTGCATTTCCTGGTCGGAGGCAGGTCAGGCTGGGTGGTCCCGTGCCCCGACGACACCGGCAGCTCCTCTCTGTGCCCAGGTGTCCACTGGAGCTGCTGCGATGGAGCTGGGGAACATCTCGAAGCCCACGTACGGCCCTGGCCCCGAAGCGCCGGGGAGCAGCACGCCGGGGCTGGTGGCAATGGCACACGGCTTCCTGCGGCTGGTGCAGCCCAACGCCCTGCCCATAGGTGGGTGCATGGCGGCGGGGGGCTGGCAGTGGTGTGGGGAGGCTGCTTGGGGCTGCAGGGTCCCCGTTGAGCATGAGCCCTCCTGAAGTGGTGGCTGTCCATCCAGCATTCAACACTGGCTACTGGGTAAGGAGAGATATGGCTGGTGCAATCAGGAGTGGGATCCCAAGGATTGCCACCTGTGTCCTGCTCATGTACCATAACTGTGGGGCTATCTCAGGTGGCTTGCTGGCCACCAAGAGCAGTGTGTCCCAGTGCCAATACCCGCATGGCAGCACTGTGTGCACTCCCTGTGCACTGCCCTGCTTGCCTGCACTTGCCCTTGCTCCTGTCACTGTCACAGCTCTGTCCCAAAGCAGCTGCAGGTTTGCACAAGTAATACCAGGACCCTGCAGCTGCTTGGTATTCGTGGGGCGAGTGCTGCCCACCTGGAGGGAAATGCCACTCTGGCTTGCTGGCACTTGTGCTTCCTCCTTCACCTGGTTCAGCCCTTGCTCACCATCAACATACTGGCAAAGGTGTGGCTGGCACACACCTCGGTGGCTTTTTGGACTTCTGTCACGCAGACACCACGGTACGATCAATGGCCCCATGTGCTATCATGACTTGTAATGAGGACTTGGGGCACAGGAGGAAGAGCCCTGGGACTGAAGGAGGCAGCATGGCAGTGGGCCTTTGCCCCGGCGCTCATTCCACACTGGCAGTGCCCTCGGGCATCTGCGTGGTGCTGGGCTGCAGGAGAGCAGCCCCAGGGCAGTATCCCTTATGCCCACTGGGGTGAGGAACCCCCTTGTTCTGTGGACCCCTGAGAGCCTGGGGGCTGGTAGCACTTTTCCTGGGTGCAAAAATGCTGCATGATGTGATGGCTGGGGAGGGCAGCTGGAAGGGAGAAAAATGCCAGACTCACAGCTGGTCTGAGCTGCAGGTGATGCCTGGGGCTGGGAGCCCCTCTCTGGGGTGAACAGGGTCTGGGGGCCTCCTGGAGAGCCCCCCAGGGCCCAGCACCTGCTCATGGCCATCTTGTGCTTCTTGTCCCCCAGATCTGTTTAATTTTGGGCAGTCTCAGAACAAGTTCAACCAGGATGACATCCACAAGGTGAGCAGGCAGCTGGGGCAGGGAGCTGGCAGTCCCAGACCACCGTGGACTGGGGGATGCTGGTGGGTGCTGCTCTGGGGCTGAGCCCTGGATGCCGGGCAGCAGCAAGGGGAGATGTTCTGCTCCCTGGGGAGACCCGTTTTGTCTCTTTGGGTCCGGAGAGGGCGCTCAGAGCTGAAGAGCCTTTAGGGGCACCAGCGTTACGCTGCCTCTCATTCTTCCTATTCCAGCTGCTGCTCTACGAATTGGGTTTCCTGGTGTGCGCGGCCATTGGAGTCCTCTTCATCATCCTTGTGCCGCTGGTGGGATGCTGCTTCTGCTGCTGCCGCTGCTGCGGGAACTGCGGCGGCCGCATGTACCAGAAGCAGGGCCGGCGGATGGGCTGCCGGCGCCGGGCGCTCTGGGCCTCTGTCCTGCTGGTCTCCGCTCTCCTCCTGTGAGTGCGCTGGCCGGGAGGCTCCGGATGGAACCCAGGGGTGGCTGGAAATGCCGGCGCTTGGCGGCCGTGCCAGGAAGCTGCCATTGTTCTCGGGTAGATCGCGGCACGGAGGGACAAAGGAGAGGAAGCGGCGGCGGTGGGAAGCGAGACCCGGGGGGCTGCGCACTGGCACGGTGCAGACCTTTCCCGACAGCTTCCCCGAGGCATGCTGGGCTCCCCCGTGCCTCAGTTTCCCGCGTCCCTCCTCTCTGGTCCCTCAGTGCGGGGCACTTGCTGGGATGCACTGGAAGCAGGGATCACTGGTGTGCTGCAGACCCTGCAGGCTGGGATCTGTGTGGGTGGATTTGGAGCGTACCAGGGGGGAGCACCGGGACTGAGCTCCCCACATGCTGACCCCGCCACCCTTCCCTTGTAGGGCTGGTGGTGTTTGTGCCCTCATCAGCAACGCCCGCTTCTCCCAGGCTGTGAAGAGCACCTTCCCCAACGTGAACAACACTCTGGACAACGTCCACACCTACCTGGCCTCCATTCCCCAGGCATGCATGGTCCCCCTGCCACGTCTGGGGGTCAAGGGGCTGGGCGGGAGGAGCAGCCCAGATAGCCCCCTGGGGAAGGGCAACAGCGAGGCTGACAGCAGAGGAAGGTCCCCACCCTCACTGACACCACATCTCTGTCCCTACAGCAAGTCGATTTTATCATCAACAGGATTGACGTCCCACTGGACTATGCCAACCGCAGCCTCCAGGGTGAGGGTGTGCGACTGGAGGGGCTGGAACATTACCCATGGCCATGTGGCGAGCTGCTCCAGGGTTGGGGGTTCTTGGGCAATGGGAGTGTTGTGTGGGTTTGCCTTTCTGCCCTCTGGGTGGTTGCTGACCCTGCAGGCCACTGGGCTGGTTCTTATGGGGATGTCTAAAGGGACTGGGTCTGGAGGCTCCTCCAATCTCCAGCTCTGCTCCACTTGCTGCTTTTCCCCATTCAGGGGAATCCTCCTCTCTGGGAAAGGTGATGCAGATCGTGGGAGAGTGGGGATATCCCCATTGCCCCCCACCCAGGGCGTGGGTGAGGGAGGGGTGCTGGTGATGTCAATGTTTTCACCAGCTTTCCTGCATGCCCTAGGACCTTGCAGGGGTCCTGTCATTGACACCACCTTCCCATCTCTGCAGAAGTTGGGCCCATCCTGGGCAGCATGATCACCTCACGCATCAGGAGCAGCACGGATGGGGCTCTGGGATCTCTCCAGAGCCTCTTGCAAGGTACTGGCCCCATCCCTGGGAGGCTGGCAGGGGCCTCAGTGGGATGCTGGAACCGAGAGCTAGGGTAGGTGCATGTCTGGGTAAGGCTCCCAGGGAGGTGGATCCCTCTGGCCTCCCAGCCACACCCTGGGGCAAGTGCCGTGGCTGTGGGGGTGCCCCTATGTTGCATTTTTTCATGGGTTCCCGAGGTTCAGCTGGGTGAGAACGAGTCCCTGCTACACTGGCAGGATGAAGCCCTGAGCTCCCCACTGTCTCCCCAGGGATGGAGATGCTGAAGGACACCTTTGGCAGCATTGCCACCAGTCGCTCACACCTCGAGGAGCTGCAGAGCAACTACAGCCAGCAGCTGGCCAGCCTGCGGGACAGGCTCAACCAGACCCTGCAGAGATGTGGCCAGCCCTGCAGCCAAGTGTCCCTGGACGGGCTCGCCTTCACCGCCAACTTCAGCACGGTGAGAAGGGGCAGGGTGCCGGTGAGGGGCCCCAGCAGCCCCTGCCCCAGCCCCCACAGCTCCCTCACCCCGGGCTCTTCCCTTCAGATCCCAGGTGTGGAGCAGCAGCTGGAGGCACTGCGTGAGGTCTCTGACTCCAGCATAGAGACCGATTTAGAGCAGGTAGGGGGTGTCCCCTTCACCCAGGCACAAAGCTGGGTGCTCCTGCAACTGCTGGGGCTGTGCTGACGGGGCATGGGCTGGGGAGAGCTCTGTCAGGAATTCAGTGTGTGACATGGAGGGGAGGGCTGGCCAGAGGTCTGTGCGCTGTCCCAGCCATCCCTGCACACTGGTAGGGTGGACTGGGTGCTGTGGAGAGCCTGGCTGTCCTGTGCTACTAGGATCTGGGGCAAGGGGATGTACTGCTCAGCCCTGGATTGCAGGCAGGGATGTGAGTTGTATGCTGTGCTCCCCTGGATGCAGGTTAACAGAACGCTGGACATGATCCCTGGCAAGGTGCAAGAGCAGTCCCAGGAAGTGGCAGCAAGTAAGCAAGGCTTTGTGCTGATTTCTCCCTCTCCTAGGGCACCCTCCTCCCTTCTCAAGCCATTCTTTCCTGGAGGCCTTTCCTGCAGCCCTGGCTGTCCCCAGGTGCCATGATGCCAATGTCATCCTTGGCCATGACTGCCCCTTTCCAATCCTCTCTGAGTCCCTGCTGCCCTGCAGGACCTGGGCAGCAGCATGCAGTGCCAGTGTGTCCTCTTTCCTTGCAGAGAGCCAGGACCAGCTGGGCCTCATCAGGCAGGAGATCAGAAACTTGCAGGAAGAGTTGCCGCTCCTGGATGTGGAGGAGAAAGTTGGGGCCTTTCTGAACGATGCCACATCGGTGCTGGAGGAGTACAGGGAGCCAATCATTGCCTGGGATGGGGTCAGGTGGGCGAGGGGCTGCATCGCCAGCTCTGTTGTCTGGAGGGTTTTAAGGCTCCTGTTCCTCCAGTTGCTGGAGGTGGGGGCTCGCTGGGTGGGGCAGGGTTAGTCAGAGCTGTGCCTTGCAGACACACATGCCCCTTTCCTGCTGTGGTGTCCGGGACCTTTTTTCCTCCCCATAAAGGCAGCTGGTGGGCTGGCTGCTGGAGTCCCAGGTCCTGCTGCCTGACTACTGCCCTTTGTCTCACCCCAGGTTGATTGTGTGTGCCCTCCTGTGCTGCCTGGTGCTGCTGGTGGTCCTCTGCAACATTTTTGGGCTGCTGCTGGGGCCCCTGGGGCTGAAGGAAGGTGTACTGCCCACACAGCGCAGCTGCCTCTCCGATGCTGGCGGGAACTTCTTCATGGCGTGAGGCTCAAGTGGCTGCCAAGGACGTGTGTAGGAGTGGTGGGATGGGTGGGCAGGGCTGGCCTGGGAATGCTCAAGCTCCTAAATCATCATGCAGCTTCATGGCCTGCCCCATGGTGACTCCTCGTGCAGGTGGTAAATAGAAGGTAAAACATGGTGCTGGTGAGAGGCATTTGAGGGGGGCCTGTTTGCCCCGTGACGGCGAGGGCTGGCAGTGTGTGCATGGTCCTGCAGCTCTGTGGGGGAGTGCTGCCTTGGAAAGCTGTGGGAAACTATTCTGGAATCCAAGCTCCAGGGTAGAGCCTGCTCATGCTCTGGGGGCTGAAGGCAGAACAGAGATGTATTTGTGGGATGGGTGGTGTTCCCGCAATTGTAGGGGGTGAGGGGTGTGCAGGCCCCTGGGCTCTGCGAGCTGGGGGCAATGCCAGCATCAGCACTGGGCCACAGGGCTGCGGGTGCTGATGGCATTTCTGTCCTGGCAGAGGGGTTGGCTTCAGTTTCATCTTCTCCTGGCTGCTCATGCTGCTGGTGATGATCATCTTCGTGCTGGGGGGGAACATTTACATATTCTTCTGTGAGTCCTGGCACAACCAGCAGCTCTTCCAGGTAAGCTTGCTGTGGGGAGACAGCCCTGCCTGGAGCCGCTGGTGCCTGAATGAGGGCTGCTGGCAGAGCAGAGGAAGCACTCGCCATTTGGGGTGCTCTTCCAAGGAGTTCTGCCATGCACTATGTCTAGTTGCTCCATCTCTTTCCTTGCTCTTAGCTCCTGGACACCCCTGGCCTAATCCCTAACTTCAATCTCTCAGAGCTGCTGGGCCTGAAGGGTGACACGGCAAACTTCTCAGAGATATACAGGTGGGTCCCAGCCCTGACACTGTCTTTGGGGGGAGTAGAGCTGCTCAATGCCCTCACATGCTCTCCAGGAGCAGGGCAGCTTGCCCTACCTGCCCTGGCTGTGGGTAGGCACGGATCGCAGGGAAGGAGCAAGGTGTAACCTACCTTCACAGGTAAGGACATGCTCCTGGGAGGGGTTGGCCCTGTTTTCAACCTTGTGCCCCCATCCTGCAGGCAGTGCCAGCAAGATGCTTCCCTGTGGCAAACTCTGCACTTGGACCAGAGCATGCCCCTGGATGAGCTCTTGAATATCAGCCAGGTGAGCATGGGGGTGCCAGGGTCTTGAGAGCAGAGATCCAGACCCAGGGCTGAGGGGACAGTGAGGGGCCGCCACATGTCCCATCACGGCCCCCTTTGCTCTGGCAGTACACAGGAGACATCTCCGCAGCTTTCAAGAAGATGAACATCACCCTCAGCCCCATCTCCCTGCTCAGCCAGAGCCAGGAAGACCTGCTGCTGAATGCCAGTCGGGCTGCACAGCCCCCCAACTTCACCCTCACCCTGGAGCAGGTGTGCTGGGTGCAGCCTGGTATTGGGACTGGAGGGGGTTGGATGTGGGTTCAGGAGGTCCACTGCTCTCTCCTTTTTGCTGCTGTGGGAGTCCTCTGCCATCTGTGTAACCCATTAGGGTAACAGGGCACGTCCTCTGCCCAGAAGGCCCTGGCTCCACTCTGCCCCACAAAGAAGGGGTATGGCTCCCCTCATGAGCCCCATTCCTCACTCTCATGCCTCTGTCTCTGCCTTTTCCAGTTGGATCAGAATATGACCCAGGGAAGCCTCCTGGATCTGGCTGCAGAGTTGGAGCAGCTGGCAGAAAAAGTGGTGAGAGACCATGACACCGCAGGGCCGTGGCCACCCTATATCCAAAGGCACTGGTTGTAGGGTCTCCTCTGTGCCTGCCTAGGTGCTAAGGGGAGGCCCTTCACTCTCGCCCAGCTCTTTGCCCCAGCCTGGCCCATCAGCTGGCTGTGGGGAGGCACAGAGCTGGGCACTGCTGACTGTGGCTCTTCCAGAGCATGGACGTGAAGAAGGACCTGGAAGATAATGCTCACGAACTGAGGGAGCTGGATAAGGAGATGCAGGCAAACTTCTCTGGGCCACTGGTGAGCGATGCTGGGGGATGTCCTGGGGATGCTGGGTTGGGCTTCCCTAGAGCTCAGAGCCTGCTGGCATGCTCTTGTCTGAGCTCTGCGGGGTCTGCACCTCTGACCCCCCCCTTCCTCTCCATCCCCAGCAAAGTCTGAAGGAGAACATCCACTCAGTGCAGAGTGGGGCTGCCCAGCTAGAGGTAAGCTGTACAAAGGGAATGCGCGCCAGTCCGGGGCACCCTGCAAAGCACCCTCGAGGTCCTGCAGTGGAAGTGGTGGGGCTAACCTGCAGTCTGGGGGGCTGGTGGCTGCTGTGGTACTCCTCATGTGCTGCAGGGTTCATGGGAGAGAGGGAGGGAGGCCATGGACCCTGCCAGGCTCAGGCTCCCTCCACCTGAGGTACTTGGCACTACCAGCGTGTGACTGCTGAGAACACCCCAGTTCATAGAGGCTGTGCCCCAGGAATTGCTGCTCTGCAGGGTCGGTGAAGTGCAGGGACCCCACTTAGATCATGCTGCTGAGAGCATCTTTCATTTCAGGGACAGACAACAGCTGCGCTGGACAAAGTCAGCAAAACCCAGGAGTTCCTGGAGAGGGAGACACCAAACATCATCAAGAACGTGAGCTTGCCTTACCCTGCTGCCAGGCCACACAGTCTGGATCCCCTCACCAAGACTTCCCTCCATGCAGGGAAGCCAAACCTTTTCTGGCTGCTCATCCTGCCTGCCTTCCCTGGCCATCTCCTGCATCCCTGGGTGCCCCCTTCCCTTATGGCATTCCTGGCAAGGGACTGGTGTAGGGTGAAGCATTGAGCTCTTTTGCTGCTGGGCTGAGGTGGTCTGAGTGCCCTCATCCTCTCATGGAGGGGACATGGGGCATTGGAGGGGGCTGGTGGTGCGGCATCTCCACTCTGTGCTTGCCCCTCCAGGAGACACAGGCCTTCCTGGAGCAGCTGTTGGATTTCTTTGAGACCTACATTTCATGGGCCAAGAGGAGGGTAAGCTGAGCCTTCCTCAGTGAGGTGGAGAGAAGGGGAGGATGAGCTGCAGGGCTTTGTGGATGCTGACATATGCTGTCCCCACCATGTCCCCAGCTGACAGAAGATGTGGCACGTTGCAAGCCCATAGCTCAGTCCTTGGATGATGTGGAGGTCATTGGCTGTGACTACATCATGGACTCTGTGGTGAGTGGGGCAGCCATGTGTAGAGTGACACATATGTGGGGTGGCAGTGAGGTCCTCTTGTCCTCATGCACAGGATGAGGGATACACAGGAAGCAGTGTTCAGCTTCTCCCCAGCAAATTGCTGTGGCTAAGAGCAAAGGCCAGGCTCTGAGACGGAGTGGGTGGTCACTGGGGAGCCCTGGGAGCAAAAGAGATGCTCCCAGTTGCTGTCTGGACCTAATGGCTCTTCCTCCACCCTACACAGAATGCTTTCTGGTTCAGCCTGGGCTGGTGCACCTTGTTCCTGCTGCCCAGTATCATCCTGGCTGTCAGACTCGCCAAGTTTTACCGCCGCATGGATATTGCTGACGTGTACAGGTGAGGAGCAGCCCCACTCCCTGTGACCACACTGGGTCTGGGGTCCCCCTGCTACCCGTTCCTTCATGTCCTGTGGTAGCCTGTGGGGCTGATGCTAAAGTAACGTGGGCTGGGGAGGACCTGAGAGGTGGCTTGGGGCCTTCAGCCTCTGAGGATGGAGATGTTCTGGAGAAGAGCATTTCTCTGCCTGCTCTGAACCTCACCTTTGGACAGACAAAGGTGCATCCCCTTTGGAGGAAGGAGCCTGGCAGGGCTGCAGCCCCAGCCTGGCTCGAGTCCACCACCCAACTCGCTCTGTTTTGCACCATTTTTGTGCTGTAGCACTGGCATGGGAGCACAGCTGGTTGGTGTGCAGAATGCAATGTGCTGCATGGTTGGTGGCATTGCCGTGAGGTTGCAGTGCTTGCTCACACCTGTGGGCCACCAGTGTCCCCAGGCTGTCCCCCAGCCCTCTGGGACCCTCTGCCCGGCAGCTCCACCACCAGCACAGGCACCATCACAGCCCCCTGAGGGTAGTGAGCAGTTTCCAGTTGGATTTCCAACTCCCGAGGGCTACATCGTGGCCCTGCGGTGCTGCTGCTGTGCTGGGGCTTCCGCAGCCCCCCACCTGCCACCCCCCTGAGCTGGCTGGAGCCATGGGCTCAGCTGCCCAGGAACCTCAGGGAGCTGAAGCTGTGGCATAGGGAGCTGGGTGCTGCTGAGATGCTGAGCGTGGGGCCCTGCTCTGCCTGCCTGGGGAAGGAGCACTGATGCTCTGGGGGGCTGTAAGAACCCATGCTCTCTGTTCAGATCGGGCAGCCAGGATGGAGGGGACCATGGCACCCTGTGTTCTCCTTTTGTGACCCATGGGAGACCTTGTCCCACCATGAGATGCTGGGCTGTCTCACAAGGCTTCTTCTTGCCCCACTAACACTGTTCTCTCTTTTTTCTCCCCTCCAGGAATGAAGACTTTGAGATGTAAGCTACTTACACTGCCAGGTCCCTGTGTGGGGTGGGGGGCAGCCCCTGTGGTACAAGGGGGGTCAGGGTGCAGAGGGAGGGGGGTGGGGACCAGGGTGAGTGCAGACCAAGGAGTGTGTTGGTACCAGGGGATGGTTGTGAAGGTGGGACTTTTGTAGTGCACACGGTTGTGGGGTCCCCTATCATCTTCCCACACTCCTAAGCTTGGAGGTGCTGCTGGTTCCAGTCTCCCGCGCTGGTGGGTTTGGGGAAGCTGTTTCCACACCCTATTTCCTGTGGGGCTGGGTGATAGGAGTGGGATGATATTTGACCATCCCAGTGCATCCTGAGCTGTCCCTTGCTCCCCTCTGTGGCTGGGGGTGACATAGGTGACCTTGGTTTTGCAGGCCACCCACGTTCAACTCCTACAAAATCCCCAGGCCTTCCACAAGGCATTAGCCCCTGTCACCTGCAGATGGAGGAGGAAATGGACAGAACCCCTCACTTGAAAAATGTGACTTATTTATTTTTGCAGGGAGCCTGCCTCTTTCCAAGGCTGTAATTTTGGTGTCAAACAATAAATGGTGTGTTTGTGTGCATTGTGGGATGTGACTGCGCTCCTCAGGTCTAGCTGAGATGGAAGTACACAGGGGTAGGGGCATGGAGGGTTCCCCACTGCTGGCACAAGCCGAGGCTGTGCCTGGGACCAGAGGGCTCGTTCTGGTATTCCCAAGTGTGCTCTGCCCACAGCCAGCCTACGGGCTGATACAGGACCACTGCTCAGCATCACCAAGACTGGGTGATGTTCCCCCCTCACTGGGCAGCCCTTTGCACCTCAGAGTAAGTGCCAGGTCCCACCCTGGGAAAAGGCACACAAAGAGCCTCCTGTCCATGAAGTGCCACCCCAAGCTGTCCCCCGTGCGTGAGCACTTCCCTCTGGCAAGCCTGGTATGTATCATCTGTGGGTTTCCTGTGAGTTTATGGGGTGCCTGCAGCCCATACCTCCCTCCCTCTGCAAGATATGGTGGCATGGGTAGTTTCTGTACCCACCGCATGCTCTGCATGGAAAGAGCTGCGTGCACAGATGAACCAAGAGTGACTTGGTCTAGAGCCTTGGGGTGAGATCAGGTACTGTTTTGTGCTGCCCCTTGGTGCAAGCGCAGGGACCATCCTGGAAGCCGTGTCAGGCACATGGGATACACGTAAACAGCTTGACTCATTTCCTTTGTTGCAAAGTCCAAGTTTCTCTGGAGCAGAGTGGGAGGGCCAGGCCGGCCAGCTCCCCCTCCGCTACGTGCATCTGCTTTATTGCTTTTTCCACTTGCCTTCAGATCTAATTGCAAGTTTTCCCTTTGGGCGTTATCTGAAGCTGCACCGGCCTTAACCTCCTGCTGTCTCCCCCCAGCAGAGTCTGGCTGCAGAGAGCCCCGTGCTTGCCTATCACTCAGCTGGATCTGTCCTTCAGCTTGGTTTGGCCCCTGCTTCCCGCAGGGATGCCCACCCTTCCTGGTTCTTGGAGTGAGACATCCAGCACCCCCTCGGAAAGCATTCTGCTCGGTTTTGTCTCTTGTTTTCCTCTGCCCTGAACCCTCAGCCTCCAGAATTCTGACAACTTCCTGCTTGTCTAGGGCCCACACGTGGAGGCTTCTGCCCCCAAGCCTCAGGCTGTCCCTACTGAATCGTGTTCCCTGCTTCCTCTTCCCTTGCTGTGCTTCAGGGAGGCCAGCTCACACAGGACTGCTGCTGGCTTCAGTTTCCGCTTGCTGGCTTTGCGGGCATTGCTTCTTCCCTGCTCTGCCTTCTCTGCAGAGCCAGTGCTGGAAGGCAGGGAGCTTGACCCTCATTCACTGCGTCACTGTGGCCACCTGCACCCAAACCCAGCCCTGGCAATGAAGATGTCCCCCCCAAATGACTGCACAGCCTTTGCCAAGGTGTGGGGCTTGCTCTCAGCAGCTCCCCATTCAGTGCTGCTCCAGGGCAGTGCTCCAATCCCTGAAGCTATGGCTCTAAGAGGTGCTTGCGTCCATCCATCATCCTCCTCCCGAGCAGCCCTGGGAGGTGGGTGAGAGCAGTGTAAGGCAAGGCCAGCAGCTGCCTGGAGAGGAGGCAAGGGCAAATGCCCACAGCGGATGCCACCAGCTCTCCTTTCAGGCCACGTTCCCTCCGCTCATGTGCACAGCAGCTGCCAGAATTGAGGGGGCTCCGCTGTGTGAGAGGGAAACTCACAGCACCTCATGGCCACAGCACAAGGCCCCCCACAAGGAAGGGCTCATCAATAACCAGCCAGCCTCTACGGAACCATTGCAGCAGTTCCTCTTCCTCTTTGCCAGGCCTTTTTCCACCACAGGGACTTTCCACAGCCAGGCCCTTGTCTGGGGGAGACCCTGCCACCTCTTTACAGTGGTTTCACAAACAAGAATCTCTCCAACGGCAGCTCTGACACTTTGTGCCTGGCAGCAGGATTTTGCTGGGCCAGTCAGCTGCTCTCTGTTCCTACTTTTCCTAAAAAATAGACAATTTGCAGCTCTTGAGAAAAAAATCCTCCCTTCCTCAACCCTCTGTTGGGCCCAGCCACAGCCATGAAGGGCCTGGATAGCCCTTCCCTGTGGCACACATGCTCCAGCCTGCCTGTGCAGACTCCTGCCTCCATGGCTTCATAGTGGTAAGCAGCTGAGTACCACAGAGGGAACGGGCTGTCTGGCCATGCTTTCCAAGCCCAGCTGTATCAGTGGTGAGCCACAATGGGCAGCACCAGAGATCTGAGCCTGGCCATTTTTCAACAGAAGCAAAACAAAACTGCCCTCCTCCTGAGGGTGTGTAGTCTCGTAACATCCACCACCACCTCAGCACTGCTTTAGGAACCTTTATTTTTAAAAGGAGTCTGTCTTCCACACTTAAGACCACTCCCATGAGAATTAACGCAGGTGAACCTCCCGCAGCCCAACAAGGCAACAGACAGCTCCTTTACACCGCAGTCCAGAATGCAGGGGCAAAGGCACAACCAGGGTCTCCCTCCTGGTGGAGGGGGCCAGGCACAGGGCACCCGAGAGAGGCTGGAACCTGGATCTTCCTGCACAACTGCTCTCAAGTTACACTGATTTTGCAAACAGAGGCACAATATGAGCCAGACAACCCTGACAAAGCCCCTTTGTATGCAAAGGGCAAAGGTAGAGGAGATGGGAACAGAGGGCCCAGGTGTCCTGCAGCATAATCTAAGCTTCCACAAAGGAAAGGGAAAGGCAGGGCCGGCCCCAAGCTCACACAGGCTGCTGCAAGCTTCTCAGCTCAGAAGAGAGTTTGGGTACTGTCTGGGACAGAGAGATAAGGGAATTAGGCTGCTCTTTTCAGCTAAGTAGCTGCAATCAGTCACAGCTACAGGATTGATCCCAGAGGAATTGTGGCGAGACAACGTGTGGAGTGCTGCAGCTGCCAGCTTGTGTGCTGGGACCCCCAATGCCATGGAGCTGTGCCATGCTGGCATTTAGCATCCAACTGAGTCCAAAGCAGCAGGACTCAGTGACCCAGCTGCAAGAAACATGGCCTGTTTTCTCACAGGCAGAGCTTGGAAGTACCACCCAACTCACTGAGCAGAGAATGGGGGAGAAAGACTGTGGGTATCCCTGCCTACCACTCCACCACCAGTACTAGAGGATCAGGGAAGTAGAAGGGGAGTTTAAAAAGAACCAAAGAAACTGAAAACAAAGTGCTTTGGGCAGGGAGCAGTTCTGTAGTCCTGTAGTGCAGCCAGTGTTTTCATCTGCAAATGCACCTGGCATTTGCTCCTCCACTGGGCACACACACACAATTGCACTTGCTAGGAACAGCCAGAAAGCCTGCCCTGGCTCAGAGGAGATTCCCCAACCCCAGCCACCCAACAGGCTCTTCGAGATGCTGCTGCAGGGACGCTTCAGAAAGGAGCAGGCTTCCATACTGCCAGGACAGGTAGGATTTCCTAGGGTGGATGCGGCTTTCCCTTCCTTGTACACCCAGGGCTTGGGATCACATTGTCCTTCCCCCCTTCACACACTGTCATCCTGTAGCAGTGCTGAGGGTGAGGAAGTCCTTGCCATGGGTGGCTGAGGAACATCATCAGCCACTGCTTTTGAGGAGATTTTGTGCTCTCGGGGTGGGGTGGGAGGGGGGAAGGTGGTGCTCTGCAGGGCATCCGAGTACATCTCCTGCTGGACACTGGGACACTGCACAACCCTTTGCAGCAGTGGCTTCAGCAAGCCAACAGTCAGCTGGTTCCCCTCACTGGAGAAAGGCACTGGGTCTTCCTGGGAGTGAGGGAGGTGCTGCAGAACCATGGTGAGGATGTCTGAGGCGGTGAGCTCAGCAGGGCAGAGCGGCCACAGCCTGTCCAGATAAGGGTCCAGCTCCCGGTGCTGGGTCAACTCAGCCAGCAGTGTAGTGAATATCTCCTTGTTAAGCAAGGGGCTGAGTTTGGAGAACTTCTCTGCCACCTCCACCACCCGCTGCCACTGCTTCAGACGGATGAGAAGGTGCAGAGCTTGCAGCACGGCCTTAGGCCTCTTGCTGCAGAGCAGCAGTTCCAGCTCCATCTCGTCATCTGCCTCGCCGTGTTTGTTCTTTCGGGCCAGCACTCCCAGTGCTCTCTTGTACAGTGGCACTCGTCCCTCTGGGCCCTCCTTGCTGCTGTATGACCAAGAGTTGCTAACATACTGCTGGGTCAGCTCCACAAAGCTGGGCAACCACTTGGGTTTGAACCTCAGGAAGGAGGTACAAATGAGCTCAAAGAGTGGGACCATCCCATTCTGACCCACCTCCTCCAGCTGCGGCTGACACAGGACCTTCTTCCATACCTCTGGGGTGGCCCTAGCTACCAAGAGGCCATCCCCATTCTGCTGCAGCTGCAGGCAGCTCCTTGTGGCCTTCCAGGCAGCCTTGGGGAAGGAGGCAAAGACAGAGTTCAGATAGGCCAAGTTGTCCTTGTCCATGTCAGACTGCAGAATGCGGCTGACCTCCTGCTCTACCAGCTCCTTGCAGTAGCTTTCCACCTCACTCTCTGGGGCACACACCACACAAGTCTTGAGGAGCTCCAGGCTCATGTAGCTCTGCAGCTCCAGACTCAGTGTGCTCAACAGCTTGGCATAAGTGTCTTGCAGGCTTTGGGCTGGTTTCTGCTTCTGGTGGAGGCTGTGCTGCAGGATGGCAGCGAGGACCACAGGAGCCTGGAATGTACCACCTTTCTTCAACTTCTCCACTGTCAGCTTGGAGCTGCTGAGGCTCCTCCTCTGGTAATATCTGCAGGCCTCCTCAAACACCATCTCCACCAGGCATGGCTCAGGCCTGCTGCTGTCCTCGGGTTTGGAGAAACTAAAGCTGTAGATGCCAGTTTGAGTGAGGAGCTGGATACTGTCCTCCTCTCCCTCGGACTCCAAGAAATGCACCTCTTTCATGCTCAGGACTTCCTTTTCTATGAGCCTTCCACTGTTCTGGTCAACAAGGTACACTACTCCAGCCAGCACACAGGCCAGGATGCTGCCGAAGGTCTTCAGCCGGACGGGACTCCCTCGGGCCAGGGGGCCCCCCTCCAGGTCAAAGATATGCCTCTGTGTCCCATCTGGCTCCACGACACTCACAGAACCCTTTGTGCTCACCAGCAGCAGACCCCCACTGCTGGACACAGTGGAGGTGTGAATGTCCAGAGGGGCAAAACCTGAGAGAAGGCCCACAGAACCCAGCAGGAGTTTCCTGAAGTCTGACTCACTGCTGGAGTGCAGCACCTTGCTATGGATGAAGCCTGCAGGGGGGGCTGTGATGGTGAACTTTGCCTTTTCTGGATGCCAGATGAGGAGGAATTTGGAAGTGGTGGCAAAGCCGGCAGCAGCAGCAGGCACTAGGAAGACGTGGTGGGGGGAAGCCAGGACCTGGTACTCGGGGCTGTTGTGCAGGACTATCCTCACAGCGCCCAGCCGCACACCTTGCTCCCCCACCTCCAGAGCACGGGCACAGACACAGAACCTGAAGGCACACTTGCTCATGTCCGAGTGAGCACCCAGCGGCGGCCTCTCCTCACACCACACCAGGCTGGCTCCCTGACTGCACACGGAGACGACTCGTGCCCGGGCACCCTGGCAGAGCTCCAGTGTCTGCAGCAGCTGCCAGCCCACGGCCACCACAAAGTGCCAGACCTCGGTCCGGCCGTGTTCCCACACCAAGGCCAGTACCCAGGAGCCCAGTACCACAGGTCTCTGCAGGAAGAGCAGTCCCACAAGGGCTGGCTGGGGCGGCTGCCAGGTCCTCTCCAGGTCGGCTCCAGCGATGCTGTGGCGCTGGAAAGCCACCACCCCGGGCAGGGTGGGCGGCCGGCTCTTCTGCAGGAGCAGGAGATGCTGCCCGTCGGGGCTGGACTGGACATGGCTGGGCTCTTCTTCGCGGCACAACAACTCCCGCAGCCAGCGGCCTCGGCTGAAGTCACTCAAGTCGGAGACCTGCCGCAGCTTCATCCTGTCAGCGACAGCGTGCACCAAGGCGAGCCGGGGCACGGAGCCCCAGCCGCCACCCAGTCGCCTCCCAGAACCCCGCCGCACCCTACTCCCCGGCACCCTGCTCCCCAGGCTCTCTAGGAGACCCCCCCAGACCCCTCAGGCACCTTCCCCCCGCGGCGAGCCGGTTCCGCGGCAGCAACTCCCAGGGACCGG
>VZRR01006136.1:44727-176545 GCA_013398015.1 Oreocharis arfaki
GACACGGGACCCCGCCCGCGGGGCCGGGCGCGCCCTCGCCGTCCCTCCGGCACTGGGGGCTCCGCCGCCCCGGGGGCTCCGCCGGGTGGGCGCGCTCCCCGCAGCGAGGGGGCCTCGCCGGGCACCGGCACCCCGTGCCAGGGCCGCTCGCTGCCCACCCCGGTTAGCTGCGGGAGCGGTCGTACGCAGACCGTGCAGCGGGAAGTGCTGCTCATCTCCCGCCGGTAACGCCGCGGTGCCCCGGTGCGTGCCCCAGGTGCCGGCCCCGAGGAGGCCTCGGGGCCTGCCGCAGCCCAGCCCTTGGGCTGCTCGTGGGCCGCGCTGCCCCTCAGCTGCCGGGTGGTTTGGGCTCGAGATAACTCCTCCTAGGAGAAGAACGAGCGTTCGCTGATCATTCCAATTACCTGGTTTACCTCACACTTCTCCGAACACTTGTATGGGCAAAGCAAGGGGCAACAGCAAACAGTGGTAAAGCAGTGGGAGCTTGCAGTGTTTATTATGCTGAAGGCAGAGGCACTTGCTACATGAGCAAGCTGCGGCCTCGGTCAAACCCTGTTGCGTATGTCGCCGTAAGAAAGTTTGCTCTTCGGTAGAGACTGTAATCTGAATATATAATGAGAGCCAATTAGGGTGAGCAGGTGGGTGGAATATGCAAAGCAATGAGATAATTTGAATCATTGCGATACGTGGTGATTGCAGTTCACCAGCTGTTTGAGCTCTAGTAGGAAATGTGACAAAAGTGCAGAACAGGAATTTCGAGGGGGAGAAGGACATCAGTTTGGCTTTTCAGTAATAATAGGTTGATCCACTGTGTCATTTATGGTACTTTTACTGTGTGCAAAGAGATACTGTGGGCAGGGTATATACAGTGTAAAACTGTTAGTTATTGGCTAGCATGCACAAAAGGAACAGTGAGGCTTTAATGAGCTGCTGGGATAAGCATTCATCTGCTCCCTCCCCCTGCTAACACACCAGGCAGCCATGCAGACATCCCTCAGGAGGGGAAGGGTCAGCCTGTGCTGCTCAGAGTTGCTGAGTTGCTGTATTCTTACTCCCTAGGGGTTTTTTTGTTGTTTTTTTTTTTTTTTAAGAACTTACACCTTTTCATGTTTGCATTTTAACTCCTGAGTACTTGCGCTGCTCATGGTCTGTATCTCAAAAGTGTTACCCGCTCTGCAGCTGCACTTTTCTTATCTTGGTATGACTTTACTGTGTAGCTTCTTAGAACATAGCAGCTACCTCAGAAGTCAGAGCTGAGGTCATGCAGCTGCACTGTATTCAGCATGGGCCTTAGATCCACACCACCAGCTGAAGCCATGGGAAAAGGGCAGGGGAAGGTTACAGGGAAAGTGTTTTTCTTCAGAAGGAAGGCATCTGAAAAGGTCTGCAAGTGACGTGAGCTTTTAGGTGGGAGTGTAAAGGCAGTGTGGAATATTTAATGGTAAATTACGGGGGATGGGTTCTAAAGGGCTCAAAAAGTGAAAACCCAAAGTCATTTTCTGACATGAGAGAGCTGGTCGTGATAGCCAGGAATACAGAGAGAAAGTGTGGTGAAATGAAAAAATTACCTTGTATGGAAATGGTGTGAACGGATGCTGATGGAATCATGCAGCATTTGTCTGGATGGACTTGACAGGAAGAAGTGTAGCTAGTTGGTAGTATGAAGTTGATGGATTGGGTGTTACTTTAACTGGACAGATAGAAATTAAATGCAATTATGGATGAAGTGTTAAAATAGTAGCTCAAATGTTACTCTTTTATATCATTACTGAAGCAGGTGCAATGGGAGGTAGTGTGTGGCTGTATTTGCATTAGGAAGCTGCTTTTCCCGTTTTTCAGGGGGGCAGGAATAGGTCAGAAGTGGTGTAACTTTAGATTGTACTATGTAGAAGCACATACACTGCTCTGCTCTGAGTGGGAGGGAAGGGATTTCTAGTAAAAGCGTACATACTGTGACTGTGCTGGGGGTTGTTGCTTTGTACTGCAGAAAGAGAAGTAGGATCTCTATGGATTTTTTGTCATCGGCACGCCCTCAGAATATATTTCTCATTACGTACTGCCTGAAGGCACCTGGAAATTGTGCCATATGGATCCAAGGCTTGTATGCTGTGTTTCTGTTTCCCTTGTTGATGGGTTGAGCACCTTACAGTTGTAGAGGAAAGCACAGTTTGAGCAGTTTTTATTCCAATGGACGATATACAAATGAAGGTCTGAAGAATGGATGGCATACAAAAGCAGTGTGGACACACTTGAACAAGCTGTAACTGGCAACGCAAGAGTTTGTGGAGAATAAGCTGCAAAAGGGCTTATGGCAGAAATTTGGTCGTGGTGGTTGCTAAAGCCTTTACAAAATAAAGCCCGATCTGTTCTTCCTCTCTTTGTTCTCAACAATGGTCTGCTGGGCTGCTGATGAGTGGTCCTGGGGGTTTTAGTAGAGGAGCTGCAACTGGGTCCAGGCGCTCCCTGTGCACTGGGATTCATAAACTCTTGTGCTGGGTGCAGGTCGTCTGTTGCTTCCAGTGATGGATGAGCACTGGGGCCTGTGTCGTAACTGCCTGTTGTTCAGGTCCAGTGTTTACTCTGCAGATTCATCACATGGATTAAGTGCAAGTTTTTCCTGGTACTTCACTGAAGAATTTCTTGAGTACTTAGCTCGTAACACATTACTTTAGAAGCTGGATGCTAACTTTCAGACACAGGTTTGTTCCCGCCTCTTGCATGATTGAGGCAGTTTTTGAACAGCTTCTTTTAATCTTGAGTGATGTACCTGCAGAACACCTTGAAAGGCAAAGCATGATCACACTGAGTCTCAGGTACATACACTCAGGGAGGGAGGGGGCAATTGCTGGCCTTGAAATGTTTGAACAGGTGAGTCCAATCTTAGTAGCTCTGGCAAGTCAAGGGACCTTGGGTTCTAAGAGCAAAAGTATCTCAGTTCTTATTCAGAGTATTTATAAATATTGATTGAGGTTCAGAGCTTTGACATTAACAAACTAATACAGATCACATCATTTGCACAGCCTTTTCCAGGTAGGGAATAAATGGTCTGCCAAGTAGGTCACTATGTGAAAATACATTTTTGTGTCATCTGTATTCTTTTTGTCTAGCCAAGAAATGTTGCAGTATATTTTGTGAGGAGTCCACAATAAAAAGAATACACTTAATGTGTGGTCGTGTGTGGGGGTTTTGTATGTGCATCTATAATCTTGAAAACTTTCAGGTTTGTTAGCCAAGGCAATTGAATGCAAAGTGCTGTGGTTGATGGGTTGTGTGCAAGATTACACAAGTTACAAGTTTTGGATCCTGATGGTGTAGATGTGCATTAATGTTATCCTCTCTACAGTATTTTTGCTATTAAAAGACAGTCTATGGAATATTGGTAAGTCTGTACAGGAGCTGAGTAACAATGTGGAGCATTGTGTAGCAGTTTTCAATGTGCTCAAGTCTGAGTAAATCTCAGACTCAAAATATCAGGTTCATTTTCCCTGTGGCTACTCTAACAAAAAGCTAACAGAGCTGTGTTCATCGGAATGTCATATGTTTGGTCGGAATCTCTGTTATGAGCTCTGGAATAAAACAGAAAGGAGGTGGATGGTTGGATGTGCTCATCCCTTCCTGACTGGATCAGCTGATCTTGGGGTTGATGAGAGATAAAGCAAGAGTCTGCCTGAACTTGTGTCTGCCATGGCTTTTATCTTCCTGCCTTTGAGCTGCCAAGACTCGTGCTCTGTCAAGTTTTCTTTTAGTTCCAGATGAAGCATCTTGGATCTTCTGCTGCACAGCAAAGTGTTTGTTGTTCTCAAAATCCCCGTGCGTGTGCTTCTCTTGGCCCTGAGGGGCAGTTCTCCTGTGCAGTCAGTGAATACAGCAGGATTCATTTAGCAGCATGCGTTAATGGGAATGACCTATTGACAGAATAAATTATCCATTTGAACCTAAAATGTGGAAAATGCACTGATGCTTTTTAAATGTGATGTTTAAAGGAAAATTGTTAATTATATTCAGTGTCATTGTTTTCATAAGCTGTCACGGCATCATGATAATTTGCCACCTCTACAACTTACTTATAAATGTTTTGTGCATTTAACTGTTGTTTTCTGCAGCTGCCTGGAAGGTCTCCATTAGCAAAATGCATTTTTCTGTTTGTCTTTATGACATCTAGAAAATGTAATTGCATAAAGTGGAAAGAAAAAACCATTTGTATGGCCTGATCATCATAGGTCATGAAACAAACCCAGCCTAATAAAGCATTGGCATGAAAGGCAAGGTTTACGTTTCTCTCCTGGCTCCTCCATATGCTCATTTGTAGAATAGCAAATTATAAACAAGAACATTATTTAATCCTTGCCTCTAGCAGTTGTCTTTGTATGTGCTCTGTGCAGCTTTGGTTGAGAGAATGTGAATTCTAAGTCCCATTTTGACCGAGACTTGAATTTTCATATGATCATGCAATCCTTCTGGTGCTCACCCTTTGTGTCTTGAGGTATTTAGATTTTTCTGTCTTTCTGGAAGTGTAGGAAAAGGGTTAAAATGCAGCTCTGAAAGTCCAGGGACTAAGCAGAGCTTATTGATCCCCTCTCATTCACGTACACGTTTGATGTGAGAATGCTGACCTAGAAGCACTGAGAGTTAGTTTATTAGTTTTGACGTTGGGATTTGTTAGCAGTAATTCAATTAGAAGCACACTGATGGATGTGTTTGTATGCTGGGGCTGGCAGCTATTTTAGGTTCAGAAACTTAAAATTCTAGTAGGAAAATTGTTTTGTGCAATCTTACAGAAGATTTGTATTCCTAGGCTAATAGTAACATCACTCTTGATTTGGTTTTTAATAGATTTCTCAGTGTTTCCAATTATGTTTCTAATTAGAATAATATCTTATTTCCCACGACAGTTTAAAAATAATGCAAAGTCTGTAAAAGAGAAGCTATCAAGATGATTGAATAATGTTTTCTTTTTAGTTTGTTAGTTGGAAACCTTCTTCCATCTTAGTTGCATACATAGACCTACTAGGCTACGGGAATAATTTTGGTGTTTACAGGAGGTTATGGTGCAGTAGTTACTAAGCTTTCTTCTGTCAGTGTGTCTCGGGGCGCTTTCCATTCTCACCCCAGCCTATGACCAGCCAGCTGGTTCCCTTTCTGATGGGAAGGCAGAACACTTCTGTCTGCCTGTGTAAACGTTTGCTTTTCAGGTGTGAGATCTGCTGCTCTCTGTCCTACCCTTCCCATCCAGGCAAAGCTCCTTCCCTTCGCACCTGAGGTAGGGTCTTTTGCAGCAGCATTGTTTCTCCAGGTTTAAAAATGTTTTTCTGCCACTTAGAACCAAGATTTATGGCTAAAGGGATGGATGTTTGAATAACCAATTCTGGAAGCCTGAGAGTCCTGATTGAGAACATAGTTGTAAGTCAGTCTGCAGTGGAAAGAATGTAGAAGAGATCTGGAACTGGTATTCAGTAGTTGATGGAAGTTGGTCTTTGAGGTAAAGAGAGATCTAAACCTGCTGTGGTTGTGGGAGGGGGTTCAGGCAGTCTGGGGTTGAGGCTACGTGCAAAGCTATCTCTATGTCTGCCAGCTCAGAAGGCTCTGGGGTCCTAGATTCGAACAGTGAATTTACCTCTCTATGCATAAATTTATCATGTGTTAGTGCAACTACCACAGGAGCCTGCCCATGTTTTTGTGGAGCATGGCTTAAGTCAAGCCTGTGTGTGTGACATGCTGTTGCCACGTGTGTTATTACCTTTGGAGGTATGGGAGAAAGGCTGGGAGCTCAGGGGTATGAGAAGAGATGGCATTCCCTTTCTGCTGAGTAATTTTGACTTGCTGCAGTGATGGAGGAGGTTAGAACAGTGCTAAAGCTGTGATGCTTGCCAGGAAAATCTGTGATGGCAGATAAACACGTATTTGCAAGGTCAGAGTAGTGCTGCACTTTGTAGCATCACACATGAGGTTGAGAATATGTCGCAAGTTGTGTGTTCTGACTCAGCCCCTGGAGTGGGTTGCCTGTCTCAGAAGGCTCAAGGCCACATTGCTTTGTGTAATGGCTTATTTTGTGATAAGGATACTACTTTTTAAAAAATAGTATAATCAGTAAGACACCAGTTAATGATAGTAAAACTTCTTTGCGTTTTTAGAAAACCCTTTGCTGTCAAATGGATCATGAAATTCATCTGGTTTAAAAAACAATCTCTGTAAAGCTTGTCTCCTGTCTTCCATCCTCTTCCCAAAACTGAACCACATGGGATGCTTTTGAGGCTGGGGTTCCTCTCTGGCTTGATTTGCAGAGCAGCTGGCTCAGATAAGGATGCTAAGGTGGAGAGGTAATTTTGAACAAGGGTGGCAGGAGTGCTTTATGGAGGCTTTCCTTGTGTTGGATGCCATCTCAGAGTACAAAAGCAGAATTTGAAGTGCTTTGGTGGGCAGCAAATTAAACAGGTAAGAGAGGACTTTCTTATAGTTTCAGGACCTTTTTGTCACCAGATGCCCTTGAGGCTTGACCAGCATCAAAAAAGACTGGGTACCTATTTGATATCAAGTATCACAGTTCCTCCAATGAGATTAAAAAATACGTAACTTTTCTAGATGTAAACTGCATTGGTCTGGATCATGAATCAGTTTCTAATAGAGAAGAATTAAGAAAATTTATCCATAGGAGCTTATTCTGTTTCTGCCTGTGTGTTGACTTTTGCATGTCTTTGAAATGGAGTATAGTACTAGATGTGTCCTTTGATGTGATTCTTAGCTGGTATAGTTATAAATGCCCCTACTTACAGCTTGTGAGAGACTGTTAGTATTTCTGTGCACTGAAAAAGTCTTTCATGGTTGAGGCAGGCCAGATATGCCATGAAGAAAAGATCAAGTTTTCTGAGCCTTTTTTGTCTGTTCTTACCTTCAGGGTATACAGCATGGCCCAAACAGAGAAGAAAGGTGGGCTGCTCCGGAAATCTTCAGCCTCCAAGAAGCCATTGAAAGAGAAAGTTGTCTTGATGTATGATGAAATTTTCACGGTAAGAAGCTGAGCATCTCTTCTTTCTAAAGCGTTGTGTTAAATTTTCTTGGTTTAGTTTATGCTGAGGTTTTTTTTCAGTGGATTTCTTTCCTCTAGGTAAGGCCTGCACAGCATAGGCACATGCTCCAGGCTCTCCTACTGTCATGCAGAGCTCTGTATTCTTCTCTCTTCCAAAATGTCTCCTTGTCCTGTTGTTTACCAGAGCTGTATCATCTATGGGAAGTCGTGGCTTTCCCAGTATTTCTCACAAAACAATTCAGAAAATAAACAGAGGCATCCCAGTTGAGAGCTACTTCTGTTGGTCCTTCTTTTTTTGGGAATCTGTGTAGCCAGAATTCTGCGCTGTGAGACTGCTTAGTCATCCAGTGGGTGATGCTGACTCTGGGGTACCCATGATACAGACTTTGTTTAAATTCTGCCTGAATGATTTATTTGCCCTCATGCCTGTTCCTTTTCCTTTCAGACAGAGGACCCCAGTAAATGCAACCCCAGGTTTTGGGAGGAGCTATTTCTGATGAAGGTAACAAAGTGAACATCCTGTTGCTGTTCTGCCTATGAAGTGGCAGACTGTCAGTGCAAGGACTTTTGTTCCTAAGGTGTCAGTGATGGTGTAATGTGCATGAACTGCTTCTTAACCTGACAGGTCAACCTGGAGTATCTAGAAGGCAAGCTGGAGGCTCTGGATGGGGAAGAATTAATGAAGATAAAAGATAACATCAACTGCTTGTTTCAGCACTGCATCCAGGCCCTGGGTGAGGAGCACCCAATCAGAGTGGTGAATGCATTACAGGTACCATGCTGAGAGACAGGGAATGCTCTCTTCTGCTTCTGATGAGGCCATATATTTGTTGCTGGTGTCAAACACCTTGTGCTCGTTTCTTTGCTACTGAGAAGAAGTGATGTCTACAGAGCGGTTGCTTCTTACCGTCTGTGGAGGTTCCAAACATTCATAGTCTCTTTACTCTTGGTGGAGCAATAGAGGGTTTCAGAATTCAGGAGGACCTGATGATGGAGGATGAAGTGGTTGGCAATGAGGAGACAAAGGGGCTTGTTCACATTGAAGGCTGTCAGTTTGGGGTCTCAGAAGGCTGTGACCTTTGTGTTTTAGGCTGTGTAGCTTTGTGTTTTACTTTCTCCTCCCTCATTTCAACTGCCTTTTTCAATTTCCGTATCGGTCAGAAAAGAAATAAAACTCTGGAGAAGTTTTTGTGAAATTTATGCAGGAAATTGCCTCAGCTGGACACTTCCTAATTGGAAGCTGTGAAGAATTATCACCCAGAATTAATAGCCATTTTCATGCAGGTTGTTCCTTACCAAAGCTCTGCTGTTCCATATCTTGTATGGGAGACTTCTCAGTCTTGATATTTGATGTTACTAGTTCACAAGCTGATTCTTACAGTTTGGTGATTGCATTTGCTTCTCTCAGCTGCAAGAGTGCAGGATATAAAATTCAGGTTTGGAGAAGTCATCTGTAGGAGACATTGGACCAGCAGTGAGCTGGGAAAAGTTGATTTAAAACAGAATATTTACATCTCTGATGTACAATCTTGGGTTGTTTTATTGTTATTTTTAGAATTAGTTTGAAAGGGTGCTATTAAAATTTTAGTTATAGCTACATGGACAGCTTAGACCAGCCCTGGATTTCTAAACTTGTACCCAGACTCTTGGAAGAAGTTAGGGCAGATCACAAGAATCCTGCAGTTTGCATGTGAATAGGAACCACATAACACATCCTGAGCTCAAATGGGGAGAACATTCTCTTACCAGACTGTGTTTATGTGGAAGATGATCCCGAAGCCAAAATTTATTTAGCAATCATTTTCTGAGAATGAGCATGGTGACCAAAGTTTTGTTTAGCCCAGTATCTGTTTCTGACATTAACCGAAAAAAGGATGTCTACCTTACCTTTTTGCTTCTGTATGGTTCTAGAGGTCTGCTAATTCCATCAGGTCTGTTTTGTCTCCAGCTTTATCTGAGACTAATTACTTCTCACTGGTGAATTTAAGCTGGAATCTAAAACTGCAGTGTTTATATTCCTGCTCATTCCCGTCTTCACAGGCCTGAGACGTCACCCCAGACATTTCCCTCTCTTAGGATAAATGAGTCTTTTGCTGCCCATAAACTTTCCAGAGAGTCTGCTGGAAGCATAGTGTGCTGTTATCTGTGTGTTAGCAGTGATCTTCAAGAACTTGGTATGAAGCAGTCATTAAGCTGCCTAATAGACTTGGAGCCAATTGGTTTGGTTTGGTTTGGTGGGGAGCTTGGTTCCTGTTGTTGTTGACAAAGACACAGTTTATTGGTCAGACTTGGTATAGCAGTGTGGTAACCAAACAAATTTGTGCTCAAACAAGAAAAATATGGACAAATATATTCTTCAAGTTTTAGTGAGTTTTCGTCATCCAAGATCCTCTTTCTAAATGACAGGGCTGGAGGAGAGGTCAGACAAAATGTATGGCTTCCAGGCTGGTGGTATTAATTTCAGTATCTGCCAGTGCTAGGAGAGGGTCACACAGCGGGTTTTGCTGTTGAGTTGGAGGTGTTGCCTTATGTTTCACCTTCTGTTTTTTCCCTTTGCAGACTTTGTGTGCATTAATTCGAGGTGTCCATCAGAAGAACAAATCCACTTCTGGGTTTGACATCATCAACATGCTTGTGGGTTTTGATAAGGCAGAGCTATGTATGAAGGTGAGGCCCTGGCAATGTAGAGGAGCAGTTTGCACAGCAGCTGTGTTGCAAGGGCAGTGAGTTGTAGACAGGTGTGTCTACCAGGCAGCAGCTTTGGGGGGAAATATTTGAGCCACTTACTAAAAATAGCTGTCCTGAAGTTCTGTACCTGACAGTAGCACAGACATTTGGGGTCCCTGGTTGGTTAATAATATAACAGAGCACTTTCTTTTCCTTTGGTTCCACACTGTGCAGTCACTGTGGTTAAGAGACCTTAAAGCCAGAAGAGGCGGCTACAGGCGACTGCTGCCTAGTATTGAACCTCACACCTTGTGCTTAGTCTTTATCTGAGAGTCATACCCCGTGTTCTCACATTCCATCAGCACATGTACTTTTTTAAACTTACTTGATGCTCTTCCCTGTGAAGATGTTGGGTTTGGGAAATGACAAAGTAACCAGTGGTAAAGCTGAACTCTTGTTGTATCTTTCATCTCTCTACAAGAGTAGCAATTTTTCTTCTCTATACAAATTGTAGTACATTTGGGGAAAACATTAAGTAGTAATTTGCCTATCAGATTTTTAATCATGACTTGTATATGTATTGTTAACTGGAGGTCTGCTGCTGCATCTAGAGAAAACTCAGGGAAAATGAGCATGATATTATGCCAATAGTCATTAAACTGTAGTTAAAACAGTGTTGAGAAGCAATAGTATGAATATGGCCTGTACAGAAGTAGTAACGGCTCAATTATTGATTCTGGTATAACATGGCTTTCTATTGATGCTCTTCTATGTGAATCTTCCAAAAAGCTTTTTATAAAAAACATTTCAAGTAATTTAAAATACTACTTTTAAACAATGTGACTATTGTTCTTTAGAATCTGATGGAGAGCTTGGACTCCCTCCTCTGTGCAGAAGGTTCTGAAAGCCTCAAAAGCTTGTGTCTGAAGCTACTTCTCTGCTTGGTGACAGTAAGTAATTACAGCTGTATAATAACTTAAGGGCTTATATGAGCCACATCTGAGGGATGGAACTGTCTCAAAACTTGAGCAGAATGCTGCAGTGTGAAGCTCAAGAAGGGGAAGGAAATTGTGAATGACAACAAGGGTCAGTCTGGAACATGCATGATGGCCCTAACCGTGATACCAACACAGACTAGCAGATGCTTTTCATCCTGTGAGATAGGTGCCAGCTGGGGCTAAAGGGGAGAGGCAGGAAGAACTGTCAGTTGGATTCACAGGTGTGGGTTTTTTTAAGGAAAAAGATATTTAAGAATTCTCAGAAAAATGGAAAAAAAGGGAGAAGGGTTGAGGAAAGACAAAAAGTGTGGAGTAGACCGGAGTGGTGAGGATGTGAAAAATGAGGAAGCTGTAATAAATGGCCACTCATCAGCACTTGGAGATGGTCAACTGTGAATTATTTTGACTGTGATAAGAGATAATTGAGAGTGGGGGAGGTCTTTACTTCCCTCTTGATGATGGGAAGGTTCTCGGTGGAGCGTATGCGCCTTGTTTTTCATTCTCTGCCTCCTCTGTAGAGCCTGCAACAGCTGATGGCTGTTGTCATTCATTCAGCTGTGTAAAATAGCAACGTGTGGAGGAACGGGGGAGCTCTTAGTCCGTGGGTGGTGCTTCTTGGCAGAAGGCTGGGAGGCAGGACAGATTTCTTTTACTTCATGTCTGGCTCTGTTGTTACTCACACCTTTACCTGCTAAGTGTGGGATTCTGGATATCTGTGTCCATCTGGGACCAGAACTCTCCTGTTCCCAGTGTGTGCCACAGGCAGCTACAGCATTGGTGGAGGTTTTGGATGAGATTTTAAAACTTGTGTCTGTACTCAGGTGACAGATAACATTAGCCAGAACACCATCCTGGAGTATGTGATGATTAACAGCATATTTGAAGCTATTTTACAGGTAAGGGTTCTTCCTTCTGTGAGGGGTCTTCCATACTGAGAACTTTCAGTGATGTGTTTGTTTTTCAGCTTTTTCAGTGCAGTGTAGTTCACTAGCACTGTTGTTGCTTCCATTCATAGCTCAGATATATATATATATATGGTTTTTTTGTAATACCTTTTCCCTTTTACTCTAGTCTGCTGTTTTTAGTCACTACTGACTATTTAAAGTATTTTCACTTGAAACATTTATGTGCAGTTAGAATCTGAACAGATTTCTGGGTTAATTTCACACAGAGTTCCTGTATTGGAGAACCTTTTTTCAAAAGGCAGTATGAATATATCAAGTTTTTTTCTGCTCTTGGATAAATTATACTTTTTTCAGTGGAACTGAGCCTTGGAGAAACCCAGAACACTTGCACAGGTAATGTTGGTGATCCACTGAGATACTGTCCAATGCTGTTGAGAAATATATTTGCCCTTTACGCCCTGAAAGCCTACGTGCATCCTTTCTGTGATAAATAAGCTTCTCTGTGTGCACAACATCCTTGAGGCACTGACACTCCCCTTCACTCTAAATATCCTCTTTCAGATAGGACATGATTTCCTCTTACACATACATTTCATGGCTCTGCTCTGTCTGAGTCACTGCAAGCTTCCTGAAGCAGGCCTGAACAGAACAGTGTGATTGTTTATTCCAGATCCTGTCCAGCCCTCTCAGTCGCAGGGAACATGGGTATGATGCTGTTGTCCTTCTGGCCTTGCTGGTCAACTACAGAAAGTATGAGGTGGGTGTTCTGGGTAACAGAAACATCACTTCTCTCTGCTTCATTAATTTAGAGTGGCCTCTGGATTATGAAGGCAGCACACAGTACAGTTTTCAGCAGTGCACACTGTAGCATCAGGGCGTCAGCACGGAGCAGTAGAAGCTTTGCGAGGCAGTCCTGTTATGCTCCCTACGTCTGTCTCTGATGTATGTGTGTAATCAAGTGTGTATGATATTCCTACAGCTTGTTCCGTGCCAGCATGCAAGAAACTACCTAGGGAATTTGCATTTCCTTTGTGGAAATAGTCTGAGGAAGGTTGTTTTGGAAGAGTTACTGTTGTGCCAAACCATGTCTGTCTGTGTGTGTGTGTGTGGCTATATATAATCTCCAAAGTAAAATGAGCTGTCAGTCATCCTGGGCTTCAGACTGAATTTGTGATTCAGAACCTGACTGAAAGAGCACAGATCCCCAGAAGAGATGGTGAATCTGTGACCAAAGAATGAACTGAAACATCACAGCTAGTATTTCCGAGAGAAGTCTCTCTCTGTCTCTTTGATGGATTCCTCTTTGAGGAACTTTATTCATCATCCTTTTTATGTTTATGGTGTATTCCCATTTTCTTCCGTTTTTCATCAGCTTGAAAAAGAAACATTTCAAATGTCAGAACGACACCTAATGTTGGCTTTTCTTTGTATGAGGCATGATGCTTTAATGATCAGGATTTTTCTCTTCATAAATAGGAATATCTTAATATACTTCAGTAGGCAACAAATAGGAAAGTTCTGGAATTCTCCTCCCCCTCCCCCCCAACAGAATTACTAGGAGGGAGCAGGTTTCAAAACCTACCTGGTTTTATAATAGGTCTTGTTCTGAATTATGAATAGACCTAGAGAATATGCAAGGACAGGAACTGCACTTGGTGTCAAAGTAATGCCTGTCAATTTCTCATTCCTGTCAATGATGTCAGAATTATGAATTGCAGATTCTGTTCAGTGTTCTATGCTGTGGTAGCATGGAACAGGAACATGGAGTTTGATTTCAATATATGGCTATGATGGAAAACTGTTGGGAATTATGTAATTAGGGTTATTTAGGAGGGCAGGCTGGGAAGACCGGAGGTCTCATTGCAACATTCAGACAAAAGCGGGGAGAGCTGTGTAACCCCATCCCTGAGGCATGGATCTCTGTGGGCTGTAGTTTATGTCCTTAGTAAGGTAGGATGCTGTGAGTGCACTAGACTTGTCCTTGGCTCTTTGCAGTGGCTTTCGGGGGAGTATTGAGCTGGGATCGAGTGCTTTGGAGAACACTGTCCAAGATGTCTTGAAACTGGGCACTCAAAGGAAGTTGTGCTGATGTTTGAAAAGTGCAATCCATGCAATCCAACTGAAGCAGACGTGTAGCAAGGGGAACTTCAGCTTGAGCAGCTCCTCTGGCAAGGCTGAAAGCTACTCCCACAAAGGTTTTATGTGACAACTGCCCAGCACTGTCGTTTGTAGCAGTGCTACAAGCCAAGCCTGTAGTAATGCAGCCATAAATTTTGTCCTTGAGTAGCTGCTTTCATTTGCTGTTCTTTGGCTCTTAGGGTCAATATGGTGGTTGTCTGGTTGTCAGTGAATTGTAGCACACTTTCATGCCTCAGGTGCTCTGCAGTTCTCTTTTTAGTTAACTGTGGTGCAGCTGAAAGGTTCTCTTTGGGTCTGGGCTTCATTGGTTGCTAAGCTGTGCTTCTGGCTGCTTAAGAAGATCTATGAGGCTCAAAATTCATTAGCTGACTGTGATTTTGTGTCTGTTTTTAGTGTAAATGCCAGTGTGTTTTGCATCAGGATGTTCTTTCGTGTTTTTGGGATGTGAGTTTTGTAATCTTTTCTCAGATTCCTTGGAGAGTGTTTCTCCATGTTGTCATTACCAGTGTTGCTGAGATCTTGCCTTGCTTATGAACTTCTCTTCTAGAGATTTACATGTCTTTACTTGGAACATTTAAAGGGATGCCCCTGATTGAAATCCTAATAATTTTCAGAAGTTGTTCCAACTATATACTTTTTCAAGCCTTCAGCTATGTTTTATGCTTTTATTTTTAATAGTAGTCATGATTTCAGAGAAAATACTTTTGCATTGATACTATGAGAAAGAAAATGCTGTGAGAAAAAGTATTTATTTGATCACTTTCCCAGTGTTTTAAGGAATGGCTTGTAGGATAGCAAATTAAAACATAAAATCAGGTAGTGACTTTTAAATACTTACTCTTTGATAACATTTAGGCAGAAGTTTATTTGCCTTATGTTCAACCTGCTAGAATTGCATATTGTGTCTTTTCTTAGAGCTGAAAGAAATTTGTTAAAATGTGGGGTTTTCGCTTTTTATGCTTGTCTGGCAGCATATAATGTTTCCAACAGCCCTTCGTGTCGAGTTTTGTGCACTTGCCTCTCCTTGATATAGATAACTACAGGTGCTGAAGAGATAGAACTTTGGAGAATCAGAAGGCTCATGCGTTTTTCTTTTTTCTTTTTTTCTTTTTTCAGAGATCTTGCATAACTCAAATTATTTTTTAAAAAACTCTTTTAAAAAAAATAATTATTCAAGCTCCAATTCCCTGCAAAATGATCTGCCTGCAGATGAGACTTTTCTTCTGTGTCTTGATTCAAAATCAACTTTTTTAGTTTTACACTGACACATATAAACCAGGAAAAATGTGCATTGCTAATCTAAAATGCTTCCTAAATTATTAGCATTTGTCTTTTTAGATGGAGCCTGTGTGCTTTCTTCAGTTAAGTTCAAGGCGTTTATATTCTCCAGAGACTTCCAGCTTTTAGTGGTGTAAACAAGGTGTTGATCTCCAGCCCAGCAGCAGATGAGTCTATAACATTGTCCTGCCTTCCTGGGTGCTGCTTTAAGCAATCTTTGCAAGATGTTGCCGAAGGGAGATAGCAGAGCACTAATGCTCCATCCCAGCTTCACTGCCTGTTCCTGCTGCAAAACTGCATGTGTGTCACAGATAACAGGTTCCAATGAGCTGGTGGAGGGACAGAAACTCCCTCTCTTCCCAATAAAATCAGGAGACTGCCTGGGTGAGCCAGGAAGGAGGTGTCCCAGGCATAGCAGTCTTAGCATGTGCTGTGACTCCTGCTTCTTTGTGTATATTGTTTTATGGGACAGTACAGAGATTCTTCCCAGGTGGTTGGGTAACCTGGAAAACATAATAGTGTTTTTTTCCCCGAAGGCTGAACTTAAAACCATTTTTCTTTCTTCATTCTCCCCCCACCCTGAGCAGTCAGTGAATCCCTACATTGTGAAGCTCTCCATTGTGGATGATGAGGCCACGCTCAATGTGAGTACTTGGCTTGATTTCTCTGTGCTGCTGGGGATGCTCTCTCATGTGGGGTGTAGGGTAATGAATGCAAGCATGGTGTATGGTATAGACCAGGTCTTGGAACAGTGCTGGTCTAAGGAACATCAGTACAGTCGTTGTTCAGCCCTAAGTGTGCTCTTGCAGTAGGTCAGACAGCTCATGATTTGGATAGTTTGATCACCAGTTAAATGGTGGGGGTGGTTAAAAAGCTAGGTAGCAAGGAACATGCTAAAGTTGGTCTATTATGCATTCACGAACTATCTGTACACTATTTGCTGTCATGTGCCAAAGAGGCACAGGTTGGTTTATGCCAAAGGTGATCTCATTTGCAGTGCTGTGTCACTTGATTTTACCAGTCCACAAGTCAATTCTTGTAACTGAGTGGAAGCTTGTATCTGAGTCAAGAGTCCTGCAACGTATTTTGGGTTGTAGCCACAGTCTGAGTTTTTTATCCCGGCTTGGATAAAAATTGACAGCAGACTGAGTTACGTGAGTTCTGGGCTTGGAAGCTGCTCTTTAGGCATGAAGTAAAAAGCAAGCTCCATGCTAAATAAAGGGTGAGAACTGTTATTCTGAGTTAATTAAATTGGCTTGACAGAAAGGATGTTCGGTAGCTCTGTAATGATGGAAGCTGTTTGCAAGAAGTCAAAGGTTATTAGTGTCTATGACTCTTGTTTTGAATTTTTGGATGTTCCTCTGACACCAACTTGCTTTTAAGTTTCTTGATGCTTTACTGAGGCTTCTTGAGTGACAGCTTTGTCTGGAGGTCCAAGGAGAGTAAACGTTCTCTGTTAAACTTAGTAATTAGATAATAACTTTAAATTTTGTTGTCTGGGTTTTCGTATTATGATGTTGTTGTATCGTAGCACATCTTAGTAGTTGAAACAGCTTCAAGGGAAAATTCTCCATAGCATGCTAGATTATCTTGGGGGGACATCATTGCTATGTGTGTTCAATGTGTGATTTTCTCCTTGAGATTTTAATGTGGAGGTTTTTAAATGCTTTTTTTCAGGGAATGGGACTTGTAATTGCCCAGGCTTTATCAGAATATAACAGGTAAAACCTAATTGTGTCTTGTTTTTCAGTACACTATAGTTGCTGTACACTTTCACAAACCTTTTTTTTTAGTGTGTTAAAGCACTTGTTTATCACCTAACAGCCTTGATGCACCTGGAGAGGCAGGGAGTAGTCTCATGCTTTGAGGTGCTTTTGTTCAGTTGATGCTGTCATTGCAATTCTCAATGCATCTGTACCAGCTGGGCTGAGGTGCTTCAGCAGAGATCCCGCTGTAGGGGATGATATCCCTTGTATGTTTTTACTGGCGTGGATTTTACCTGTGTATGAGCTTTGTGTAACATCTTAGTCACAAGTGAAAAGACAATGATTTGCTGAGAACTTCTCTGTTAAAAAAATGATTTATCTGAAACACTGTCTAAAACAAACAAATGTATCCAGGGCTGTCCACATGATCTGAATCTGTCAGATCAGATTAGGGGGTGTAAACTCTTCCAAATGGTGGAAAGTAGTAACTGCTGTTGAAGAAAGAGCCAGAAAGTCAGCAGAAAGGGTAGCATATTCTTAGCCTCTGCTTCATAAGCAGCAGCATAAAACCTGTAAGTTTTCTGATGAGGAAAGTGCTTTAGAAAAATTTGGAAACTTACAGCAATTTCACTTGAGAAACTCAATAATTGTTTTTGTGCAGTAGAATTCTCAAAATATCCAGAAAAATGTTTTTATTCCTTTGAAAGTCTGCTGTGATAGTTATGCAGGTGACTTGCAAGATCAACAAATCATGTAGAGGTATTTAACAGAGTAAACGATTAGAGTAAAGCAGAAAAAACTTCTCCCACCCAACTTCCTTCATTCTGACAAAAGCTGTATCAGATCATGGTCTGTTTTGCTTAGCTCATTCCTTTCCCAAGAATTTAGTTGCTTTCTTTGCACGTTACATTGTGTGTGATTAGATTCCTGTGTGACAGACGAAATAAATGGCCATGTGAGCTTTGCTAGTCCCTTTGAGTGCTAGATGAAGCAATGTAGCCTAAGTCTGAGGTACTCAACCTATTTGTTGACTTCACTTGCTCTAAGAAAGTGGGATCAGGCAAGACCAGGCCATGAACCATAATGGTCCACGTGGTTTCTGCTGGCCGTAGGGTGACCAGCTCTGATTTCATCTGTAGCAGATGATGATTGAAATGAAACTGTTGTGTAGTTACTGACTCTGTGTGCTTATGTGGTTTATTACTGTTTGTCCAGTGCAGGACAGAATTTCCTAAGTCACTTGATCTTTGTCCTTCAGTGTTAGCCCAAACTATGTGTCTCCTGTGTAACAGCACAAGCATTGTTCGAGTTCCACATCTTTCAGCAGCCCCATTTCAACTCTACACAATTTACAAATATTTTCATACCCTTTGTCTCTTCTTCTGTGAGCTCTTGAAAAGAGCTCTTGAATGTTGAAGTTTCCTCCATTTTATATTCTTATCAAATAAGACTAACACATAGGGATTTAGGTGAAGTAAGCCTAGTTCCATTTCTAACCCTGAAACTTCATCTTTGCTCCTTTTTTGTTCAGGCAATACAAAGATAAGGAAGAGGAGCATCAGACTGGTTTCTTCTCAGCCCTAACTAACATGGTAAGCAAGAAAGTGGTGTTTTTCTGTTCTTAAAAAGGTCCATTCGTGCAAGTTCAGCAGGAGAGTGTTTCTAAAAAGTGTGGGTTTGGAATGTGGGTTGTGGAGGTAGAGGTGGATTGAATGAATCAAAACTAAATACAACTAAAATGGTTATATTCTGAAGAGTGTGTTGTCTGGCTGGGAAAGCTCTTCCAAAGGACGAGATCTCTATTCTTGTGTTCGTAGCTGAAATTCTTTTCCTGCATCTTCTTTACTCTAGTTGGCTTTATTTTAAAAATCACCTTATTTTAAACTTCGAATCATTTTTTTAAACTTTTTAATTCTTTTAAACAGCAATGTATTTTTAAAAACTAGTTGCTACTCTGGTGAAGTGGACTAAAATATAGTGGCACAGGGTCTGGTCTGCTACTGGTCTTTGTGGTTCTGTTTCTTTACTGTTTTGTTTCTCAAGCCTGGATGCACTTTAGCTATGGAGTAAAGATTGGATTCTGCAGTGGGCACTCTCTACATTTTCAGAGGGGTACCCTTCAAAACTGTTGTGAATTTCTTCCTTGTAAAGAGAATCCCCTGTTCCCTTTGTTCAGTTTGGCTTTGCTTTAGTCTGAGATGTAATTGTTTTCTGAGATCTAACTGACAGAAAAATTTCCTGTAAGTAAGGATAGTTCAGTGTTGACAGCTGCCTGTCAGGAGTGACTTGGGTAAAACTGCGGCCACCCTGGGGCAAGCAGATAGGAAATGATCCCTGTTGTCCTGTCACAGAATGGCAGACTAATCCAGGCTGATATTCAAGAGCCAGTCCTTTCTTTTTTTCCTTTTTTGTGATGCAAAAAGTGAAGCATTGGTCAGTGGCAGTATGGCAGAATAAAATGTGTTTGTATCCGTGTGTTGTCTCTTGCTGTCTAATAGTTTTCCCACATTCCTGCTGTGCAATGCTCTCTCTTTCCATAGGTGGGCAGCATGTTCATAGCAGATGCTGATGAGAAGATCTCTGTCCAGTAAGTGCACAGATGTTATTTACACAGTGCCCTGGTCGGCGCGCTGCGCTCCGTCACCGGGCTGTTGAATGTCACGAAGCAAACTAGAGGAGCAGGTTCTCCTGTCACTGAAATGCTACCACACCCCTGCAAACTGTGGATTTGCCCTTCCGTGAGAAGGGTACAGCAGGAGGAGACACAGCTGAATTGCTTGTAACAAAGTCTATTAAAAAAAACTCCAGTGGTTTTTATGAGGCATTTTTAACATATAATAAGTGTGTCAGAGGTGGCATGTGGGAAGCGATGGTTCGTGCACTCTGGCCCCCACCAAAATATTTTCTAAATCTAGGGGGCAATTGATAAATATGAGGGATTTTAGCATCTTTAGGACTCTCTGCTCTTAAAAGAGAGGACTTTAAATGGAAAACACTGTTTGAGCAACTAGGGACACCTTCAGCAGGAAGGCAACAAAGACTGTAGTTGAGCTCTAAAAGTAGCTATTTTTATGGATTGCTGCTACTAGTACTGTTATCAGTACTACTAATAGTTGGAAGAACAACTGGATTGCAGAGGCAGAGCTTTCTGGAGTTGAAAAAAGTTTCTTCTTTTTTCACATAGGCCGTGCTTCTGAAGAGCTTGGCTCCTGGTATTCTGATCACTAACTGTGCCTTTGTCTGTATCCTTCCCACAGAACAAATGAAGCAATCCTTCTGGCCCTCTATGAAGCTGTTCACTTAAACCGGAATTTCATCACAGTTCTAGCACAAGTGAGTTTCAGTGGAATGTTCTCCCATTTCTTTGTAGTAGATGTCTTTGAAATCAGAGATCCAGAAATGGAATCAGTGAAAAGATATTTTCTTTTTGGTTTTTTTTTCCCGTTGTGTACTTGTCATAGGATCAGCATGAAAGATCAGAAGCTGGCCAGGGCCTGGGCCAGTATATTTTATTATATACTTCCTGCTTTGACAGTAGATGAGTAGAGTTTTGAGGTCACAGTTCATGTTGGAATGATTAATTTTAGTCAGTGAATGAAAACTGCTGCATGGAGTGCCTTTTCTCCGTATTGGTACTCCACTTAGGGGGAGGATGGAGTGAGCAAACTGCTTGCTATAGCTCTCAGAACAAATCACAGTTTTGTTAAGTTGGGGTTGTGAGAAAGAGGCTGATTCAGCTCCCAAACTGGATTAATTGTCCTGTACAGGTGTGCTTGGGACTGCATGTTGTTGCCTGTTTGGGTATTCTTCACTTAGGGACTAATTGGCATGGGACAGTTGTTGTTTCAAATACTGTTTTGTGTTTGGATTTCCTTGGAGAGCCCAGCCCCTTTGGCATGGGAACCAGCTACTGGAGCATAGCAGTTGTCCTTGGGCTTCTTATGGTGGAGAAACAGCCTTCTGAGAGGCAGTGGGCTGCTCTGATCACAAATCTCTGGATGCTTTTCTAAGTGCTGTGTGAGTTTGCAGAGGCGGTTGCTTCTGGGAGGCAGATAATGAGCCTGTCTGATCCAGTGATCGTGCTGAAAGGGTAGCCTGATGTGTTTAGGAAAACCTTCAGGTTCAGGCTTTTAATTTTGGTTTGTAGGTACTGCTTGTAATCTGTGAGAAAAACAACATCAGCAAAACAGTTAACACCTTTCCCCAGTTTATTCAGGTCCTCAGAGTGCAGCCATACATCACAGGCTAGACACTTGGCACGACAGAGGAGACCTTTGGTGGCTCCTGACAGTAGTGGTGATGGAAGAGGTCTGATAAGCAGATCTACAGCCTCTGACAAAAACTGCTGTTTCACGGATGGTTAATTTGCTGAGGTTCCCTGCTTGTCTCTTCCCAGGTTATTCATTCCTACCACTTCTGAGAGATTTCTGCTCCTTCAGTTCTGTGTAATACCAGCTCAGGCCTTTCTGTGGTCAAGAAATTATTGAGGGGAGAGAGGCATTTGGCAGGGAAGAGAGTACAGCAGGAAAAGATCAGCTAGAGTAAAAGCTCTTAAAAATAAAGGGATAAACTAGTTATTTGTGAAAGTGATAGTTGAGGCAGCCGCTGATCAATGGGTTGGAGAACAGATTCTTGGGTGGATTGTCTGTAATCTGTCATTTAAGAAAGGGCAAGGTAAGTCATGTCATATTGAAAAAAACCTCATAAAAGCTGATGAATGCTCTTGCCTAAGCTGATGTCCGTTGCTTGGTGCTGCATTAATGGCTCCCTGCTGCTGTGTGACACATGGGAAGAGCAGGGATTCAGTTGTGTGGATATCTGAAGCATTAACTGTGTGCTCACCAGCTGTGAGTGCTCAGGTTTGCTGCTGGGTGGCACTCTTGTCTCTCAACTCTCAGTTTACTGTTCTGGAGAAAGAAAGAAAGCCCCCAAAACCTATGGAAGGAAACCTGGCTTATGTAAGAGTTTCGGTGAAAAATTGTCTTTTAAAGTTTAAGTTGGTAGCTGTAGGGATGTAAATTGTCTTTGATTTGTAGTATGTCTGTCTGTGCTTCCCGTAAAATACATGCATTTATAGTTGCTCATAAAATGAGATAGTCAAAGGCAGTGTGGAGGATATCCAATTGTGAAAAATCTTGTGGAACTAACATCAAATCAGCAGTTCTGCATCTTTCTTTTATTTTGAAATTGAGATTATATATTAAGGCAGATGATACATTTATGTAAAACTTGCCCTATGGAATGGACACTTTGCTTGGCAGCCAGACTCAAAAATAGCATGGCAGATTGCCTACGCTCTCACCAGTGTGGATAGGTCTGGAAGCTTGCAAAGAGTGAAGTCAAAGCAGTAATTAGGCAGGCAACGGTTAGCCAAGATGAAATGGGGAGAATAATTGGCTGATGGAAGCTGAGAGGATCAATAATGATAGTATTATTTATGTTCTTCACTGTTTTCCTTCAGTGCCTGGGCTTTACAGTGAGACAGGAAAGTAATAAATTGCCATCGTCTTTGAATATGACCAGGTGGGGGGCAGGAGCGAGGGGAATTTACTCTTAGAAAGAGAAGTGAAAGGATCTTGGCAGAGGACTTCAAATGCACATCCTTGGATTGTTTTAGGGAGAATTAGAAGCTATTAACATTGTAGGCTTTTGAAAACCTTCTCCCGTTCTCCATTAGGGAAAGGCATTTTTTCTGTCTGCTGGGGAGAGCTGCCACTTTCTGATGTATTTTTGTGTTTTGTGGAGCAGAGAAATTGATGTACAGTTTCATCGTTAGACTTCCAAGGTCAGGAGCTATGGCCTGGCTCTTTGGAGGAGAGGCTGAAGTTTCTTGAGACTTCTTTAGTCATGTCTATTGTGCGAGAGCATGGAACAGTACAAGTAGTGATCTGTGTTTCTAGTGCCTGGGGAAGCAGTTGACCTGTGTATTTGTGTTTTCTCTCAGAGCCATCCTGAAATGGGCCTGATGACAACACCAACGAGCCCAATTCCAACAACACCTGTCACTCCACTTGGAACTACCCCGCCTTCTTCAGATGGTAAGAAATGTAATTTCTTAATTTTCCCAAGGAAAAATGTTTTACAACTGTAAAATAACTAGCAAACTATTTTCTGAAGATTGCAGCTAATGAGATCTGTCTGGAGCAGAGGTAACTTGGTGGTCTCTTCCTGGAGTGACTTGCCTTCCTGAACATGAGCAATTTTTATTTTGCCTTGTGTATTCCTCAATGAAATTATGCTGATATTCCTTCTGAAAAAAGTACTGCCCCAATATCTGCGTGAAGGTACACCCAGCCCATTAGTTATTCTATGTAGTTTTTTACTTATGAATATTTCTAGTGTCAGGTCCTTTGCCTGGGATTATTTGTCATTGGAACAGATTTACAGAGAATTGCTGTGGATTCCTGCTTGTCGCTAATGCACTTGTCCTCAGCTTTGAATTAATTGGGATTTGAATTCAGTCTGGGTGTGGAAGTATTCCTCCCTCTTATTATTGCCTTTTCTTTGATAGGCTTTGTAAAGGACTGCTTACCCTGAGATATTTCTTCTAAATGTGATGTTATGTGTCCACATAAATATGCTTTGAAATCATTTGAAGTAAAACCTTTTCATTTTAAGGTATGGATAGATATAGCCTAGTTTAAGAGAAGAAATGAAATGGCTGTTTTCACAGACGTAAATGGCATCTGAGCTGAGAAGTGTTTAATGAAGGAACAGAGTCCATTCGAATAGAGCACAGTTGGAAAATATTTCTGGAGAAAAGCAGCCTGGGTTACTCAGTTATATCAGCTATTCAGGTCATTTGATACCCTAGTTAAGGATGATCCTCCTCCTGGATGAGTTCTGTCTGGTTGCCATGGATAACAAAAGCTTCAGATAAGAAGTCCCCTATGTCTCAAGTCTCTGTGTGCATATAGCATAAAATGTGGAGGGATGGGCATTTTGTGGGCTTCTGTTCAACGTATCGTTTCAAATGTATCTGCCCCCACACTGTATTACACAACTGACAGAGTTTGTGCTTACCTACATCTACAGCTTGCTTGCACTTTTTTTTTCTTATTTTTCATTTACCACGAGACTAAACAAAATCAAACCAAAACCTCCATCCTGCTTTCAGCAGAGGCAGTGATCTTGTGAAGTTTAAGGCTTCTTGTGGCTTGGAAGGTTACTAAATTTAAGAAGAGGATCTGATCTTAATGTACAGCAAATGCATTGGGAAGCTTGCTTTATTTTTATCTGCTGTCACCTTGCTGATCTCTACTCTGTTATTTTCTTTCTTTTTTTTTTTTGTGGTCCTTGGCTTGGTTTAGTTTGGTGGTGCTTTAGTACTGCTGTTTTAAAGATATGTCAGAATTTTCCTCATTTACTAAGGTCTTGCAATTCAGCTGTAAAATTTCCCCATGGCTGCCAGTTAGCAAGAGACTTTTTGGCTTTGGAATGAGAAGATTGCTTTCTTTTTCCTGCATTTAAAACATGTAGTTGAACTGTTTTCAATTTACAGTAACATGTATAAATCCATCTGTGAGTTTCAGGTGCTTCTCTTTTATGCTGTCTGGGATAAAAAAATGGGTTCATATTCTGGTTTGAAGTGTCTCTGGCTGTTAACCTATAGTGTGAATTAAGACCTTGTAAAGTTTCAGAATGTGTGTTAAAAAAAGGTCTGTATCATGAACCAGGATAAGCAGCAATGTGTTCTTCAGAGTGATTTCTTCCTTTTTTTTTCTTTTTTTTTTTCAGAAATGAGGCTTTTGCTAGAAACTGTTTATCCATAATATGTAAATCAAGTGTGCCTGTCACCATAGTTATCTAAATGTCAGTTTGCTTACTGTTGTTAAATATTCATTCACTACGTTCATTGTAACAGCTCAAGAAGGATCCACTGGGGATATAAATAAATTTTTCAGACTTTCAGCTAAATCTTTGAGCTATTCATAATATTGGGAGTGAAAAAGCTTCCAGTCTCATTGCACAGACTTTGCCAACGGACCTGGCACATTAGCCACATGTCAGGAGCCCCAGGTCTTCAAGACTGAATGAGCTGAACCAGCTCACACTTGGGGATGTGCAACCTTTATAACCTAAAAGCCCCATTATGATTTTTTTATGTGATTCAAACAGTGAAGTTACATTGATCTATTTGACCTGTTGTTTCCAAGGGTTACAGTTTTGTATTGAAGGTGATTGTATAATCCTGGGTTCCACGAGAACCTCTGCTGTACTGTGAGCCTCTCAGTGCACGGCTTATAGAATCCTGCATTTTACTGTTGGCTTGTCTCCTTCATCTTTCTGTGCCTGCCCTTGCCCCAGTTGAAGCCTTACTTGCCTCATTACAGGGTCGAGATACAAGCCTTGAATTGTGAAAGGTGTTTTATGTTAAGGCACACTTTTCTCTGAACCAAAATACGGTTCTGTACAGGATCAAATTACTTCCCCTCAGAGCCCCCAACCTAGTCATCCAACAATCAGATGAAATTCCTCACTTCTTACAAGGTCCAATCTCATGATAAATTCATTTTTCTTTCCTCAACAGTGAGAAAAGCCTTGAGCATTCCTGAGGATAGACAGAAAAGAGATTATACACTACTTAAGATGTGTGTAGTAGTGGTCTGCAGATCTGTTTCCAGTGCAAAGGCAGCCCTGTCTTAGGCTGTGTTTATAGTTTGAGAGGAGAGAGACTTTGGTCAATCATAATTCAATCCACCTATGACCTCCTGAATGTGAGAACCTGTGAGTTTGACTCCCGCGGCAGCCAGAACAGACACGTTATTGTCATGTCAGGACAGTTGCATGGAGCTGCAAAAGATCTCCTTGACTCTTGAGCTTAGTGCCCTGTGCTTGCAAGCATATCATCATAGAATCCTTTGAATTTATCGAGCTCTGACTAAATCTGTTAAATTTGTTTCCCAATAATTTCTTTTGGGGGGCAATTTCAGCATCTCGTTCCTTGGTTAGAAATACTCAACTTTGCAACCTGCATTCCTTGTCAGTTCATACCCATTTATCATGCTGTTAACCCTCCCTTGAAACAAAGATGTTTCATGTGTTGGTTTACTCACCTCTGTGTTTTGCTGTCTCACAAGAAAGGTACTCTGTTCTGATTAACATACTGGCCTGTCTTTAAACTTGTTCAAGTTTAAGTTCATCCTCTTTGAACATGGCTTCTGCATAATAATGCACAGTTTTGAGACAAGGCCTCACCAGCACCTTGTTCAGGGCATTTACAGTGTTTGTGTCTCTGCTGGAAGTGCATTTCTGCATATAGGTTGTAGAACTGCATTCTTGAGCCCTTCATGTTGGTAGCTTGTCATCTCATGATCTGATCATGGTATTTTGTTTGCAGCTGATGAGCTCTCATCTTGCCATGGAAATAAATCCCCGAATTCCTGACCCTATGGCTTACATTGTTTAATTTCATCTTGTATTTATTATCTGTCCTTGTTTTTATCCCATTCTTTGTGTGCAGTCTGATATTCCTCTCTGTTTATATATCCCAACTTTTTGCCATTAGCAGGTTTGTTAGCAAGCAACTGTTTCTTATGTCCAGATCAGGCAGAAAAAAGAGAACTATTCTCTAAGCTGACGCCTGTGGAATTCAAGCAGTAATCTTTTCTCAGACCAGTAATTTCTCCAGTTGTATCTTGTTTGCCGGATCTTTGATGTACATTAAATTTCTTAATGGGTTTTCCCCCTATTTCCTTCACTTCTAATTTTTTTATACATAACTGTATTAAGTGCTTTACTGAAGTCTTCCTAGGCTAGCTCCATCAGCTTGGGGATTTTTTTTTTGTCTGAGCTACTTTATCTTAAATGATATCAGACTTATCTGGCAGGATCTGCTGGTAAATGCACGATTGGTGCTTCCCACTGATCTTTCTCCTCCCTTTCAATATTTCTTGTAAAGCTTTCCAAATGGAAAGGCAGAGAATGGCCCTTTAGGACAGCTCAGGCTCAGTCATCAGTGAAAACGTGGCTCAGTCACATGATAGAGGCTTGACAGCTCATAAACTCAGTGCTTCAGATGGTGCATGGGGAGTGGGGCAATGAGCGAGGAGGCACATTGTGCAAATAGCTGAGGAAATGAGATAGCTTCTTGTAAAGTCTGAGGCAGATGATGTCCACTGTTAAGGTGTCAAAAGTACAGCTGGTGTCCTTGAGAAATGGCAATGAACTGCTGTGGGTATGGAAAGTACATTTCTGCTCCCTGCTGGGTTGTGATGTATCTAGCACAAGCTGTGACTGCTTTTGCTTCTTGATTTTTATAAAGCTTCTGTTTCTGCCTTCCTTTTCTATCACTTTGGTCATGCAATAATTGTTACATTATGTCTTGTGTGTTGCTTCTGCAAGAGAGACTGTTGTTGGGAGGGGAGAATGGAATTGACACAGACCTTTTGGAACTAAAATTTCAGAATTGTGGAAACAGAGAAGGGCCTTTGCTTGGCACATCTCTTTTCAATTTGAAAATGGTGTGAATGTTATCTGTGATGCTTGTAAGAATTAATTGGATTAATCAGTGCAAATATCCAGAGCTCCCTAGGTTGGCAATGTTGACGAGTGCTAAAACAGTGGGCTCAACTCCCTGGGAGGAGGAGCAGGGGCAGGACAGAGAAGGATATCACTTTGCAGGGCACCACAGCCTGTGCTTAGAGCAGGAGAAATGGTCTCTAAGGGAATGGTACCAGTCTTCATTACAAAATCTTTCCTGTGTGGTCATGGAGGAGGAGGAGGTCAGGTGCCCCTGCAAGTAGGCTGATCCTACTCTAGACTTGTGAGTCTGTGTCTTAGTTCTCTGTATAATTATTTCTTGTATTTGTATAGGATAAACTGTCTTACCTGCTTTATTCCAGTTATAAGCTCTGCAGAGCTGCCTTTGGATGCTGATGTGCAAACTAGCAACCTGCTGATAACCTTCTTGAAGTACAGCTCAATTGTGATGCAGGACACAAAAGGTAAGTGAATTCTGTGGGTGCAGCAAACTGTTTCTGAAGTCAGGAGGGCACAAGAACATGCCTAGTGACTCCAGAAATAGAAGTGGACTCTCTTTAAAAGATTGAAGCTTTCACCTTTTGAAAAAAATTAGGTGATTTCTTATTGTGAGATAAGACTTATGAAAGTAGGAGAGATCCAGTGCTGGCAGGAGAGATGTCAGGTATGGAAACAATGTAATAATAAATGATAATGCCTAATAACCAAGCCTGTCTGTATGCCAGAGGTATATCTGATTCACTACTATCTGTCAGAGAGGGGAAGTCTGAGACCAGAGAACTGTATTTTTAAGAACATTTACAAAGTGACACAGGGGGCAAAGCTCAGTGTTAGAAGGAAATACTTCCTTTGTCCTTTGGTTAGACAGGCAGCTCTGTAATTATAAATGGGACAGCAGTACCTTAGACTCCACTGGCAGTAATTTGCTTGAGAAGATATCTTTCTGTGTTGTGCTTTTTGTTTCTCATGTAGTTCTGCGGGGGTTAATTTCAGCTTGCTGGAGTTGAAGTACTGCCTAATCTCCTGCTCAGGGTACCCAAGGGTGCTGTTTTGTCCAGTGGTTATATGGGCAGGACCATAGTGTGAACATAACAAGTGATCTTTGCACTGTATTTCAGCCTGTTACCGACTTCTGCTGTTAAGTTAGATATAACAACAGAAGTATGAAGGTGTCTGCAGGGCAATCGTACATCAATTACTGAACTTCATGAATGCTTAGCATTGAATGAGAGCTGGCAGTTTCCTTTTACCTACTCGCTTGCAATGAAATTATATTTGGCTGTCTTGCTCTTGTTCAGTAAGCAAGCTAGTTGAAGAAAAAGTAATAATTGAAATTAGGACCAAAAGGAACTTCATGAAAATATCTAGTGCACTCCTATGTGGTTTTGTCTGGGACAGAGTTCAGTTTCTTCTTAGTATCTGGTAGAGTGCTTTGATTTTAGATTCAGTATGAGAATGATGTTGATAACACACTGATATTTTGGCTCTGGCTAAGTAGTGCAAACCCTGTGTTAAGGACTTTTCAGTGTCTTGTGCTCTGCCAGTGAGGAGGTACACAAAAAGCAGGGAGGGAACGTGGCCAGGATAGGTGACCTGAACTGGCCAAAGGGATATTCCACACCGTAGAATGTCATGCCCAGTATATAAACTGGGGGAGTTACCCAGAAGGGGACAATTGCTGTTTGGGAATGGGATGGGCAGCAGGCAGTGAGCAGTTGTATCATGAACAGTATTGTGCATCACTTGTTTCTCCTCGGTTCCATTACCCTCTCGCACTCTGCTGATGATTATTATGATTATCATGACTATGATGATGAGATTTCAGTTGTTAAATTGTTCTTGTCTCAACCCACATGATTTATTTCCAATTCTTCTCCCCACTGTGGAGAAAGGAGAAGCATTGCGAGCGAGTGAGTAGCTGCATGGTACTTAGTTGCTGTCTGGGGTTAAACCACAGCTCCATGGGACCAAGGCAGAATCAGGTTTACCTGTATCTTTTCTCAGGTATTGCTGACAGGTTGGATGAAGAGACTGATAGTGGAGCACTGTTTTCAGACTATCCATTCCAGGTTTAACTATCCTTATTGTGAGAAAACTTTGTGTGCTTCCTAAATTCTTTAGGAATTGTGGTTTAAATTAATTACTAGATATCTTCTCCAAAATAGGTATTGCGAATGGATTATTTCTGTTTTCTTTGTGTCAGCCCTTACATATTTGAAGTCTGCTTTCATGTTTCCTCTTGCTTTTGTCTTTTGAACTAAACCACATCAATCTTGGCTCAGTCATTTTAATAGATCGTGCACATAAGGAGGGCTTACCAGCTCTCTAATCATTCTCATTTGCTTTTCTAAGGGTCTGTCTTGCTGATCCAAGTCTCTGATGGAACAATTTTATGTTTTTCAATTTAATTTCTGCATTTATTAGTCACTGTAATGGGGAAAGTCTGCACAGGGCCTTGGGAACTGCCACACTGGATTAGTTTCAGATAGAGTGAGATCTGATAGAGGGGATTCCTTACTAAACAAGCCAGTGAGAGGTGAGTTTATTGTGTTATGAGACAGGAATTAATGTTCTTTTCTTTCTTTACTTTGGTTCTAGCTTGTATAAGGTTTGGAATTTGTGCAGCTGATAGACCTAATATCCTCCCCACCACAGAAATTTGTGGCAGTGAGCTCCACTGATGGATCATTTTAAAAGAGTGTGCCTTCCAAACCAATACTTACTAATTCTAGTGGGTATATTTCTGTCCTTATATTTTGATTATAGAGGGAGCACTGCCTAATTTTTTTCTTATGAGATCAAGCATGGAACAGACTGCCCAGGGAAGTGCTTGAGTTACAATGCCTGAAGGTATTTAAAAGACAAGTAGATGTGGCAATTAGGGACATGGTTTACTGGGAGATTGGAAGTGCTGGATTAACGACTGGGCTCCATGATCTTAAAGGTCTTTTCTAACCTAAATGATTCTATGATTCTATGTGACACCAATATAGCAAGAAGAATGAATAATTCTCCTTTACTGCATCTGTCTTGAGACAGGTAGGAACACTTAGAGGGGAAACTGGTTTGTTCCACATCCAGGACTAGACAGTTGTTTTGGTCCTGTCCCAGAGAGCATAATTTAATAGACTGTGTTTGCTAGATCCTTCTCTTGTTATCCTCTCGTGTCAGTCAGAGGCAGCTGCCTTGGGAGAAGCAAAACCTCTGTGTCATTTTCTCCCATCTCTGAAACAGGTTCATAATGATACACATCCCTGTGCAAAGTGGTCTGCTTTGTTACTTTAATGAAGGGTTCTGTGAAAGTATGAAGTGTGTGTACAACTAACTGCTTGCATAGCTGCCCCATAGCTCCTGAAAATGATCTGATGTTCCAAATACATTGGCAGGAGGCAGAGTTCATGGTGTCAAACAGGAGCCTTTCCAGCAGGATCCCCAGAGAGAGAAGTGGTAGCAGCACCTACGGAAATATACAGAGAGGCCTTACAATATAAAAATAACAAGCCTCTTGTGTATCAGTGTTATTCTAGGCCATTTCTCCTGCTTGCTGGAGTACAAAACTTCGCACTTAAACATTTTAGCTGAGGTAAGGAGATAGGAGAGACTTTTAACTCTCCCATTCCAAAATTCCTCTTCATCTTACTTAGTGCTGCGAGATGAAATCAGCACACTTCAGGGCACATCTTGTTAGTAAGTATCTGTGCCTGAGCAGCAAAGAAAAGAAAGCAGAAGAGGTGTCAAACTAGACAGAAGAGCTAGGTAAGCCCATTCTATCTGTTTTTATAATTACCATATACACACCAGCTAGTAAAGTGTTTGTAAAAGTCACCTGCAAAGAAGGAACTTGGCTGATGCTGTCTTCTGATTTATATGAAAATGTGTCTGACTGTTTCAGGTATTGCTCTCCTTTGAGTTTGACTCTTAAAGCAGATGTCTGGGATGGCATGTTTACTAGTCCTATGCTTTAGAGGAGCTGTTGCAAATCTTGGGAATGTACAGTGCTAAGCCTCCTCAGAATTTAGTTATCAGTACATTGTTTTTGTTGGTTTGTTTTTGTGGGTTTGGGGGTGTGTGGTTCAAGTGCGTTGTTTTTTAGAACAAAGATTTTTAAATGTGCTTGATTGGACAGTGCCTTCTATAAACTGATCTTACCTGGCCCTGCTTTGAGCAAGGATTGAACCAGAGGTTTATTCTATCCTGCGTTCCTCCATGACTATATGTATCTTGCAGTTTTTTTATATTCAAGGTTAAAATTGAGAGGAATTTAAAATAATCCAAATAAAAATTGCATTTTTGTGCCTTAGTCTCTCTGTTTTGCTCCAGCTGTCATTCAGGGCAAAAGCTGTTTGAAGTTGAGAGATGAATAAGAAGTTGTGGAACATGATTAGGGTGAAACTCTTGGCTTAAAATGCTAAGTTTTTGCAGACTCTCTTCTTCCATGGTTTTGCACAGGGCAAAGTAGGTCGTCTCTCCGTATTGGGGTTGAAACTTGGGACTTGGAGCATAATGTCAGCAGTCATTCTGCTACACAGTGCTGTGTCTCTGTGAAAGCTTTGCTGCTTGTTTTGTAAGCTACAGCAAAGGTCATGTTTTGCTTTCCACCTTGTCTAAGAGGGGGGACAGCATGTCTCTGCTGTAACAGAAGGACAGTATTTAGAATATCTGTGGAAGTAAAACTGAATGAGACAGAAGCCCAGTGGATAGTTTACAGTGCTGTTGGAACTTCAAATCTGAACCTTTGCTGTCGGTGCAGACTGGTGACAAGTGGGTGGGATTTAGTGGCCAGGCTGGAAGATGGGTGCTTAATTAGAGTAAACTGTTAGCTATCATGGAGGAAGTAGGACTATGGAGAATCTTCAAGCTGGGCTTTTCTTCTGCTGCAACAGCTGTCTTGCTCTTCAGCCTTGCTAGGCTTGTGTGGCTCACGGAGGACTTGTTTTTTCTCCTTTGCAGATGAGCACCGGCTGCACAGTGGCAAGCTGTGCCTCATTATCCTGACATGCATAGCAGAGGTAGGTTTCTTGTGTGAAGCTGCTCAGCAGATGGTGTGTTACAGGGCTCTATCCCCCTGCATCCCGTGGAGCAGGAGCTGAATATCCACAGTGGTACTGAGTGGTGAGGTCCTCAGGCGCTTAATGTTTGCTGATATACTTGATGCAGGACTGTTAAAGTTGACTTGAAACTTGAAAATTGGATCATCTTATTTGAGTTAGCCAGCTCCTGGGGATGAAGAGAAAAAAGACTGAACCTACGCCTTTTCTCTCTTAGCTGTTGAGTGACCTTGTGGTGTGGCTTTTAGATGAGCAATGTGCTAATGGCTTTCAGCTCTGTGCTGTTCTTGGTAAACATGGGCTGTGCCATATCCCTTCTGCCAAAGAAGGATGCAAGTCTGAAAGTAAGTCACATGTTTTTAGGTCCCTACAAGCAAGACAAATAGCAAATATGGTAGTAGGGTGAGAAAGCAACATCGCTGAGCAATGTCAGCAGTCCTGGCTGAATGTGGCTCTGTGTCACGGGGAGTATGTTCTAATGGCTGACTGATGTCCTGAATGGTGGTTGTGTTTGTGTGGAATTTACATTTTGCTTGCTTGCAAGTAAAGACCTTTCATTCTTAGAGAATAAAAAGCAGTGAGGTTGATAGCCAGTGTAAGGATTCTGTAATGATGTTTCTTCAGGGTGCAGCCTGAGAGCTAGTCATCTGCATTTCAAATTTTTCTAATTAAATGGTTTTGGCACTTGTTCTTCAGGTGGATGCATAGATAACACAGGATAAGAAATTCTGTTTCTGCATAACAAGGGCATTCTTTGGTTCTGGTATTAAAGAGAGGGTATATTTATTACCTATTCTGGCTGTGCATTATCTGGAGAGGCTTCTTTAATTTAGAGGTGGTCTTGGAATGAGATTTGCCTGAGGGGTGGAACAGCTCATAAACCTATCTGCTAGTACTGCAGTAGCTTCTGGCATCAAAATGCTAATTTGAACCTTAATCCACACAGTCACAGAACTGGTGTGCTGGAAAACCACCTCATATATTATACACCTGGAGCACTTCTTAAAACCTGTGACACCATGGTGTGTGCAGTCCAGAGCTGGAATGAGCAAAGGGGGAGAAGGACTGAACTACTGCTTGTTTTGTTAGAAATTTATTTTCCTGAAGTGGTATTGGGATTGGGGGGGATTTACTCTTATGTGACTGGAAACATGGGTGGGACAAGAGGAAATGGACAGATGGCTTTTTAACTTTATGGCTGTATCTTGGGAGTTTTACACTGAAACATGTGTGATTTGAAAGGCAACTGTAGGGTGTTGGGCTTTTTACATCTCCTCCCTTTTCTTGCCCTTTTCAATAGGATCAATATGCTAATGCTTTTCTTCATGATGACAACATGAATTTTCGTGTAAACCTACACAGAATGGTGAGTCTTTCCCTCCAGATTGTTTTCTCTTTAGGATGCAAACACAGAGGATTTGAGTATGTGTGGAAAGTGTATGTTGAAAATTGTGTCACAGACATCTAACCTAGATTGCTAAGGCATGTGGAAATACTGTCAGAAATGCAGTAGTTGGGGAATGATTTTGAAATTGCTCTCACAATATCTCCATTATTCAAAGAACAAAGAGCTGCTTGCCCTGTCAGTGAATTCAGAGACCTGTGTAGCTGGCAAGGAGCTGTGTATTACGAGGTCTCCGAGGAAATCAGTGGTGGAGAGAATGTTCTGCCTTAATCTTTAGCAAGCATTAGCCCTCATGTGATATATAATAGCCAGCTGGAGTTAGACTGAGTGCTCTTATTTGGCTTATGCTTCATTCAGGGTGGAGTAATTCACCTTCAGGGAGGAAAGGATTTTTTTCCAGAGCGTTTTCCTGTGGAGGAAGTGTCCTTTCCTGGCTGACGAAGCTCAGTAGTTACAAGTAACTTGAATGGTTATCCTAACTTTTGATGCATTCTGTCTTTGTGGTACAGGCAAGTTCCACCTCATCTGACAGCGAAGCAGCATTTGAAAGTGTTACTGTTCAAGAAAGAAACAAACATGTTCCTTTATGGAGACCATACTCCAAGAACGCTAGTCATTACCACTTAACAGTAAATTTGCTATCCAGTTAGCCTTTCTGGTCTGTTGCAATGAACACCAAAGCCATTGACTACTGCACACACTGTTAAGAATGCCAGTCAGACTTCTGGGTCAGAAACAAATCAGTATGTTAACTAAGGGGGGGGGGGGGATTGCTGTGTGATTTGTTTTTGTAACAAACCCCCAGTATCAGCGTGCTGGAAAGCAGGCACAGTTTTGCTCCAGCCATGGCCTTCAGGGTTAATACGTGTAAGGTGGCAGCTGGAGAAGAAGACAGAGGGAAGCCTGTGCTGATGGTACTATTTGCTTGAAAAATACTGTAATTCACAGACTGTCACTTCAGGCTTCTGCTGACTTCTTTTCATCTTTGTGTCTTTAAAGCCAATGAGACATCGGAAGAAAGCAGCAGACAAGAACCTGCCCTGTCGCCCTCTGGTGTGTGCGGTGCTCGGTGAGTGCTGTCAGAACGCGTGTATGCTTGTGGCTCCTGAAGAGTCTCTTGTTGAGCAATAGAAATGTGAGATCTGAGGATTAAATGGAGTGGTTGGTGGACTTCAAAGAAGGACAATTACATACTAAAGATTTTTACAGCATCCAGGCCCATCTTCATACATGGCTACCTCACAGACAAATCCAAGGCTTCAGCTCTGTAGCAAGAAATCCTATATACACTTACAGAAAGTTTTGCAGAAGCTGCTTGGCCCATTTGATTTGAGTTACTAAGAAGAGAGAGGGCAGTTGATTAGTAAATTCAGTGGTTAGGTAAGTGTGGTCACAGCGACAAGTACTTTGTAGATGATATGATGATGGCAAACCTATGGAAAGTACACGTATTTGTGATTGTGTTTGCTGGGCATTGAGCCTTTTCTGAGCGAAAGACCAACAGGAATGTTAGTAGCTAGGATTGGTTTTGCCTGGGGATATGGAGGCGTAGATGAAAGCTTTTCATGCAGCACATGATTAAGTTGTGACTCTCATTACTGTGGAGGCCAAAAGCATATATGGGTTCAGAAATGGATGGAGCCTGGCTGTTCAGCCTGGTGGTGTTGAGGTCTTAGACTTCAGCATTTTCAAACGTGATTGTTGAAGCCAGGACACAGCAGCTGCATTTAGAATCTTTCTAGAGCTATCAGACCTCATACACTTTTTACCTACACTGTTTTTAGTCACTATTGAGTCACACTGCTGGGCTGTTACTGCCCTAGGAGGTTACAGCTCGCGATTGTTACCACTGGCTTGGTATAAGCATTTCATGCTGAAGTTGGGTTGAACACACCCCCACACACATTGAGTTGCCATTTATTAGCTTCTCTCAATTGTATTTCTATGCTCTTTGCCTCTTTACACTGGAAGCTCTGAAATGTTAGACGCATTCTCTTTTTTTTTTTTTTCCCCTTCTTAAGCAGAAGCTTAGCCTATGTTGAGATCGAGCTAGCTTTACTTGTTTCAGAATTTGTTTTAGGAAAAATAGGTGTTATTTACAATGTCTCTTTAAGTAACATCTAGGTTGTGCATTGTTTCTGGCAAAAATAATTACCTAAAATGTGCTTCTTAATGGAATTTTCCATTAGTGACAGGGCTTGAAATATGAGAGCAATTCTAGACATCAGAATTCATGGTATAGTCTTTCTTTGACTATAGTGGGGGAAACCATATGGGGAAGCAGTGCTCAAAGCAAATTACAGTATGTACCCTCAGTTTCCAGTAGTTTCTTTTCTAATTCTAGCAAATTTCTAATGTTCTTTAGAACAAACAAACGAAAAAGTGAAATCCCTTTCATCTAAGCAGGACTATTGTCTGGTAGAGATAGGTAGGTGGGGCAGTTTGACTTCCTTGTAGTCTGCTAGAAGTTAACAGTAGCCAGCTCAATACTTACTTTATCATTTTCTTTTCTGTCAGATTTGATGGTGGAATTCATTGTAACACACATGATGAAAGAATTTCCTATGGATCTCTATGTGTAAGTGTCTGTGGGTTAACTCATTGTGATTTCATTTGAAGTTTGAATTCAGGTGGAATCCTGTTCATATAGCAATCTTCTGGCTGAAATAACACTTTGTGGCTGGTGGGAAGCAGGATGGCTTTTCATGAGCTCTTCCAGTAACTCTTCCTACTTCAAAAATCCTCTGTGTGCCAGAAAATTGAAAGCAATTCAATTTCAGACTGTTTTCCTAATCTACTTGATCTAACACAAAGAGCTTTTCAGCCTAAAAGAAGTTTCATAACACAGAGTCATTGCCACAATCTCCGCTTCCCAGAAGACGAATCTTGGTCTAGAAACAGAAAAGACAGTTTTGAAAAAGCGAGGATGACTGACATGAGGCCTGGAAGGCAGCGTGGGGAAGGGAGAGAGGTTCAAGCCTGAAATAGCCTGCTAGGCAGCACGGGGTAAAACTTAGCAATGGGCAAAAGGAGACAAGAGGACAGAGCTACTCATGAGCGCTCCATGTGTCCCACAGGGGCCTCTCCAATGCTTTGTACTGCTTTAGTCTGGAGGGCAGAAGTAGGATTTAGACAGTTTGTTGGCTTTGCTCTGACTGTTTGTACAGTGCTGAGTTTCCCCAAGGCATGAACAGCATTATATTCTGTAGGAAAGATAAAGACACATAGGATGTTTTCCCTTAAGGTAACTTTTCAGCATATTCTGATTTTGCCCAGATAACCTTGCAATTACAGTGCCTTTTCAAGGGTTGTGTGGTTCAATTGAGTTTGTGAGAAAGGGGGTTTTTTTATGGCAATTGCAGAACTGTTTGTAGATAGGTGTAATGCTCTGGAATTTCACAAGAAATGTGTGAAATGCTTGGGCTCAAAAGCAACATCACATCTAGAAACCCCATAACCCTAAAAATAATGAGCAGTAGCAACCATCAGTGGACATTTGTATCCATTCATTTTGGCATGTCTGTGCAGTCCCTTCACTGTACTCCTGTCTGAAACCATCCCATAGCAGACACAGTTATTGCAGACAAAGTGGGTGTTCTGAATGCACAAGTAGTGTCATACTTCTCTGCAGTACATTTGAGAGGTGACAATATGAAGCTGCTCAAGGCTGGGCATATTAATATTTAAAAGAGAAATCCAGGTTGCTTAGACTAAGGGTACTTTTTGTCCATTACGTGTATTATGAATCCTCAGCACGAAACGTTTAAAAAACAGGAGCACCCCATCAGGATGGATAACTTCATAACTTGACTTACAGCCAAGCAGATACAGAAATGAAAAGGTGCTGGGCATTGTCCAGTACCAGTAACATCAGAAATAGGAGGTTTCTCCCCAGAGGGATTGCTGTTCCTGATTTGAAGACAGCTATCTATCCTAGCTGGTTTGCTTCCTTTTCTTGGTTGAATTTATGAGAATCCAATTTGAAATACAGCACTTAATGTCATGCTCAGCAATTATAGATAGTTTTACCTTTATTCAAAGTTAGTTTCAGTTCCTACCTCATTGTGGTATTTTTGGGATTATATACAGGTCTGAAAAGAGTAATGTATACCTTCTGCATATTTTTTGCTACAGCCTTATTTTAAAGCCTTGTCTTGAACTTTTCACCTCATTTTGAATAAATTCCATGCAAATTTTTAGAATTTGATTTCTCCATGTTTATCTGATGTGCAGTGTCTTTCATCAGTGTCTTTTCAGAAGGATGTGGGTTTTAATGAGATAATGTGTTTTTGAGAAGTAGAGATTTGGAGAAAAAGGTATTTTTCCTTTTTGTAGTCTTCCTTCTATTTTTTCTACATGTCAATAGCTCAAAATATCTTGGCCTAACAAATTCAAATTTGTATATATTTTTTGTCTTGTCCTAAATGATAGTGTTAGAGAATTTACTCATTGTGCTGTATTTTTAGTTTGGATGTTATTTGTGAAGAATGTTTGTGCACCTAAGAGTTTGTATGAACACTAGATGCTATAGAGACCTACAGGATTTGGAGACTTGAGAAGTGCACTACCTGTATGTTGGGGGGTTCCAGAGCTTGTACGTGTATTGCGTGATCATTCCAAAGTTCATACTTAAAATTATTTTAAATATGAGGAGACTGGAAAATTTGATAGAAATGTAATTCTTTTTTGAAAAAATGTAATTAAACCACACACCTTAGTCAGACTAAAAATCCTGTAGTTTTTTTGACACCCTCATTTCCTTTAGCCTCATCACTGGGCACAGAGAAACTGAGAAGCTCCGTTGTGTCCCAATTTTACAATAACATGCAGTATCTCACATATATGGAGCCTGCAAGTTATGTAACTAATTTTGTGGCGCTTATGAGGCCTTTAGGTAAGAGTAGCAAAAAGTGAAAAATATTTATTAAACAGCAAACACGCATTTGTGGTCAGTCTAATCCTGTTGAGCTTAAACTGGCATACAGCCCCCTTTCTTTCATTTTGTTGGATTCTTTTTTTGTGACTGTTGGCTCCTCTTAGGAGGCCAAAGCCACAATTCCCATCCTCCTCTGATAATCTTTGAGATTGTTTTGTTTTTTTTTCCCTGCTGCTGATTTCAGAGGTATTTCCAGGCTTGATGTAGAATTGTGGGAAGATGCAATGTCATTAATCCTTTGCCCTCTCTTTTCCAGACGGTGCATTCAGATTGTGCACAAGCTGCTGTGCTACCAGAAGAAATGCAGAGTGAGGCTTCATTACACTTGGAGGGAGCTCTGGTCAGGTACTTGGCCTCTGCAGAGACAGTCAAATAGGAAAAACCCAGAGGTGGTTGTTGGGTGGCCATGACTGCTTGTTCCATTGCTACAGGGTTAAAAAGCAAGCAGCAGTTCTGTTAAAGCATCTTTGTATTGCTTCTTAGTTGCTACATGCAAATTGCCTCCTTTGGAAAGCCAAGTCATTATCATAATGGTAGCTAATTTACTTTCTTGTCTGTCCATGCTCACCGTGGTATCCAAATGCCTTTGTTTTTCTGTTCCATTACCTGAGTCCCTCTTTACCTGATTGGAGAAAATGGAGTCATGTTTTATGGAGTAGTGTTTCTCTCTCAGATATGTGTGAGTAGAAAGGAGGTAGGCTCTTGGGTAAAGGGAGATGGACCTTGCTTTTCCTTTACTGTAAGAGATGCTCACACATGGAATAGTGTGTGCAGCTCCTGAAGAGAGCAGCCTTGAAATGTCAGTGTGAGGGAAGAGAGGCTTTTAACTCTGACCTTTGAGTTGATGGTAGATAGTCTGGTTCGTGCCACTTGCATCCCGAGACAGATAAATAAGCATTGTGGGGTTTGACATAATCTGGTGGACAGCTTTGTAGGGCTCTTATATGATGCAATCATTGTGTGGGAGGTGTGAGGAGGGGAGTAGCAGAATGGGTGATGAGACCTTGCTGGCATCTTTGGTGGATATGGTATGTGCTTCAGTTCTTATCTAGCAAGCAGTGAAGTAGCTCAGCCAGGCAAGTACAGTTAATCTCCTTGCTGTTGTGGCTTAAACAAGAGCTTTATGGAAATTCAAGGGAACATGGCCCTAATTGTGTATTCCTGGAGCTGTGCTTGAGACCTAGGATCAGCGACTTGCCTGGTGTAATGCAACTCCCATCAGAAATTTGAGAGAGGGTGGCTTTTGAAAGGGGCAGTGATGAGTGGTTTGTGGAGCTGTTGTCAATTGACACTGAGTACTTCCCTTCAGTAGCCTTGCCCAGCTGAAATGTAGGTACAGAGAAATGAACCAACAACCTGAGTCATTTTCAGTTATTAAATTTTCACCTCGTGTGACATGTGGCCCGTTCAGGCTTTCTAAATTATTCCTGCAGAAGGTGAAGCGGGTGCCACTAATTAAGGGATTAGCAGTTCCTTTTCAGTTGTTTTCCTCAGATCAGAGCCCCTAGAGGCATGGCTGCAGTGTAGTGCCAGTTCAGGAGATGAGTATGTACAGTGTGGATGTCTGTTGTGAATGGGAATTGCATCTGACAATGTGTGTGATATTTCTCAGCAGTTACAGTGAACCAGAGCAGTTTCTTTTTGGCCAGGCTGGCCTGGGTCTTTTCTACACACTGGCAGAATGGAGGTTTGAAATACAGCACCTTTTGCTTGAAAGTGTTGTTTCACAGTTCAGGGAGCACACTGTTAGGCATCTTTCAATCCTTAACTTTCCCTGTTTTAGGGGAGGGGAAAAGATAAAAATCCTCGCTACACACTGAGATTCAGCATCTTGGGATATTCTTGTTAGCTGTCTCTAATTAACTGGTGTTTATATAGAGCTTTGGAAACATAAAGTGCCTCAGAAGTGTTAGGTACTGCACATGCTTTGAAAGCAAAGCAGTAACATAAAAACACTTGGGTTGGTCAGGTTTCTGTGAAGGAACTGGAATGTCTGCACACCTGATGTAGGTGAAGAGCTCCATGCTTACTCTAGATTTCTTTGTATTTAAGGAGATCCTCTCGTGGGAATGAACTACCATGTAATGTTTCAAATATTTTTTTTTTTTTAATAGGGTGCTGAGATGAACAGAGGGATTCTTCTGAGTGGTTTATGCAGGCTGGAAAGCCCTGGGTGAAATGGTACATACACCTGTAAAAGGGCAGGTCCTGGCTGCTCCAAGAGCGCTTCTAAAGTGCTATATATGTTGCAGAATAACTGCTAATTGCCAGCCCTGTCTTGAGATCTGTTTCATACTTAACTCTTACCCTGTTAAGGTTGCTCTTTGATTACCCAGAATGCTGCTCACTTTGATGTGAAAGAATGTCTCTTTCTGTGTTCTTGACCTATGTGGCAGACAATTCCAAACCGGAGCACAAGACTTCTGAATTAATTTCTGTCCTTCATATGACCATCAGGCTTTTATTTTGGATCAAAGAATTAGTTATCACTGCTGGATGAGCAGCTAAAAGGGAGCAGCTATTCACTGTAATGTCTGAGATATCAGGTTGCCCCATCAGGTGTGCTTTACAGAAGGTCTTCAAGCCCACACTTGTCTTCTGGAATGACAAAATGTGTGATGACTGAAGCAATGCCCCTGTGGTGCAGCGTGGATAATAGCAATGGAGGCCCCCCAACAGAGATGAGTGGAACAAAGAAGCTGAAGGGAATTTGTGTGAGGAAGTATTGAAAGAAAGAGAGAGAGTTCTACCTGGCACATAAAAGGAGGAGAGTTTTTTCAGGCAGAAAATTGAGTGGGAGAAGAAGACAAAGAGAATACTGTGGGGTAGGTAGTCAGTATAGGGTGCGGAGGAACTGAGATAAAGGTTGTAGGTGGAAGCAGTAGCAGTGTATGGAGCCTTCTGTTCACTTGCCATTTCTAATGTTAGCTAATCTCTAATTAAGGAAAGCCACTTGTATGTCATCTGATTGATGCTCTTCCTCTGTGGATGCTTTGTCTTCAGTATGGAAGGCCAGCAGCACTTTAAGAAAGTTTCTGCATTTATTTTTTTTGATTTTAATTTGCAGTGATGGCAGAGAAAAGCAGTGGAGCCAGGTGCTTTGGCATCTCTCAGGGCAGGTATCAGGCTGTTTATGCAGTCTGTAATACTTAATACTCTTTTGGATATGCCACTATTTGGCACATTGTTTCCATATGATCTTCCTTCTGTTGAACTTCCTTTTGCAACATCTGAGCTTAAAGAAGAACAATATTGTTACAGAGTCTTTGGATGTGATCCAGCCTTAGCTTCTCTATTAGAATAATTTTTTCACATTAAGTCAAGGGACCAGGGCCATGGCACTCAAAGCAGTATAAATCTCTAGCTGTGCTGACCAGATGACCAAGAATGGTCAGGTGACAGAGGAAGATTCAGGGATTTGAGAGCTGGAAAGAGGGTTGACAGAAAGGAAAATCTGTGGGTGGCAGGAGTGTGTAGAAGCTGGCTCTAGCTAAAAGCAGTGTGAAAATAAATATCAGATCGCTAGTGGAGCTAAATTCTGGAACATTTTTAAAAAAGGGCTGGAGAGTGAAAAGCAGTTGTAATCTTATTAACTTATGAAAGTGATTGGCAAATGCAGTTACTGATAGGTAGACCAGACATTCAGATCGGGAGATGTCTGTTGATCTTGGTTCTTTTTTTAGTAGGCCTCTTCAGCAGTCTGTTCACTTCAGATCTGTCAGTGGTTAGTGTGCAGCTCTTGCTTTTGAGTGCTGAAGAAAACCTTCAGGTTTTTCACCACTGACAGTGTACCACTGCTAGTGACTAGCCTGGAAATTTGGCCAAGGTCAGAAACTCTATGTGGATATGACTCTGCTGATCTGTTTGCTTGCAGACATTTTGGCCAATTGGAAATCTCCTGGACTGTTATGCCAGGTACCTTATACTTTTTAAACACTGATTATTTTGAACACTGATTATTACACTTGAATGTTAAGTGTAAGGTACTTCATAGAGCCGATTAGGAAACTTGAGAACAGCCAGTTCCCTGTTCTCAGAAACAGCCTGTTATGCCCAGTGTTCTTGGGCTAGTTTGTACAGCACTTGAGTGATGGACAGTGCTATATATGTTGTTGTTGTTGTCAGGCATGTATAAGCTGTGCCAGAAGAGTTTTCATGAGTCATTTAAGCTTTTTATATAAAAAGACCTTATTTCTTCAACTCCTCCCACCTCAAAATTAGCAATGCTTGAGCAATTCACTCTGAGCTTAGGGGGTGCCGGTAACTTCTTTGCAGTTGCTATGGTTTGCTTTAAGCAAAAGCTATGTTTAAAGAAACAGAAAAGCAATACTAATAAAGACTTTTAATAGCAAGAGCAGAGCCTAAAAAAATCTGAACTATAATAATAATAATGGTGAAATAGGTGTTTGTTGGGGCAGTTGAATGCAAAGTAGGATTAAAAGTGGGTATTGCCATTAGTAAGTGTTGAAGATCAGTTTCCAAACTGTTTTAACATAAGGCTATAGTTCCTTCTCTTGTAGCTTAGTTAATTAGGTAGATGCACTGTTAAAATAAGGGTGCTTCAAATATATATCATTATCAAGAAGTTAATTTTTCTCCTTTTTCATTTTAGGGTCATCAAAGCAGACTTTTACAATGCTACTAGACAAAATACACTCTTTTTCCCTCTTTTTGTATACTACTCTTCAGATCTTTTAGTCAGGTTCTGTATTTAGAGCAAGGATAGTACAGCATTCAAAATCTTTTTGGGTGAATACTAAAAACCTGAAAGGTTCCTCTGTGGAAGATTTTAAAATAAACAAGCAGTTTTTTGTGGGGGAGAATCTCACCCCCTAACTTTCAGTGTATATAACACTGTCCTTATGAAGAGCATATTTAAAATGGTATTGTTTAATCACTTTGCTTCATTATTTCTGTGGCTGAAACATTGATTACTGAGAGTATGTTATCTATGTCATTTCTGGTTCTACAACTGTTGATCAGGTCTGCTTCAGCCCTCTGGTTGATGTTGCTGAACAGACTGGAAGTCAGGTGATGTTGTGTCTTCCCTTCATCTCTAATCCGGCTGTCACTGTCACATTCTGTAGCAGCTACATGGCAAGGGAAGCTTATCATCTTGCAGCTCTTGTGGAGGCAGGATTCACACACTGGTGTACCAGACAGTCTAGTTCACTGGCAAAGTTCCTGGTCGCTAGATGCCATGAGAGTTTGGAAGACCGTAGAGCTGCTTGGCCAGTTAGCACATGGCTTAGTTTCTCACACAAACTAAAGGCTGTAACTATTATGTGCCATGGAATACATACTGGGAGTTTGCAGCCCTTGGGGGGGTCCTGTTTTCTTTACTCGTAGGAGTCTTGGTGCTTGTGGTATGTGTTGGCACAAACTGGGTTCAGGAGTGCAACTGTTAGTCCTGTTACCTGTTTCAGGGAATTCAGGAAGGGATTGAAATTGAAAGATGGTTTTATAACACAATTTTCATTTATAGTTGTGATATGTGTTGTGGGTTGATATTCATTGATATATTTAATTTGTACTCCTGGCAGGACTCCATGTTACCCCAAAGAAAATGGCAGTCCCTTCTTACAAAGCTCAATTACAGGCTGGAAGGTGGGAAGGTCAGAAGGAAGACTGCAAATGTCTGCTTGTAGTATTCTGTTGTCATTCTCAACTGGTGGGACAATTTCATGCTCACCTTTCCACATTACCTCCTTCAACCAAAGCTAGAATATTTTCATGAGAGCACTCCAGCCATTTGGTGAAACGTCCCAATATTAAACTCTTAAAGAAGATAGTGTAATAAATGCAGAAACTCAGTGGCTTTCTTGTAAAGGAGGATGTTCTGAATTCCCTGCATAGGTCATCTTTAGGAAGCATCTGCTTTTACGTAATTCTAGTTTACCTTTACTTTATGTTAACATATTTTAATACTGATGATAAAGAGTTTGACCCTGGTAGCCGATGAACAAAAAAAGAATAATACAAGATTTGTGGCTGTTATTGATCACCTGGTGAGATCAAGATGGGAATTTCTCAACAGAGCCTTGCTCAGATGAGCACAAAGGGAATTTAGTTATTTGCATGAATAAAAGTTTAGCAACCTTTTGGTCATCCTGCCAGCTCTCATCCAGATACGTTGCTCTGTCCTGTTTTAAATAAAGCTAGCAAATACTGGAGAATTTGATTGTGAATCCCTAGCAGTTTGCAGATCATAGTGACCTAGTGGAGATAGTGTGATAATTTCTCCTGGGAAGTGGTCCCATTGATGATTGAAGTGTTACAGTCAGCTGTCCGAAGCTGTTTCTTTCTCTGCACGGAGGGGTTGCAGCATTCAGAATGCAATAATTTATCCCTGGCCCCTTTTTGTGTTCAAGCAGCATCACTCCTGGGTTCCTTACCTTGCTGTCTTTCCATGTTCTTACACAATATTTCTTCTCTTTCTCCAGATTCGCCGCCTTTTCTGTTTTAAAACCCCAGGCAAAGATGTACAGCCTTAGCTCCCAAGACTGCTGTTTAACAGTGTGAACCTACACTGTCAGACAAAACAGAACTGAGCTCAATACTACCCTTCCCTCTAAGGAGGGGTGAAGCTTGTGGGTGTGTTGTTTTTTTTTTTTAAGAAAAAAGCATATTGTTCATCTGGACTTTAGCTGAAGTTGGAAAATTTGTGTTCTTTCTTACTGCTTGCTGGATTGCCATCAAGCAGCATTGCTCTGGCATCAGCAATCAGCATTTCCATTAAGCTTGCAATTTCACACTGCTGGCTACATTTAGGTGGGAACAGTGAGTACTGGGGATGGGGGCTATATAAAGAAAGTGAAGGGTTGGAAGTGAAGTAGCCTGCTCGACTGATCCTGGGAGCGATGGGTTATGCCAGCATGTGCTCCAGCCCTCTGGCAAGCTGTTGATTCTCGTTAAGAAAACAGCCTGCTTTCATGGATGAACCCTTGAGAATGAGTCATGGGGAAAAGAGAGAACAGCTGTAGAGTGCTGATGATGGGGAGCCTGCCAGTTGCCAGCTGCTTTTTGCCACAGAGCTGTGGTGGCTGGGAGGAGGAACTTGGCAGTGCCTGTGGCAGCAAGCGGGGAGGGTAGAGGAGCGTCCAGCCAGGTAATAGTTACAGCAGTGAGCAGGGTGCTCCCTCCTGATCAGAGCAGAGGGAAGGAGCTGGAACATGTTGACTAGTGATGTTGACTAGTGATGTAGAGCTTTTATTGCTTCCCCTGCTCCCCTGAGAGGGGACTGCAGCATTGGTGCAGCAGTCTTGTTTTCTAGTGCTGTGGGTGATTGACAGGAAGCTGCAAGTGCTATCCCTCAGTAATTGGTTCACTTGTCCAAGGATGTTGGGATAGTTTGTGCCTCAGGGAGTTCTGGTGCATTAGTTTGTAATAGCAGTGTACCTATTTCTTGGACACGCTTCCTATTCCTACAGCTCTATCTGGAAAATACCTCTGTTTGTTCTTTCCTGTCAAACCCAATCTGTAGATACTCATCTCCTCCTGAGTTTGTTTTGATTACTGTTCTTCTGAGTGCCTGCCAATGCTGAATGTGGCCAGATCTGCACCCTCTTAGCACTTAGGTCATCTCAGAATGTAATATTTGAGCCTTTTGCTTCCCTTAATCTGAATTGCCTTTCAGGTATAGCATTTTCAGGAGGTGATTACTCTGTTCTGGGGTCTCTTCTCGTAGCTACACAGTGGGCTATATGGTTATCCTAGCTTAGCCCTTGTGACTTGCAGTCTGGAACAAGAGAGTGGACTGGTCTGTGGTTGTAGTATTGCCATGTTGTGAGAATCATGCTGAATTTTGGAATCTGGAAGAACATATAAGAAAGCATTGTTTGGCCATATTTTTTTTTGACAAATGTTTGATGTAGACCATTTAGAGACAAAACACTAAATGTGGGTGGACCTTTGATTTGGCTAGGTACAGCTGGGGCTTGTCGTGCTGCTCTGTTTATACTTCCAGTGCTGTTGCAGATAGAATGGTCCTCTTTTCTCTTGTATGTTGGAAGAACTGAAGCACAGAAAGACCAGTGATGCTTCCTGAAGAATCCAATCCATTTTATTCTGAGTTGCAGCCTTAGTTGCACTAAGCCTTAGCAGACCTGGCTTACCATGTGCTACAATGAGTAGTGTGGACCTTGCCTTGAGAGTATGTACATGTGAACAGGGTGGCTGTAGGAGGTCCAGGGTGGTTACTGTGCTGCCGAAGCACTTGTAGGCAGAGGACTTCTCTGCAGCGTGGAAGTGTTGCCCAGATGTCATGATCAGCTGCCTTCTAGTGGTATATGGGTGGGATCCTTCTAAGGGGGGTTGTGATTTGAGGTGCTGAGAGGAGGACACTGTTGGTTCAGTGTTAACTTCTAGAGGGAATGGGAAAATCCCTGTACTTCCCAGTGTGCCCCGAAAGTTTAAGGGTAGAAAATTGGAGGATTTTAGTAGACCGCTAGATCCTGTTAATGGCTGTTATGCTGCAGCTGAGGAGCCCTCACATCTCTTTCTCTCTTGCTCCTTTCTTGAGGGCCATTATATGCACCATTAGAAGATTTTTGACCTGTAAGCGCAGCAGATGCAGTGACAGAAGCCTCCGTACTGTACTCAACCCATCCGAGCTCTCATTGAGTGTCTCAGGGCTATTCTCTTCTGCTCTGTTGTGCAGTAACACATCAGAGCCTTCCAATGCTCCTGGCAGAGTCTGTGCTACGTTCTGACTTGCCCAAGAGATGATACTACTGCTTTTTTTTCCCAATTCAGCTGGGGCTGAATATACTTCTGTTTGAAACAAGGCTTAAGGGAGAGAAGGTAAGTCTGCTATGGGAATAGGAACAGGGGGAAGGAGAGAGTGAAGGACATCTGTAACAGGAATTACCTCCTTTCTGATAGGAGAAAAGGAGAGATGGTGGCTGCCCACAGTCTTCTCACAGAGGATTGGTTTGGGAGAGGGCAGCAAATAACTGAGCAGGAGTACTGCTGCTCCATGGCAGACAGAGTGGCCACAGGAGCTGATAAGAGAAAGTGTCTTGAAAAGCAGCTGTTCAGTGAAAGAGCTATGAGGTTCTTTCACTGCAGTCACTTCAGTTAAAAAAGTAAGGAGGGTATCTGTGATGTCACTTTTCATCCTTTTGCTATAATAATCCTTTGGAGAGAAAATTGCCTTAGAACCAACCTGCTTTATAGCACTCTTGACATAAAGCCAGTCACATGGCTCTATGTCTGCTCAGCATGCTTGTCTGCTTGGGTTTGAGGCTGTAAACATAGGTGTCCACAGCTGTGTCCTCTTTTTGTTGATTTAAGAAGCATAGCTAGTACACTCAGTTCACATCACTTAAATGAAAATACTGGTGGCTGCTTGTTTAGTTACTGCCTTCTCCCTTTATTGCTAAAGAAGTCCTAGTGACACTTGTATTGGGAAATTATGGATGTCTCAAGACTCACCACAGTGGGTGTTTTGGGTCCTGCTAATGAATGGCAAGAACAGGTATCTTTAGGGAGGGAAAAAAAGGCTCAAGAGGGTATTGCAAAAATGGTGCTGTTTTCCAGTTAATGTTGAAATAGATCTCATGCCCGAGCCATCCATTGCTCTTAAATCCTGGAGTATAATTTGGCATAAGGTGGCTGAGCCCAGGCAAGGATCACATTGGTGTCTGCCTGTGCAGCTGGGAGACTGAACTGGTCCTCTGTTGGGGAAAAAAAAAAAGGGATAATATCCTGGCTAGTGTGAGAGGGCAGCCTGCAGGTGGGGTATGAGAGGTGAGCAGTTGATTACAGCAGGGAAAAAGTGACACATCTGGTTTGGCTTCAGATTGCTCAGGAGTAGTGGCATCAATGCTCTGTTAAAGCTCAAGGGCAGAGGGGTGTTCAGTCAGTTGGACTTCCCTGTAAAGGTTTATTTTGTGTGTGTAGTTGTTGCTGAGGGGCACTAGGCATATGAAGCCAGATCTAAAAGTTGTTAATTCTGAAAACTTCAGGGCATACCTGTCCTCATTTTCATTACAGGGTCTGCCTTACAAACAAGCTACAGAGACACGGGATTTAAAGGTTCCACAGTGTTCATGTTCCTTAGAGACGCTTGAGTAGAGGCTGCTGCAGAATGTGCTGGCGTGGGAAAAGATTGGCTGCTCTTTTGGCATCTATATAGTGTATATCCCAGTCAGGAACACTGCAACTTTTTTAGGAATGTGTGGTTTCCTAACACTTGATAAATGTGTCAGTGCGGAGCACACAGTGACTGTAAACCTCTGATGGGTTAGTTCTTCTGACCAGGCTCTGAGCCCAGCACTCGGTTTCTTCTTCATGTGAAGCATGTGCCTCTCCTTCCTGGTTCTTAGGGAAGGAACGGCACAGATAGTTTTGAGTGGGCTGTGATGCGGTGCAATTCAGGTATAAATACTGATCTCAAGCAGAGGTGATCTCTTGTCTTCTTTCTGATTGAAACAGGAAAATTAAACATAGGTTCATCACAATGGCTGAAACAAATGTAGGGATAGAAGAGAGTGAGTTCTCCTTCAAGTGTTGTCACCAATATAGAGCAGTATAAGTGCTTCAGGGTGGTCTGTGAGAAGTACTGCAGTGGGCAGTTGTAGGGTGCTTGTCTTTGTAATTTGGTGAGTGCTTGTGCTGTGGACAAATACACTTGTTCTTTTAAAAATAGCTTCTCCTCATCATGGGCAGCTTTCATGTTCACTGTTTTTGGATGTTCAGTGGTGTCTTCTTGTCGTGCTGTTCCATGACCTGCTGACAGAGACCATTCAGCAGGGCTCTTCTGGGAGAGCAAGAGGCAAAGAGAAGAACATGAGGCTTCTCCCGACTTGTCATAGGAAATCCAGAGCTCTGCTCCTTTGCTTCCACAAACCCAAGCTGCTGGTAGTTGACCCGCAGCACCTGGTCATGAGCTGTGGCCCTGTGAACTTTCATGTCTGGGAAGGAGGTAAAGCCTTGTTAACTAAATGCTTGAAACTGCAAGATGGAGAAATGGCCGATGAGCTGCTGTGGCAGAGATGCCGGGCAGCTGTCTGCAGTCCAAGGCACTGACTGCAGGAGACTTTTTTGCTATGGAGGTTTGGTTACCTTGGCAACCTGTTTTTCGCTGGATCTTTGCTCCGGTGGAGAGCCCATCTGTACCTGCTACTTTGTTTTGAAACGTTTGTTTTGCAGAAAAAATAACTGACGGGTATTTCCAGGGCTGTGTTATTGTGGAATCCAGGCTCTGCTTTTGGTCCCAGGAGTCTGGGTGATGATGGTATGGATGATGGTATGTGGCTGGATTGAAAAGGTGTGAATGTATCTGCTTCACGAGGTGAGCTGCTGACACGGAAGGGAGAAATGCTATTGCTGATGGTTAAATCCTGGAATAGCTCTGAAGGATACATCACTTGCGTGTCTGGAGTTTGCAGAGAACTTTGTTCATTCCTGGTTTGCAGTTCAGCATCAGCCACCTGCTGGAAGATTAAACTGAAGTAGCTTCTGCCTGTGATGAGTAAATACCCACCTTGGGGCTGTAGGCTTCCCTTTTGGTGTGCATATATAAACTTTTGATACTCATGGTGAACTTCTAGTATTGTAAAGTAGAGGTTGCAGGACTGCATTTAGAATCTGACAGTTTTCTTTAGTTCAAGATCTGACCACTGTGTTGACGTATTTTTGCTGTAGGTGTTTTGATTTTACCTTTTATGAATACTCCGTAATCTTGAAGGGGATGAGTATCTAAATTCTGCCTATGCCTCATTCCTGTTCCCTGTGCTTTATCTCTTCCTCTTTCATAACCTGTACATTGGGCTGAGGTGAAAGGTCTTCTGCATTCACTGTGGAGTTCTCCCAAACCACAGTTTATTTTCTCACAGGTTACTGGGTAGTGTGTGACACTTGTGTAATGGTGGGGGAAAAAGGATTAACAAGTTCTACTTGTGCCTGTAAGAAATTGGAATAATGCCTGGTATTGTTCTGTTGGATGAAGTTACCAATTAGTAGATCATTAAGAACCTTTTAAAAAAGGTGTGTACACTGTTCCAGCATTGACTTTTCATGACATCTTAATTCAGATATTTTAAGTCTTGAAGTCTGTTGGTTTCAGTTCAGAGAGTACATTAAGAACGTCTTCTAGTCAGGCATTAACTTTCACTTCTGAACAGCTATAATGCAGAAGAAACTAGTTCCCTGAAAATTTCAACAACTAGGAAAAAAAAGATAAGGAACTTTACATTTTATTCAAGGGCATGGAATGCAGTTGATTATTGTAAAGTCTGTTTGATTAAAGCATTTTTAGCCAACCTTTTTGTTAATTACCACTGTTACTAACTGTTACTGGGTGGTTACAGCAGGAGCTTCTGTTGTTTTATTATTTAAGACAAGTGTGAACCAGATCTGTAATCTTTACAGCACAGCCCAGGATAACTGACACAATAAAGTACTACATCGTTCTTTTTAGCAGTGCAGCAGCGTTGACACAGAGCTTCAGAAAAGCTGTGCTGTGGGGGTTTTCTTACCTTTTTTATTTTTTATAACTGCATGTATCAACAAGAGTGACAGTTTGGGGCTGACTGTGCATACATCATGTTGGTGATATATGAAACAGAAACGAGACAGTTGGATTCTCCAACCCCAAAGCTCGCTCCAGGATCTAGCAGATAGAAAAATCTTCATGAACTGACTGAGCTAACAAGAGATATAGCTTGAGCCTGAGTAGATTTGATTGGGAAGTCAGTGAAGGAGAATAAATGTGGGAAGGTAAAATAGCTGTCGCTTACCTGTTCAGCTGAGTATTTTAGCAGCAAAAAGCAACTCCAAATCCTACATGCAAATTGATATATTTCTGAGGTGAATAGCTGGCGTTTAGTTTACACTAGATAATGTAAATGCATTTGTGTTTAAGTGGCTAGTTGAGAATGGCTTTTTGTAATATTTAAAAAATACTTATTATTTTCTCCTAGCTTTGATCAACTTGTTGAAGTTCCTCATGTCTAACGAGACTGTGTTGCTGGCCAAGCACAACATCTTCACCCTTGCTCTTATGGTGAGCATCTTTATCCATGCACAAATCCTCTTATCTTTTAACAACTTAATTGTGAATGAATCTTAGGAAATAATTGTAATCCTGAAAGGATTCCAGAAAGGACTGCTGGCCTGTTAAAGAGATATGAGAACCAGGCCATGAAGCAGAGGAATATCATTGTGGTGGGTTTTGCTAGGTGTTTGGAAAGGGCAGTGCTTGGACTCACTATGGGGTCAGCTCATTGAAATAAGTCTTTGTGAGGAAAGGCCTAGTTTAATTTTCCAGATTTGATAATATTTTTTCTTGTTCTGTGGCCCTTTGTATGCAAAACAGAAACATGTTTTTCTGCCCCTAGATAAAGCAGTATTTAAGCTTCTTGTCTGTCTCTTCGGTACTATAGGGAAATAATAGACAAAGCAGTGAAGTAATGTAATGCTGTCTGCTGCAACTGCAAGCTGTTTCTTTGAAGGTTTTGGACATAGTTTGTATTGTTTCTGTTGCAGAATAGATTTGAGATAAATATTCCTGTTGCTACTTCTTTTCACTTGTATAGGTTGTGAACCTGTTCAACATGTTCATCACTTACGGAGACACATTTCTGCCCACTCCCAGCAGCTATGATGAGCTGTATTATGAAATAATTCGGATGCACCAGAATTTTGACAACCTTTATTCTATGGGTGAGTACCTCCTGACTCGTCAGAACTGCTGCTGCCTGGAAGTGAGGGTGGTAGAAGAGGGGTGTTTGTATCAGGTGTTTCCTGTCTACCTGCTACTTATGTGTGCTGTGCTGGGTGAACATGTTTTGTGTACTAGGGCATGTTGGTAAATTAAGAATTGAGAGAGGGATAAACTTGTTAAAAGGGTAAATTTTTTTTATGTCAGAAAAAATACGAACAGACTCCTTGCCCCTCTGTCACTTAATGTTGGAAATATAAATTTGTTGTCACAATGGAGTGTGTGGTATTTCATGCATCTTTGTGTAGTTTTCCTCTATTACATTTGACAATTTCGAGTCAAAAGGCAGGTACATGCTGCAGAACCACACAGCATAGAGAAACACTGAATGCGAATAAGAGTTTGGAAAAGAATCTGAAAAACTTAAAGCAAGAAGCTTGCTGTGCTAGACAAATCACATCTACTTCACTCATTGCCAAAGCAACCAAGAAAACAGCCCTCACAAACCTGCTTGCAGTGACAAGTGAATCACTGGACTGAAGAATGTGCCCACTGGCAGAACAGGGAGAAGCTGCCATCCTTCAACGGGAGAGGGAAGGGATCCAAGTGACACCCAGCAGGGAAGAGGAACAAAGAAGAGCGAGGAATGTGGGGAGGCATCATCGGGCAGTGTTACACCCAGGAACCTGCAGCCCAGGGTAGCTGCAGCAGCACTGGTGTGCTGCATAACTTGAAGCTGTGAAAAAAAGAGTATAGCTGTGTTTTTTGCTTTATTCCAAAAGGAGTTTTCATTCCTTCACCCTCTGCTCCCTTCTCAGTGTGAGCACCCAATGAACAACAGGAGTTAATATAAGCATGTAAGGAGAGTTAAAGGGCAGACAGTTGGCCACAGCCCTCTTCTGACAAGGGAGAGACATCTTCGCCTAGATAAAAGTAGCTGACTACCCCTTGTAACTGCAAGCAGAAACAAACTGCCCTTTTGTATAAATTTCCCACAGTTTTCAGCCATTACATAAGGGTTCACTTGGCCATTTTTGTGCCCTCTGAGTGCATAAGATTTTTTGCTAACCTATTTTCTACTCTTAAGAGTTGCAGCTAGTAAGACGAGGTACTTTTACCAGCTAATAATGTTTTCAAATGCATCCCTTGTGGAAACTGAAGGTACTTCGAGTTGAAGAATAATTTACTCGGATCCATCTGCAGTTGGGTTGCAAAAGGCACACCACACCTGACCTGTTGAAACAATTCATTTCCCACATGAATGTTTGCCATCCTCCTACGTGGAGTAAACCCCACTGAATTACTCTTGTGGATACCTGAATTGAAACCCTCTCTGCATATATTACTTCAGATATTCAAGTACAGTACCTGCTGTTACACAAAACAATGTTACTCAGAGCTGACAGCTTTATTCTGCAGATGACATGTAATGGTAGAATAGAAGGTGAGAGGGTAGCACTGTCTCAAGCTGATGAAAGCCACCAGGTGTCCTGATACTTCCGCTTTGCTTGTCAGCCCATTTCTGAGACTGCAGTGACCCTTCTGTCCCCTTGCCTTGGGGTATTTGTTAGCGCAGATGAGAAAGCTACTCTGTGCTTTAGTTTTTTTGTTAATGTGGTTGAAACTTTCAGTGTTGGGAGTGGAGGTGGAATCTAATTGACTTGGGTTTTTTTCTCTTGTTCTGAAACTGAGCTTTGTCCAGATCTGCAGGACTGAAAGCTTCTGTCCTGCAATTATAGGCATAAGTATGTGGCCACTGTGCTTAAGCATTCACTTGTAACATCCATATTTCTGGATGATCCTAAGTTTGGATGGTGAGCTGTTTCTTCACTTCTAAATTGAGGGTGAACCTTTGTTGTGGAATCTAACCTCCAGAAAACCCTGTATGTACAAATTAATAGAAAATTCTCTTTGTTCAGGCAATATGGAAATAAATCAAAACATCTGCTACAGGATCTGTTACTGTTTTGATGCTTACCAAGAGATCTGCAGGTAACTGCCACCGTAAAAACACTACATATTTTGACCTAAATAGATATATTTGGTACTCTGGCAGAAAAGAATTGGATTCCCTAGAAGTTCTTCCTGTTGTAAAATGTTTTCAGATCTGCTCTTAAGTCTGTCGGAGACCATCTGTGCAAGAGAACACCACCCTTCTTCCTACAGGGAATATTTTTTCTTTAGACTGGTAGTTTCTGTCTGCAACTCTAGATAAATGGGCATGTAAAGAATTCATCATTGCTGGAGGAGGTTTGAACTGCAGTATGTAGTCCAGTTCACATGGAACCTTGCATAAGCAGGAGCTGGAGGAGAACAGCTGTGTGTGGCATAAAAGCTATTCTAGGCTTGGGACGCTGCCCTGTTTCTGGGGAAAATGAACTGTCTATGTGATAATGAAAGCAGTTAGGAGGACCCAGGTCCTTCCATTCCCTCTGCCTCCAAGTTGTTATTCTGTTCTGCTCACCCCTTCCATGTTCCTTATGTTTCTCACATGGGCTTTGAAGGGAACTTCTGCCCTGGATCAGAGATCATCTCAAAGATGACCTTTGTTTTGATGTGGTTCCTGGACTGCCACCTTGCCTAAGCAGATTTTTTTTTCTTCCTGTTTTGAATTATGACATGGCCAGTTCTGTGCCAGCACTGTTAACTCTCTTCTCCTTTCAGTTCTGAGGCTGTCTACCAATGCTGGTCAATGGAAGGAGCCTGCAAGCAAGGTGACCCATGCATTAGTCAATATTAGGTAAGGAGTAGAAGTTAATTGCTCTTTTAAAGTTTCTCTTTTCCTGTGTGCCTACATTTTTATCATGACGCTTTCACATTTGTTTTAATGAATTTTGTTTTCAATTTGTTCTACTTGTTGGGCTAAATTGTTGCTCTAAACAGGGCCCACAGACATAAAGGAAAGATCACCAGAGTTTGATTGTCCTCTAATAATTCTCTCAGCTCTTCTGCAGACTGAGTGCTTTCAAAGCATAGCACGAACTGTAATGAATTAATCCTCACATCATTCTTGGGAGAAGTTATACAGTAGAGAATAATGCTGTGCTGGCAGAGCAATTGTGAACCTAATGGATTTCTGTTGCGTGATTCTATTGCAATTCCATGAAGCTATGAAGGGGACTGTAAGCCTGCTGTAATAAGCAGATTCAAGGCCTCTTAACATTGCAAGAGTTTTGTGTGTGTTTAAAACTGATTATTTAAGGACATTACAATGTTCTGTAAAACCTCTTCTTCCTGTTCAAGGGCAGAAGGGGAAAACTTGTGCTTTACTTGTAAGGCTAAAGAGTGTAAATCTAGGTACATATTCTTTCACAGTGGCAATAATTTATTTTTCTGGCACCTGAAGCAGCTACTACTGACCAAGCTGGGTACTGGGCAAGAGGATCATGGATATGATTGATTGGAAAATGGAGGAATGCTGAGAGAGAAAATTTACTTCTTAGCTCTGGATTGTAAACAAACCATAAAAGATATAAGCATTTACACTGAAAAAAAAAATCTGTCTATCACTTCCCTAGTCACCCCAGACACTCGGTGTCTGTGCAACACCAAGTAGCTCAGCAGTGTTGCATTGCTAGTACTTGTCATTTTCCTCACTACAAAAGGCATCGTGTAGGACAAACTCTCTGAGGGCATCTTTCAAGTCAATATGCATCTTACGTGTCTGTAAACCACCTTAAAGGTTCCCCTAGTAAGTCTCTAAGCTTGATAACATCATGTTTGATTCTAGACTTATTTTGCTACTATCCTTTTTTTTGTGGTTCTTTTTTTTGAAACAGACATAAGTGAACACTTGTGGGTAGATAGTGCACTGGGAGTGAAGCAGCAGAGCAGGTGGCTGTTGACTAATGTCACTTAATGTGACACAAAGTGTCTGCTCTGGGAATGCTCTGTGTAACCAGGGAGAAGTCTAAGCTGGGAAGAGAGAAAAACCAATTGATCACAGAGGGTTTGTGCTCATCTCTGGTTTGTGGAACCAAGACTTTGCATGGGCTTATTTCCTGTTGGCTTTGCAACTGCTTTTGTGAAGATCGGCGTGCAGTTGAGACAAGATGCAACCGAAAAACTGGCACCATGATACCCCGTTGTATTGGTTTTGCACAGCCTGGTTTTTGGTAGCAGGGGGGCCACAGAGGTGGCTCCTGTGAGAAGCTCCTAGAAGCTCATACCATGTCCAGCAGAGCCAATCTCTGATGGCTCTGAAGATGGACATGCTGCTGGCCAAAACTGGGCCAATGAGAGAGGTTGGTAACGCCTCTATGATGGCATATTTAAGAAGAAAATCAAAATAAAGTCACGGTTTTGCTTCTAGTTGGAGAAGAGGAGGAGGTGGGAACATGTGTGTCCCTTTTAGGACAGCCTGTATCAGACGTGTTCAGAACGTGGTGGTGTCTGGAATCAGTGAAGTCTCTAATCAGTTTCTTTTCTGGACTTCTGGTAGCTTTCCCCTGCTCCACCCACCTGGTCATCTGTGTTGAAATTTCATGAATGACTGCTTTTCATTCGGTGAAATTAGTAAAGGTCTAAATTATGAGTGATTCAAGGCCTTGAGAGATATTAGAATTCTGAGAAGTTAGTCTGTTTGATTTATCCCATTTCCTCGCTCTCAAAAAATAAAAAAGGAAGGAGGGAGAATTTTGTCTTCTGGTTTGTTTTCTTCTGATGGTAAAAACACTACATTTGAAGAGTTCTTTAGCTGACTAGATTTCAGAGCAGCCAGAGAAATCCAAAGGTAGTGTGCTTGTGTGAAGGTGTCTGACAGTGTGGTGGTTCGAAGTGGTGACTGGGACTAGAACCTGGCTTAGCTCCCTATTACCTGGGTTTCCTGTTTATTTGTGCCCCTTCGGTTTTCCCTTAGAGTGATCTTAGTGTACTATGTCTTATTTGGATGCTTTTGCCATGAAGGAAATGAATTTAGAGAAATCCACACCGGATTTTTTCCTCACCTTGCTTCATCATTCTGGAAAGTTTTTATGAGCCATGATTACCTGCTTTTTGCTGTAACCGTGAGTGCAAAGTCATGCTTTGGTTTATATCTTGGTCTCATTACACAAGCTATTTAAAAATAAATAAACATTGCAATTTCCTTATCCTAGGGCTTTTAGTGGGTTTTATAAATGTAAGAGCATCTGCCTGTGCGTGCATACAGTGGGCTTTAACAAGTGTCTTAAATCCTAGTGTACAATTTTATGTGTATTTCTGCCGGTAGAGGAGTGGTGAGTTGTTTACAATGTTTCAAGGCTGCAATGCATTTGTGTTGCAGGAGGAACTGTTGAGGAGCCACCAAAACAGTCCTGCTTGCACCCCACAGTGCTGAACTGATGAGCTCAGCTGATTAATTGCTTAAATAGAGAGTCAAGATGAGTAATACCTAGAAAATCTTAGACACGTTCTTCTTTAAACTCAGCCACAGAGAGTGATCCCGCTTCATGTATCCTATTATGGTATGAGCAGTACCCTTTAGTTGGACTAAAAGTTCTCCACTAGACAGTCTTGAGTTTTGGTGTTGCTGATTATTTGATTTTTCTTATCCCTACTCCAGTGAAAAAAGCAGTCATGAATATTCTTTTTGAGTATTGAGAGATAGGAAGGCTATTCCTGCCTTCTCTCCTTTCTACAGATAATTCACAATTTCTGTCCAACCCAAAGAAAATGAAAAATTGAAGAAGAAAGAATAATAATATCCTTATCTGTCTGAAAATCTTACGTACCAAAATGGAATGAGCGATTTTGATTGCTGTCCTATCTCATAATAGTCATTATAATTTCTGTCTGTGGATTTGTCTCTGTGGTTTTCATAAATAATTGAGATAGAGAGATAACTGATCTTGCAGTGATAGACTGCAAGATATAGCTGCAGCACTGATGGGGTTGAAATAGGAAGGTGCAGCAGTTGGTGGTTTGAAAACTCACCTTCTCACCTATGAGGAAATAAACACATTTTGAGACAAGTTTTTTTTTTTTTAAACTAATGAGCCTCTTCAAGATAACATTGTGCAGGTTTGCATTTAATGAGAGTTTTATTAACGCAGGGTTCAAAGGGCCATTTTCTGATTGCCTATTCAGTGGGAAAGGTGGCAGCCGAATCTCTGTATTCTTTTAATAGACTTTCTCCTGATCAGGATTTTTCCAAGGTGAATAAATAGATTAACTCAATGATTAATAGTCTGAATTTCTCCCTTGTCTGAAATTCAGCCCCATCATAATTTTTAAAGTAATTTTGTTTTTCTCACTGAAACGCTTTTAATAAGCAGAGAATAAGTTTGTTGCATGGAACTAGGTGAAAGGATTATTTTTTTAAGGTGTTTTGTGTGCTGTTGTAGCTGCAATCCTTGCTTGGGTGCTTTCATTCACTCTTCCATCTTGCAGCTACTTTTGTTCCACTGGAGCCACCCCATGTGATGCTCTTTCCTTGAACAGAAGGTGCTGCTTCTCCCCAGGGCTGCTTTTGGGGTTCTAAAGGAGGGACTGGGGGTTTGGGAGGAGCACTCAGAGCATTGCATGGATGTATATAAAATGGTTATGCTTGGTGCCAGTCTACGCAGGAGCACTCTGAAGGAACATTTGCTATTTTACTTCGGCCAAACTGTACAGACATAATGGACATACAAACACATTTCTTGCCAATATGAATGAGATTGAAAATGGGAGAGCAAGCTTAAAGCCTGTTTATGAAAAGAAATGGTCAAGAAAATTTATAGGCATATATATTAAAATATGGATATCTGTGTGCAAATTGTAGATATATGCATTTATATAATGTGAATATCCGTGTATGGATGTCTGTGTGTATATAAATACATACATAATACATATGCAGACATACTCACATATAGACACTTAAATTATATATATTTATTTACATGTAGAACACAGACACAAACATGTTTCCCTTGAGAATGGGCTTATTAAAGCCATAATCTCCCAGCTGAAAATACCAAGCACCTGCTTGTTTTCAGCTGCTCCCTGGCTAAGGATGCTCAGGTGTTGCTCCTTCCAGCAGTACTGTTGTACTGGATGAGTCCCCTGGGACTGTGGCACAGTGTGGAACTGTTCAGGACCAGCCAGTGCAGAGCAGCAGAGAGTGCTCAGGCATGCAGGTTACAGCCCATAGTGATCTGGAGTTCATTCCTTGCAATTCTTAAAACCACCTGTGAGGACTACACTGATGGAATAACGACTCCATTGAATTGTTCACTGAGGTGTGTTTAATGGTAATGACCTCTGACATGCTGTCACTGCTAATCACAGGATAGTACAAGACAGTCAGCAAATATTTTTTTTATAAGAAAAAAACAACAGAGTTTGAAGAGAAACACAGAAACATATATTATTGGTACTTCTAAATCATAACACAACAAAGATCTTACGGATCAAATTTTTACTAAAATGATGTAAGGAAACTTCTGAGGTTTGTGCATCCAAGCTATTTGAAGACTTAGTTCATTGCAGTTTTCAGGTGTTAGCCTGAAAAAATTCTGGTGCTGAAAAACTGATAGCAGATTTTAGATGAGGATTCTGGCTTTGTTCTGGTTCTTTTTTAGTGATCTGTGGTCACTCCTCACTGAAGTAGCAAAACCAGCAGAGCCTTCTTGTCATTTCATGTGTTTCTTGTTGCGTGGTTTTCTGAGTGCATAGGGACTCTGGCACAGCAGAACAGTTCCTGAAATGCCACAGTGGCTATAACAGAGTTAGAGTGGTTACTCAGAGCTCGCCTGCTACCACTGCCTGTTTTTCACTCAGCCTTGCAGTATTGTCGTAGGGAAGGTTCCTTTGCTAGGAGCAACAGATCTTGATGTGAACACATCCTGGCATTAGCTGGGACCTGAACAGAGGAGACAGGTGGATTGAAAGGGAAAGACCTTATGACCAGCAACATATTAACAGAAGAATCAAAAAAAGAAGGAAAGAAGCATTCCTATCTTGGGTTGCAAGGTTTCATCTTCTCACAGCAGTGTAACCCATGTTTCAGTTATTTTTATTAGTGTTTAAGGCTTTCATCTAGTTGTGTAACTTCAGTGCTTTGTTTCTTGTACATTGTCTGATTTCTTCTCAAGGCAGCAGTGTTAGTTTTCAGTTATTGCTCTTTATTTACTAGCTGATTCATCTTGGTGTTTTTCTTTTACAGAGCCATAGCCAATTTCGTTCTGCTATAATTTTCTTTCATTCTTTCTCATTCATGTAGTGGCTTAATTAAATGTTACCTCTGCCACTGGCCCAAATCCAGAGAGCAAATCTGTTAATTGAATGGTGTTGTATGGACCAGTTCCACAAACAGAGCAGCATGGTTCAGCGAGTCAGGTACATCCCACGTCACCTTCCTTCTTTCTGCCAGTTACCTCCATTTCAGTCACGGCTGCCTGGGAAGGGACTCTGACAATGTCAAGCCTGTTTTCTCTTTGATGAACTTTTTTTTTCAGTAGGTTTTTGGAAGGATTGATTTATTTTTTTTTTTTTTTTTTGTGATTTCTTACTGTTTCTGGAGCTGATGCTGATTTTAAGCAAAGCTGTTTGTATGGCAAAGAATGCCTCTATCTGAGATACCGTAGCCATGGCTTGCTTTCTTCTGTGCTCTTGGATGTCATTCTGCCAAGATCACTTTTGCTCTAAAATTTCATCCTCAGAGTAAATAAGGCTTTTTGGATTGGGGTGGGGAGGATCTTGAAGTGATTTATTCCCAGGATGGCAGCCTCACTTAACTGGCTTTCTCAGCTTTTTTCCAATGTCTGCGATTGTATCGGCCGCTTTCATCTCGTTTCCTCATGTCTCAAAGGCAGCAGGCTGGCCTTCAGGAAGGGACTGGGAGCAGGATCTGCTTCTGTACTTCAGCTGTTCTGTAAGGTTTGCTGTGGAGGTGAGGCCTCTGTACAAGGGAGGATTGTTTGCTGGGTGGAAAGGAAACTCCTCTGCAGAGCACCCACTACTTTGTGGCCTCTTCTGGGGTTCAGCAGGTCTCTTAGATCGTGTGATTCTCATAAGGTGAACATCTCAATGCAGTATGCCCACTTGTGAGCTTTTTTCCTCTTGGACATTTTATTAGAAACATTTCTTCCTTGAAATCTGAAAGTTTTGGAAAGGTAGGCAGGATCTGTTGGCTGCTTAGCAGTTTGCTGAAAAATGTTACGTCCATTACTGATGTATTAGAACTCAGATTTCATTTGCTCTTTGTCAAATGCAACTGCTCTGTGAATAGTGAATTCCTGTCTGTAGATCTCTGTTGGACTCAAGGGTGCAGATTGTAGGCTTACAAGGTGGAGTTAGTTAAGCTGCTAGCAATTTTTGGTTTTTTGAAGGCTGTGTATACAGCCTTGGAAGTGTAATGTTGGCACATAATTTCAGCTTTTGTGTTGATGAATTTGGGGTGTGAAGCTTTGGGAGAGCAGTAGAGGAGAGAAGTCAGAGACTTCTCAGTGCAATTGGGGTCTCCTATTTGATTTATGTGAGTGACTGTGCACTGCCTGGTCTGAAGAAGTGTGGCACCAGGCAAGAAATTGTTTTTTGTTTTGCTTGCCAAATACCTTTCTCTGTAGAGACATAAAAGTAGTGGAGAATATATGTCAGCACAGGGAGTACTTCTGGTTTATTTCAGAAGTGGATATAATATTTATTGGTCACAAATTGTTTTTCTGTTTCATTTACAGATATTTTGGTCTTGAATGCCAGTGCTGGACACAGGCAAGTTATGTCTGAGCTCAGTAATGCATTCAAGCATGTGCTGCAAACCTAGGATGCGGACTTGTAAACATCTTGGGTTTTTTGTTTAAGCTCAAAATCCAGAAAGCTCTCCTGTTTCTTGCTCTGAATTGTTGTATTGTTTCCTCCTGTTTATGAGAGCAATCTCAATTATTTCTCTGGCACTGTGGCTGGCATGATTTCAGTTCCTAATTGATAGATTTCAACCTTACAGTCAATGTCTTTGTTGGTAGCTCTGTTGCAGCCAGGAAGCAACCAGATTCTCTTGGCCCCAAGAACTGGCTCTACTGGAACATGATTGAAGCACAGTTTGAAACAGCTGTTTATAGCTTGTCGAAACTTTGTCCATGCTGGTTTTATTCTTTGGGTAAATAAAAGGGACTCTGATCTCTGCTGGTCTCAAATCTAGCTTTCAAGATTCGCTTTAGTGGAGAAAGAACATTAAGCAACTTTCTTCATAACCCAAACAATGTAAAAATTATTGTGAGCTTGAATAACACCTTTTTCCCTTGGAAAGTGATGTAGTATAATGCTGTTTTGCTCTTTCTGTTTAAAAGAAATCTGTTGCTCACAGCAGCAGCCAGAATTATTATTCCCTCTGAAAGTCTGGGCTGTGGGATGTGTACTTAAAAAAAAGCTTTTCAAAAGCCAGTAATGTGTATTTCTTATTATCATATACTAGTAGGGGGCCTAAAATTTGGGTTTGCTCTAGGAATGTAAATGCCCTATTCTCTTAATTCTTCCTTTAGGACTAAACTGACAAAGTACTCACTCATTATGTACATCTGCTCATTAAGGTAATGAAGTACCTACCTTATCTTGAACTGCAAGCAAGGATAATACATTGTTAGCATGACTGCAGAACTGCAGTCTTTTTTTTTTTTTTTTCTGGTGCACTCCAGATTGCACCAGAATCTGGAGCTCAGTTCCCATGGAACTGTGAGAGGAAGACATCTTGTTTGTAAGACTTTGTCCATTAAAAGAAATACTCATTCTAGCTTTTAAAGTTAAAGTGTTGGGGTTTTTAGGAGCTCTGGCCGTGAAGACAGAGAAGGTTGTCTTACCCTAGCAGCACAGGGGCTGACTTTGCAACTCCCAGTAAGTACCAGTTGGCTAAGGTGAAAGTAAAGTGCAGCTTGCAGGGGAGGGGAAAAATAGCTTGAGTGAGTGTGATTCTCCCTCCCCCTTCCAAAATGTGAAATCTGTGTGTTCTAACGTCTCTGAGTCCAGATTGAAATACTAAGATACATCAGAGTTTCTGGTGGCCTGAAATAAATTGACTGCTTGGGAATCCCAGAATGCTTTTTTTACTACTCTATGTAGTCTTTATATTTTTTTCTAACCCTAGAAAAAATAGCTGGAAGAAAATTCAGAAAATGATGGCATAATGCTTGAGCAGTAGCAATTTCTCCCGTAGCTCTGAAGTCAGATGTCTGTTGCCTGTTTCAAGGGATGCTGACTGAAGGTTCAGCAGTCAGAAATGCCTGTGTGCTTGGATGCTTCTCAGCAATCAAAGCCAACCAGGTTAAGGTAACAGCAGTCTCGTGAAGAATTCATCTGTGTTGGGTACCAGATTCTGATATTTTATCCTGGTAAGGGTTTAGTTAAAGGATGTTCCTCTGGCAGAACTGCCCCAAGTGTGCTTCCTCAGCCTGTGCTGTGCTCACTTGAAGCAGGTATAAATTGACAGGGTTCCTGCCTTCTCTTCTATGCAAGCAGCCTGCATCGTGCAGCTGCATGTAAAGGAGGAGACTGGGGACCTGACCCAGGATAAAAGTCTCTAGGCAGGACAAAAAAGCACCAAACAATGAGTTTTAATGTGGGTCTGTTCTCAAGCCTTCATTGCATACACATACGTGACTGGTTGTGTCAGCCTGTAGAGGGTGGGGTTGCAAACAGCTCAGTCTTAGGGACAACAAGACAGTCTTTCTTAGCAGCATTGACCTGTTAAACTAGTTGTAAGCTGAAATGCTACCAAGTGTTTTTATGGTTGTGTCCAGAGTCATCAGTGGTCATTGGTGTGACTCTTTGAAGGGGTCTGAAGTCATGTCCTCTTGCCTGTGCTGCTATTTGCGTCTCACTGCAGTGGAGTCCTGTTTGATAGGATATAAAAACATGGTCTCAAATGTGTCTTATTTTCAGAGTGACCAGAAATTGAATGACCTTAAAAGCTCCCTGGCAATCTTTTTGCCTGACTTTGCTAGAAAACTTTGAAAGCCTAAAGCTTTTTCATGTTGCTGCTTTAGTGATTAATTAGGTCATCACTTTGTGTGTTAATTACAGTGACATTTTTCTTCTCATTAGTTGGATTATGGAAAGTTTTTGAGTGTGGGATGGGAAGTAATGCAACCTTTGTGGCCAAGGGAAGGATGCTTTCAAACTTTAGAACACTGAATTTCAATGACAGCTTTGGGTACTGTAAAAAAAATGCTGCAATCCACTATACAGAATGTGGCTGCTAAGTGCTTTGAGGGCAGGATAAATGCCTTTTATTCTAAACAAACATGTGATGTTGCACACGTTTTGGATGAGGAATTTTAAACTGGACCCTTCTGGAAGGTTGTGTATTGTGTTAATTAATGTAAAACTCTTGCTGCTGACAGAGGGGTGTGAATATGATATACTTCATATAATATCCTTCATGATGTGTCTGAGAAGACTTTACAGAGAGGTAGTTAGGCAAGACAGTGTACATGAATGAAGGCCAATTGCTTTTACTTACAGTTTTTTCTAATTATTTAATGTCCTCCTCATAATTTTGCAACACTGCTTTGAAATCTGAGCTTTACATGAAATTTTTATGGATATTTGAGATGAGCTTGTCTCAGGCAGACGTTCCCTTGCAAACTTAGAAAGCAGTAGGTCTGCTATACTTTGTTCTTGATTCCTTAGTTTGAAAGCTGTTGTTGCTTTGAGGTTAAGCCCACGTGTGATATGTTGAGCCTCGCTGAAGGAGCAGACTGTGCATTTCTCACTGGGTAGTTCCTATTTCTCTTCCTTGTTTGATGACTTTTACTCTTAGCATGAGCTAATGTCAGAAATGAAGAGTCACAAAACAAGATTGTTCAGGATCTGAAATTTGACTGGGAAATAAAATAAGTCAGATTGCCATACAGGAGGCTCTTCTCAACATGAATGATCCAATACTGGGCGAGATAACTCAGTGCAATCTCCATCCTTGGGAGTTATTCATATCTTGCCTGAGCATAGCTGTGAGTTAACTGGCCCAGTGGTGAGTACAGAGTTGGACCATGGAACCTCCTAAGGTCCATTTTAACCTAACCCATTTGATTTTAGAGAGCAGTCTCTTTGCTGCATGGTCAAATGGTAAAAGCAGCAAGAAAGCTTGTTTTCATGGAGAGTGTTGTGCTGAATGTTAACCCTGGGCCTGTCTGCTAGACGTGCAGAGTAGAGCACTTACTTAAATCAGTAGGTGCTTGGCATCTATTTTCTTTCCCTGAAAGACCAGTGAAGGGTAAAAACTAGAGAACTTGCTGTATGTGTTGTTGCAGATGCCCAGTATTGTCTGCTGTCTGTGATCTTCCCATTAAATTGGATCCTGCCGATGAGATCCAGCTACGCAACTCAGTCATTTGTGAGGAGAAACTGTTCTCAGTGTGATTAATGCTGTGGTTGATGATGGGCACAGAAAGCACTGCTTTGAATAATGCTCATGATGGTATATTCCCCTGTGTGTGTGTTTAAAGGAAGAGTCTATGGTTATACGAGATTGAGGGCATTTAAGAGGCAGCTAATGACAAGTGAAAATGATAGCTAGGGTAGATTAATTGTTAAATGAATTGTGCCTGCCCTCGCTGTCATTTTAATGTGGTATTGGTCTAAGTATGATGTTATGTAGCAGGAAGACATCAGGAAACAATGTCGTGAACTTAAGTTCAGGTCGGAGGAGTTTAAAGGCTTAGCCATCAGAAGTTTTTCTCTAGTTTAGACATCTTTTTGCAGTGTGGGGTTTTCTTCTTCCCCTCTGGGACTACAAGAATCTTTGTTTTGATTAATTTTGGTTTAATAAGTTTTTTTCCCCATGCCTTTTTTGACAGTGGGGTAAAGCAGAATTTTCTCATAATCAGTTTAATACAAGCTTTGCATTAACTGTTTCTGGAATGAGATGATACTAACTGAACTTGGTCTGGAGCATAGCTCAGGGATTTTTTTTTTCTTATTTTTTTAAATTGTACTCTATCTCCAGGACTACATATTTAACTTTGATTTGTCATGGGGCTGCTTTATATTCATGCCTTCAGTCTGAGTAGAGCATAAGGGAAATTAAGCTGGAAGAGGACTGAAAGCAGCCAGGCATAGGTCTCATCCTGTCATTACTGTGGAGAAATCTGTCCTTTGAATTGATTTGGAGTGACAGTGGGGCAGGAAGGCACTGGCAGAAGCTGTATGTCTCTTGCAAGCTTTTGTTCACACATGGCCAATAGCCTCATTTGAGTGAATTTTGTCTGCTTTTTAGATGAAATGTTAACACATATGTTTCAGTGAAGTTTAGTGGTCCCTTTTAAGCCTTAACTATACTGAGGGGTTCTTAGGGCTCTTTTCTTTGCCTGCTCGTGCTTTTTTATTTTTAAAGTATATGCTGTGTTTGGAGGGGAATCAGTTTCGGCCAAGGGCACTTAGAGGATGTGAGATTTGATTGCTTTCAGCCTGCTGATCTCCATGATCCGAACTGTGCACTCAGGCAGAAGAAAAATAATGCCGTCTACACAGGAAGATAGACTTTCTGTTAAGTATTTTCCTTTCCTGGGAAGAGAGGAGGCCTTCAGATTCATCTTATAGAAAGATACACTTGTATGAGGGCAGGTGCAGACAAGCATCAGGAGTCATGATTTACTTCCAAAGGACGCTTGGCTCATGCTTTGCCCAATCCAGCAGAGAGAAAACTAGTGGATACTGCTAATGTAGTAGAAAACAGAAGAGATGTAGAACAGCTTCTGAAGCTGAAGGGTAGTTTGTAATGGGAACAAATGGATAGGGAGGGAGTATCATGAATAAATAAAAGTTGGAAGTGAAAGGTTTTCTAAAATTAAAAGTACTGAGAGTCTGCGGCACTCCTGTCAGAATGATGCAATCGAAACAGGGAAGGAGTATTTTGAAGCTGAGAATATGAGAGAATGTGGAGAGCCAGAATCCCAGACTTGCACTGGGAGGAGCCCAGGTGAAAGATGCCTGCTGAGGTTCTCAATGAGCAAGGAAGGTGGGGATTTTTTGTGGGTTTGGCTTTTTTTTTTTTAATCCCCCCTCCCCCCATCAGTAATGTTATCAACTCCAGAGCATTAGAGATGGATCAGATCATGTTGGTCCATGGCTTAAGATGTGGTTCATTTAGTGTGGTAAATACCATTGTAGGGTTTTCTACAGTATAAGGCCTGTAAAAACTCATAGCTGCTATTGTATTATATATAGGTTATTTGCTTCCTGCATCAGTGATTGAGAACCTGTTAGTGTTAATAGGGTAGCCACTTCAGAAAGACTGATACCACTCCCTCCTGTCAGTCAGGGATCACTTTGCCACTGAAGGAAGACAGTAAGTGTCTTCAGTAAAATTCAGGGGCTGGCTAACAAATTGCAGTTTAGAATACATTACAGATGATGAATGTGATCTCCTTAAAGGGAAATCTGTTCGTTTGACTTAGTGCTCTTACGATTAATTGCTTGCCAGATTAAATTGCTCCATAAAATGCATGCTACTTTATTCGATCTCTTCATGATGAGATTAGCTAGCCCATGTTAGTTCTTTGTATGTTAATTACAGTGGTATTTTCTTCTTCAATTTAATTATTAAATTGTTTAGCACAGCATGCTTTCTCCTAGCCTCAAGAAAGTTGTCTATATTTTTCTTTTGACCACTGTTTTATAATCATATTGCCTTTCTTCCAGAAATATTCTGGGGTCCTTTACAGAAATATCACACACTGTAGAGGATACATCCTGAGCTTTTTCTGCGTTTTCTTTGGTGTGCTGCTGAAACACAGAAATGGTGCTAATCTTGCACAGGTTCATTATGTGACAGTCTAGGATGAGGAATGTCTGAAGCTGTGGAGGCAAATTTCCAGGGTTGTTACACAAACAGGAGTTTATCCAGATAAAGTAAGCTTTCTGCTTCTGTTGAGAAGTGTAAAGCTCACTGAGTGGCCAAGATGTTTGTTTTTTGTCTCACCTGGAAAATCAATATTCTTGCAGTTCAGTATTCTCTCCGCTGTTGATGAAGGACCATGTGTGCTTTCCTTGTTCTTGGAGGATTTCTCTGGACTCAGTGACCATACTCAAGACACATTTTTTCCTGAAAACCTGGAAAATGGAAACACAAGAAGTTGAACAGCACTAGAATTGTGGTGACAGCCTACAATTACTGAAGGAGGCTAGCAGTAAAAAATTTAAGGAAAATTTAAGAAAAAATGAATTTAAGTTCTCATTACCAGACTTGCCCCAGCCTTTAGGATATTAGTTCATGCTCCCTTCGTCAGTCGGAGACATGACTACATGTGCAACTATCCTCCACATGCCCACACAAAATAACCCTCTATTCTTTTGCAGTACAAAGACTGGGGCTTGCACATAACCTGATGTTCCCACAGCAGCTCTGTTGGTTTTCTTTATTTTTAAATTTTTTTAATGTTTATTCTGCTATACCACTCTAGATAAAATGTGTAATATGCATCAACTAAATTGTTAGTTGTGTTGTTTAAAATCATTCCAATCTCTGGGTCTGAAATGGACCTTCTCTCTTACCCAGCTGTAATAAACTTTTTTTAAAAATTTGCCTCTCAATTTAACCCTTCTCGCTCAGAAAATTGTGTGTTATCTTCTCTTAGAATTGATTCCCAAAGGCAAGGCAAACTTTTTTATTTATTAACCTAGTGTTTTGTTTCCTATGTATCCAGAGCTTAGAAAATAAGAGTGTAGGAGGACTAGGAAGGTTTCAGAAAGGGGCATCAAGAGTGACTGAAGGCATGGAACCAGATGTGTTATGAAGAACATTTATATACGTGACAAGTCTTCAGGCTGGAAGAGATGGCAGAGAATATATAAAAGAGATAGTAAAAATTACCAGATGTCAGAGAGGAGGTGGAAGGGAGCTGTAAGAAGAGGATGCATCAGAAGATCAGAACCAGAGAGATATTGCTTCATGCAATACTTAGTTAAGCTGTGGGATGTCTAAGAGGTTACATGAATTTAAAGCAATGGTTATACAAATTAATGGAACAGAATTTAGTCATGGGTTACTGGATTGTACAGATGTCACCTCTGCTTCACCTGTCATCTTGTATGTGGCTGGAAGTAAGGGTTCTTTCTGGGCAGTACCTTTTTGGGTTTTTTGGCTTTTATACTGTTACCTGAGCTCCATATTCTAGACAGTTTTGAAGCAGGGACACAGAGACCTTTGCTACCTCAGTATGGCAGTTTTAAATGTTTACATAAATTTTATCTGTCAGCATTTTCTCAAGAATAAGTTACTTGCTTCAAAGCTTTTAGCCAAGGGTAAATCAGGATGTCAGCATCCCCATCCCACTGCTTTCAGGATGCAGGCGTTGCAGTTTGCTTACAGTCACACATCTGGTTATATACATGGTTTTTAAAATCTGTCACTGTTTTGGAGATGAGAAGGCTGAATTCCCAGGTTAGGTGTCCTTAAGGGTTCACTCTTAGGTGAAGGAGTCTCTTACCTACGCTTTCATTCACGCTCTCATTGTGTGCAGCAGAGGAGGCCTCCAAGCCTTTGTGTGGGTTTCTGCTGTTACTTATATGTGTACCCGAAATACTGTCTGTGGTAATTTAGAAGAGGAATGTCTAAGGAAGAATATGAGCTGGTCTCCTGTTGGGCAGTCTTTTGCTCTTTTCTGGGAGTGGCAGAGAAGTGTGTGATTTTCTGGAGCGTTGGTGAAGAGAAGAGTAGAATGATTAACCATGGAAGATTTTTCTTCGCTTGTGATTTTACTTTAGGATTTCAGTCATCTTTGCTGTTCCTTTTTTTTTCCAGAAAGAGCTCATGGAGAGCTGTCAGGATCATGTACTCATAAATCTCATGAAAGTAAAACCCGTGCCAGCTGAGCAAGACATGATTTTAATTAAGACTAGCAGGATTTTTTGTATTTTTTTCTTCCTTGCTAACCCCAACCTAAATATAAAAGTCTTCTAATTTCAGTAGCCTCTTGTTTGTCAGCTGAAAAAAGCTGAGTTGATGGAGCCTTTTGAGACTTCTTTGATTAAAAAAATATAAAGGCCCTGTGTTTTTTTTATTTGGTTAAGGGGACGAATCCTTTTACTGCATCTGTAGAGCAAGGAATTGAACGGGAATATAATCAGGTTTTTTTCCTGTTACAGGTTACTGTTCTAGAGGAAGTTCATGTTGGATAATTTATCATTCATTCCTTTTTCCTTTTGGCTACTGTAGATCCCAATGCACTGCTCTATAAATAGATGTATAAAAGGTTCTTTTGCTGACATCTCTGAAGACAACTTTCGATTTCACTAAATCCAAAGAAAAAAACCTATCGTGAATTCTCAGTGCACAGGTTAGATGAGTTAGGGAAAGAAGGGGATCAGGGTAATCTGACCTCTGCTGTAAGTGCCTCAAATAATGATCTGTTCTTTGTGACGAGTGTTTATCTGTGAAGACCAGCCAAGGTGAATTAAAGGAGCATTATCTGAAAACGGGCACATGTGAAGCCACATATCCTCATATTGGCCCAGGTGTGGACTACCTGTGTAGGGAGGTGGGGAGGATCTTTCTCTTGCTAAAGAACTAAGACTTTGTGGCTCCAGCTGGTTCTCCTGCCCAGGGCTGGTCTCACAGGCCAGTTCTACATCCCTACCTGTGCTCCCTACAGCGAGCACCCACACAGTGGAGGCTAAGGAGGGTCTCCTTTGGAGCACAGTGCTGACCTGACTGAGTGCCAGGCTGAATTTGCCTCCCAGCCGTTTCTTCCCCAGTCCATGGTACCTCTGACAGGGAAAGCCATCTGTGTTACAGCCTTTTTATCTTAGCTTGGGGAGGCAAATGAAACAGAGCTATCATGATGTTTGCAGACTAATGTTGTGAAGCATTTCAAGCTGCTGACTGCATACAAACGTAGTCCTGACTGTTTAGGCTCTGAATGACGCAGGTACAGTTCCCCTGGAAAGGCTGGGTGCTGAAGATGTCTCTAATTCCTGACTTTAAACAAACCTTTCCTTCTGTGTTACCAGTTATTAGGCTGAAAGAGTTTGCTTGGTGTGGAACAATGCTGCTGTGGAACCGTCCTAAGGCCCCGTCTGCTAAGAGCTTGTATTGATTTGTGTCTTAGTTTATAAAAGCCTTCAATTCACCTTGTGTAAATGCCATAAATAATGCAGATGTACTAGATGAAATGTGCTGTGGGAACATCCCAGAAATCATTTTGGTCTGGGTTGAACAGAGCTAATCTAATCATGGTTAGGAGTTTCTCAATAGCTATGAAGCAAAAAGTGTATTGTCTTATTCTGGTTTAATATATTAGTCAATACACAGGGACAGGAGGATAGGTATTTGAAAGTGGTAATCAACTTTAATGAAAACAAGAGTTTTTAATGTTAAAATATTACAAAACTTCAGATGAAACTATTTGTAGATTATATATGTGCACACACAGTGGAAGTATAGTCAAGTCCAGTCCTGCGCCTGTGATTTATCTGCATAATCCTCACATTTGTATGCCTCTTTGTCACCAGGACTGCAGAGCTTCAGAGGCTATATGTATATTTACTAAATAAATCATTTTGCCCACTCATAGCAAACAGCCACTTTGTGCCAGCAACATTGCAGAAAGCATTTTAGTGTATAGGGGACATTGATGAATAATTTGTCCTTTTGAAATTCCATGGGCTTTAGGGCACCAAAATGTATTTCAGGTTGGACTAGGTCCAGATGTGTATTACAACTCCTTGGCAGTCTTGTCGAAAGCATATGGGAGCTTTAGAGGTGACCTCTTTTTAGAAATTTAATTGGATTTTTGTTCTATTCCATTATGTGTAAAGAAAGCAAAAAGGTAAAGGGATGTGGTATTTGTTAGATTGTTCAGTTAGGAATATGCATCATATCAAGGCTGATTTTTCTTCAGAGTGGTCTGCGGTCATGGCATCTTGAATTCTCTGCATTGGAGAGATCAGCTGAAGGAAAGTGGTTCCTGTGGAGGAAAGAGAATCTATTTGTATGCTCATAAATTGATTCTAATCAATGTTTCCCTGGCAGTTACCACAATTGCAAGATGAAGAATGTGTCTATGTGCTATTAGCATTGTTAATTGAGAGGAAACATGGATGCAGCCCATTGTCAGAGCTGAGACTTGTCTTCCTGTCACTTTTCTGCTCGTGGCGGCCCCAGAACTGCTGATGTGATCAAATGGGACATTGCAGACAACGGCAATATGACAAGTCCAGACCTCACTAATTCTGCTATGAGTTGTTTACTGTCAAGCACTTTGTATTGGCTAAAGCAGACAAACCATACAAACAGCTGTCCATTGGCAAAGAGTTTTTAGGAATTTGGGGTCATATGTCAGCATTCATTACTGAAAGGACCTCCAGGAACTTGGAGATCCTAGAGGAACTTAGAGAGCTCTTGAATGTCAGTGCAGGGCAAGACTTCAGAACTCCTTGAGATTGCTACTGGTGAGACTTGGCTTGATGTTGGGTTCTCCAGGTATTATTTGCTGACAATTACAGCTCATCTGCTCAACTGGAAAACTCACGACAATAGGCAGAGGAAGTATTTTAAGAGCCTTTGTGTGTCAGTTTTATAGCAGAGATTGCTGAGGCTCCAGGGACATGTGAAACCTGTAGTGTTTCCTTTGGAGCTTGCAGTGGTCATCAGTGACAATGCTGGAGATCCTGAGAGTTGAGTGATGTGACAAAGCACTTGTCATGGAGCATCCCTAGAAGACAAGAAGGATGAGGGTGCTTTTCTTAGGTGATGAGCATAAAAATAGTGCTACATGATAAGTTTTTCAGTGATCAGAAGGGGCATAAGAATTTCTGATGAATGTTGCAAGTTACTGGAAGACTGACAGAAGGTTAAATCATCAAGTAGATGAAGCGTGTGATCTGAATTGCTTTTTAACCTGTCAGGCAGTGCAGTTCTTGAAAAAGCAAGTGCCAGTTTGCAAGAAGGGGCTGTATCTTAAAAAAGAGTGTTTCAAGAAGCACTGACTCTCAGCTTTACTCTAGGGCTCTTGTGAAATGTTCAGCTGAAAAGGTTTATTTAACTCTAGAAATATTAACAAGAGACAGAAAGTGATTTTATGATGGTATATATTTTGCAAATTTTTTTGGGTGCCTGTTTCAAAAAAGAGTATTGAAAAATTGGAGAAAGGACAGAGAAGCCTCAGTTATGAGAGACTAGTGAGAATGCTTTCAAGATTTTAGTATCATGATCTCTTTAAAACAAAACCTGTGGTATGCTCTTTAGAATGTTCAAGCATCTTTGATGAGAAAATACCAAAACAGAAAAGGAATGTAAGGCTAGACACTGAAACCAAATTGCATCTGCAAATTACGTGCCCATTTCTTAATAGGTAATTAACCACTGTAGTAAATGACTGAAAGAACAGGTTTTCTTCTCCCATTCCTATCTGAATAGAATACCGTAGTGAAAGGTGCTCTAGCTAGCTACTGACATGAGAGTAATGGTGTAAAGGTAGTGTTGAAAAATGTGATATACAGAAGTTCAGATAAGCTGATCTACTAACTTGCAGTGCCATGAATCAGGTAGATTGGATCAAAGATACCATTTTGCATTTAAAACTTAACAAATTCACTCTGGATTCTTGTGCTTTCGGCTTCTGTCTTTGCAATGAGAGATTTCTCCTCCAGTACATCAGTCATAGGCATACTGAAATTTATCCATGGAGCAGTTAAACAGAAGGGTAGCCCTGAGAATTATTTTGAGATGTTTTTGCTCTTAAAACCACAAGACAGAGGTAAGATTCAAGGAGATGTCAGTAGGCCAGAAGCTTTTAATTTTTCTGCAGTTTGCAGTCACCATGATGGCTGTGCTGAGAGAGTAGGGACCAGGATGGAGGACTTGTGCTGCAAGGAGGTGTGGAGAAATTACTCACTAGCTTAACCTCCAAGCAAAAACATGACATCTGTAATTTAAATTTTCAGCCGTACATGTTTCACTTTTTTTAGGGGAGCAGGGATTTTTCCCAATGTGTTTCAGAATGGAAAGAGTTTTGTACTCAGTTGTAATAGCAAAAGAAAGCTAGAGTGCTTCAGAGAGGTCTTAAAAAATAAGATTTTACTGAATGAATTTTGCTCAGTTTTCCATGTTTAGTCTTGGAATTAACAGACAGGAGCTGCAATCATGCTAGGAATTGTCCTTTCCAAAGAAAGGTAAAGTATTCTGATTATTTCAGCCAAGTCTTTTTTTTTTAAAAAGTGCGTACATACAAAGTAAGCTTAAGTGTTGGTGTTCTTGAACACTGTGATCTTGAGGATGCCAAGACACCCTTTGGCACAAGAGGACTGTTTATCAACTACAATGTTTGCAGCCTGGCACCTGGAAGAGGCCCCCTGTATGCAGACACTCTGCAATTGGAACATGGCAGTTCTGATTCTGGCAGACCTACAGCAATGCTTTGTTTGTAAAGGTGGGGCAGGAACTGGATCTTAATGATGCCCACCACCAGGAGAAAGGAAATTGTGCTGAACTGTGCCACGGTGAATTATGGTGAATCCCAGCTCCTGCCAGAGCTGGAAGAGAACTCGACCTTTAGCAGCTGTCTGACTGCAGTTTTCCTGGAATGGTTAAAAATGCTTAAAAGTGATTGTTTGATTTATGATATGTTAAAAACCGTTAAAGGAAACAGGAAAAGCAGTCAATACTTCATGCAGATCTATTGCTGGGTCATGGAGAGCTGCTCTGAGGGAGGGTGTAAAAAAGCCCTGGACAACCTGTTTTGGAGCTTTTAGTAGCTGCTCCAGCATGTAATTGCAGAGAATCTGCAAGGGCTGCAGGTCTGTCCTTGATCTTTTCGTGCCACCTCCTGATTCTGCTTGCTGAATAATGGCAGAGGGGTTTTGGGGCACCAAATCAAACACTCAGGTTTGCCTGAGTTGCTAATCAGGAGGTTAAGCACTCTGTTTACTCCTGCTCTCCTGTGCCGCTTGCGTTGAGGCAAGAGGTTCTTTGTTTCTCTGCTGGCACTCCCTGTTCATCACTATGCACAATGAAACCTTAGAAGTTGCCTGAATATTAATTTTTAAGGGTTTCTGAGAACTGTGGAAAGTAAAGGTTGGGGAATATATATTGGCTTCTATTAAGGTAGGATGATGAACACACTGAGCAGTGAATGGGCATCCCAGCCTGTAATACACCCCAAACTTGGACCTGCTACCAGCACCTCTGGCCTCCTGCCAGGTCCCTGGCAGTGACTTTTACAGAGCAGTTGTACATCTCTTCTGAAGGCAGGGATGTTGTGTCTGAAGGCTTAGAGATCCATAGATCTTGAGATGAGCATCCTGCTCTGCGGTAAGAGGAGTCCTGCTGGAAAGGGAGGTGAACCGTTAGTCCTTGGTAGGTCTATTTTGTGTATATGTGCAGTGTGCAAGGAAATATTCTGTGCTGGATCCAGTGGGTTTATTTTAGACATTGCTTGGAAAGAACTTGGATGTAATCATTTTCCCGTGTACATCTGAAATCAAAACACTTCTCAATATTTGCCAATTCTTATTTTGAAATATCACCTCATTTTTTTAAATAGCTGGATGCTTTCAACGTTGCAGGTTTGTCACTTTTATCCCAAACTTTGTATTTCAAAACTGAACTGAAATCTTGAAGTTTGTCCAAAGTTTTGAATCAACTCAAGTTAAGGACAAATATGGAGGGGGAAAAAATAACTTCTAAATTTTGTTCACCTTTCTTGTTGTATTATTACGCGGCTTATCTGTGAATCCAAATACAGTTCTGCCCTTTAGATAGCATTCATGTTTTTGTTCTGTTTGTTTGGGTTTATATCCTTTTTCGCTTTCCACATGTAATTTTTTTTCTAGAAAGAGTTTTACACAGTTTTAGCTTTCTTGAATAATGAGCATGCTGCCAAGCCTTGGCTCTTGCAAACTGCTGAGCGCTGTTGCTCATTAGCATCAAATGCCACAGCCCATATCATTTTGCTGAGTTGCTCAGCGAGCACATGCTGGCTGTTGTATTGGGTTTGTGTGGCAAGTGTTTGGTAGTGAGGGGCTACACAGGTGGCTTCTGTGAGAAGCTGCCAGAAGCTTCCCCTATGTCCCATGGAGCCAGTGCCAGCTGGATCCAAGGTGGCTCCACTGCTGGCCAAGGCTGAGCCCACCAGTGACAGTGGTAGTGCTTCTGAGATAATTAAGAAGGGGAAGAGTTGCTGTGCAGCACCAGCAGCAGCTGGAGAGAGGAGCAACTCAGACACTCAGGTCAGTGCAGAAGGAGAGGGAGGAGGTGTTCCAGGTGCTGGAACTGAGATTCTTCTGCAGCCTGTGGGGGAGACCATGGTGAGGCAGCTGCGCTCCTGCAGTTTATGGAGGTCTGTGGTGGAACAGAGATCCACCTGCAGTTTGTGGAGGATCCCATGCTGGAGCAGGTGGAAGCCCAAGGGAAGCTGTGACCCCATGGGAAGCTCTTGCTGGAACAGACTCCTGGAAGGACCTGTGGCACCATGGAGAGAGGAGCCCATGCTGGAGCAGGTTTGTTGGCAGGAACCATGGTCCTGCACAAGAGACCCATGCTGGAGCTGTCTGTTGCTGAAGGACTGCAGTCTGTGAAGGGACCCACATCAATGCAGTTTGTGAAGAACTGCAGCCTGTGGGAAGGAGTCATGTTGGAGAAGTTCCTGGAGAACTGTCTCCCGTTGGATGGACCGACACTGGAGCAGGGGAAGAGTGTGAGGAGTCTCATTACCCTTCTCTGATTTGGTTGGCAATGGGTTAAACTAACTTCCCCAAGCTGAGTCTGTTTTGCCAGTGTTGGTAACTTGTAAGTAATCTCTCCCTGTCCTTATATCAACCCATAACCTTTTCATTATATAGTCTCTCCCCTGTTCAGCTGAGAAGGTGAAAGACAGAGTGGCTTTGGTGGGCATCTGACATCTAGCCAGGGCTAACCCACCCTGGCTGTTAAAGCAGCTGTTAATCCCTTTGATACTGAATGGGTTCTGTGATGATCTGACCTGTTATTTAAAATAATAATCAAAGTTCTCTAATGACTTGCATTATTTAATTCCTTTAGGAGTCTTGCAACAGATGAGAAAATTTTGCCATGCAAGCTAACTGACATTAGCTGGAGAGCTGCTGGCAAAGAATGCTTTTTAAATACACTCAGGAAAAGGATGTCTTAAGCAAGAGCAGTGTGGGTGAAGGGAAAATGGTTTGGTAGGTGAACAATGAGCAGCCTGATTGCTTTCTGTTGCTCTACCACGTTTTTTGCTGCAAGTTTGACTAGAGTTTTTGGAGCAAGATTTTTACAGGATTTTACCTGGCAGTAAATGCTGTATCAGTCAGGCTAGAGCAGTGTAGGATCTGGGTTAAGTTGTCAGAAATTTCTAAGTGTGTGCCTATCAATAGTAAGTAATTATGCATATGCTCAGGAGGAATGCTAGCCAAGGGAAAGAAGGCATGCAAATTTTTTTCCTCTCTAAATGTGGTGGAATCTGCAGTATCACAAAAGCATGCAGTAATCACTGATGGTTTAAAACTTTGTAATAGTGACCTCTATATGTGCTGAATGCCTTTTTTTGAAGATAGGCATGTTCCTCCATGGTTTCTGAAATGCTTAAATTGGGCAGCTTTCCCTTCATGGCGGTATGACAGCACTCCTATCAAACGTTTCTAGTGCTGCGCTGATTTTGCTAATGCTGGTTCACAAGCAACACCAGGAAAAAGATTCTGGCCCCTTGCTTGCAGACAGAAGAGTGGTTAGGTGGGACAGGAGTAGGAATCAGCCTGCTGCAGTGGGTGGACCACCAGAGAAGTGTTGCTTTCAGTCTTTGAATGGAAGAGCTAAAAGGAACTGAGGGAGACTCAAATAGCTGACAAGTAGTCAACACTGCATTTTTGACAATGCAAAATGACAAGTCAGGATTTCAACAGCCTTTTAATGCTTAGATTTTGTTGTTCGATAGAGCAATTCTGAATCAAGTAGAGCTTAGAGAAATGAATGCAACCAAGTGTGGTGACTTCCTTTTTGGTATTTATTATTTTTCAAGTAACTGCAACATGTGGCTTTTTAAATCAAAGTTGCTTTGTTTTTCCTTGCATTTTCACTTGATTATGGATAACATTTATTTGTGCAGCCCCAGTTGTGTTTGCTGAATTTGGACCTTGTGTGGTCTTCCCCAACTGCTGAGTGTCTACAAACCTTTTCAGCAACAACTGAATACATGGATGCTTTGTGTATCCATGTATTGCCCTGGTTTTTCACTGCATGCCTTGTTTGCATTAGCAGTGAAGGACTTTCTCATAAGTTGTAAGATAAACAATACCCATGTTTTTGTAACGAATCTTTTCTAGGCTGTACTTTCAGAATTGTTTTGCATTCCTTCTCCGGAGGCGGAGGAAGGTGATGGACTGAATTTATATCCTATCAATTTGGAGAGGCTTAACCTCTTCATCCAATTGTTGATTGTCTGTACATATGTATATAAGTGTGAAAATAAACGAGGGGCGAGGCTTTTGCCCGTTGGCCCGAAACCTTGGCGTGTGAATGAAACCTGCGTCCATGCCTGATTGTTAGTGTCGATCTGTGACATCCATGAAAAGAAAAAGAAAGGAAAGGATAGAACACAGACTGTGTTGCACATCTCAGAGGTTGGCCCGTGGTCTGGAATGTTGAATTAGAACTGTTGCTGTAAGAATTATGCAGCTTAAGCTTCACAGAGAAACTGGCTTGACCTACCCAAAGCTACTGCCCTGGTTAGAACTAATGTACCTCTCTGGTGTGTAGTTGTGTATTAGCAATTACAAGAAAAAAGCAGAGGCAAACCTTTAGCTCTCCTTCCATAGAGAAAAGTCCAGGGCTCCTTCCCTACATCTTGCAGATCCTCTGCCACCTGTGTTGTGTCACATGTAACTGATTAAAAATCATGTGGCCTTTTTTTGCATTACATTTTGTAAGAGCATTGAAAAACACTTAGATTCTAAAGCACGAAAGACATATGAGTAGCAGAACACTGTAGGAGTTGGGATTTTTGTTTGACTTGATAGATGGGAAAACATCAGCATTTACCTTTGAAATGTTTAGTGTGCTGCTGTTTCTAGGATTGGAGAACCATACTTCACTTTTGAAACAAAAAATGTGCTTCACTGGCCTTGCTTTCGCTGACACCCATGCAAAGAACGGAGCAGAAAAAAGCGTATGTCTAAATTACAAACACAAAGCTTTGAGGGAGAGCTGAGCATGTGGAGGTATGTCAGGGATGATGGTGGGTGACTTGAAAAGAAATAAATGTCTCTTCTTCTGTGACATGGGTAAGTCTGTTCCCAGAGATCTGCACTTCAGTGGCTCATTCAGCTGAATGGGTTTTGTCAACATCTGCCTGGAATTTGTTGCAGGATAAGGATCTTGCAGGATAAAATGAAAGCAAAACCCGGAAAACCCTGACACCGTTGAAGTGATGCTGGAAACCCTTGGTGAGGCAGGTGATTGAAAAAAAGTTGCCCCTTGTCCTCTGGGCTGTGATGAGTTGACCCCCAGTCCTCCTTTTGTCTAGTGAACTGAGAGTGTGTGGGCACAGGCGAATTTATCTATGGCATTTTACTCTGCAGTCACAATGGATTTACTGCATGCTTGTTGTCAGTAACTCGGTCGATAACTTGATCAATAAATCACTTGCTTTTGATCATCACCTCTTAGTGAGAGTAGAGATCTCAGTAGTGTAGGTATTTGTGAGATGTGTGGATATTGGGATGGTGGGAGCTTGGCTTTCAGGGAGATGGGTCAGGTTAAAGCCATTAAATGGGGAAGAAGATGGGTACATCAGTGTGAAATATAGCAAAGGAGATAAGATGAAGCTCTCCACTGGTCCCATAAACCAGGGACCCTGTCTCAGGAAAAGAGTCTTGATCAACTCCAGGTCCTCCTGCCTTTCAGACATGAAATAAATATCATAAAAAGAGTACCATTCATTCAGCTGTGATGCTGTTTGGCTCTAGCTTTCCTTGGCATTGAAAACCAACTTCACCTTGTCCCAGGTGATGTGTGGAGACATCTTTACTGAGGATATCATGTTCGCTTGGGCTGTGTCTGGAGGTGTCAACAGAATCCATACTTCAGTCTTGGTCCTGGATTTTGGAAGGACCTGAATTCCACTAGGCATTTTTCAGCAAATGTGATTCTCATTTGCACCTGTCTGACAAGAAAACATTGTGAGGTTTGCAGCATCTTGTATTTTCAGAGGGCTGGACTGTAAATAATGGGTTTTGGTTGACATGGTAGTTGGTAGCATCTCAGAGGCTGATATTGTGAGCTCTGATTTACTTGGCTGTGCAGGTACAGCCGTAGCTGACGCTTGGTGTAATTAAGTTAATTAAATACCATTGTGGGACTCGTCTTAATTTCCTTTGCGAAGTAGGTTTGACTGTAGCTGATTCTTGCTTAGACAATGTTCCTTCCCCTCCTCTCTGTGATTTAATATCCAGCTACTTCACGACTCGATTGCATTGTTCTAACCCTTTACTCACTCAATACAGACAAATGCTGATGCTTCAGTGCCTTCCTTTCCCTTTGGGACGTCTGTTGCAGGCACAGGTTTTACTCCGAGTCAGTAAAATAAGGTTGTGCTCCATGACCTAAAGAGAGAGGTTTGTCTTGCTGCCACAGCCTGCAAACAGGGTGTGTGGGGCCTCATGCAATACCTGCTGGCTCACACCTGACAAAATGAGGTAATAAGAGTCGTTTCCAGTGCAGTCTAGATAATACAGTGTTGATGGCAAGTTTTCACTAAGTTAATTAAACTGGCAGCCTGCTCAGAGCCTTTCTCAGAGAGCTTTTGAAGGTCCCAGTGGGATGGCTTATAAACTTTCTAAGTTTCACTCTTAGCTTGATGTGTTTGGAACCGGTGTGTGCATCCATATGATGTTCTGTGCTAGATGCGGCCTCCACTAATCAGGGTTTTCCTCAAAGTTAAACATCCCGTGATTAAATACTAATGAAGATACTAAAAGTAATTTTTAAAATTTCAGGTTTTGATTCTGTTCGAGGCTTTGCGATGTGTCTTGTGTCTCAGGAGGCTTAGATGGCATCCCATAACCTGAATTATGAAGCAATGGGTAGATGCTGACCCACTTACAGCACTTTCAGAGAATAAATATTTGCCATAATGCTTTACTTGGGGTCCTAACCAGAGAGGGTAGCCGTGAAAACGTGTGGTAAACTACTGTCAAATATGCTTTTTTCCCCNTTCTGGATTAATTATTTCTTCATACCTTACTGTTTGTTTTAGAGAGCAGGTTGCCTTGTACATGAGAGTTAAAAGCTGGTGTAGCTGAAGGGCTATGTTTGGTGTTGAGGCAGTGTTCTGTAACCCATTTCACTGCTCTACACCACCTGGCTGCGAGAGACTATCACTCTGTTTGCATCACAGAGTGCTTGGATACTGAAAGAACCACAGCCTGTTTGGCCTGTGGACTGTACTTGTTTGGTACACCTGAAGAACTTTGGACAAAGCAGTGTGTATGAGGTCAGAGAACTGGGAAATAGGTGCTGCATAAAAGGTTGTTAAGGCTCTGAAAACCTTATTACCGTATTAATATTGCTTGTTATGGCTCTGTGCAGATATTAAGCCAGGACCACAGCCCTAGGGCAGTAGGTGCTTCTTAAAAGCATATATTTAGGAAGTTTCAAAGAAGGACTTCTCATTTTAAAAGTTGGCTGAATCTTCAGAATTAGTAACACATGTGCAAGAAGCATAGACATCATGCCTAAAATCCCGTATGCTGATATATATCATGGTTGGCTCTCACACCTTGGACATGCTAGACTGAACTGCAGGTTTCAGTGCTGGCAGCCCAAGCTGAGAGGGCAGGCTTCCTATCTGTGATGTTTCTCTATTCCATCACACAGCTCCAGCTCTGTTTGTAGTTAGAGGTGAGCAGGTATAGTAGCTGCTGCTCTCTGGAGTTGAGGTGTAATGAAGGGTTGGCTTTTTACTGTTTTTACTTTGGTAAAAGTAAACTCTTGCCACACTCTCACCACTACTGGCTGGCTATTTTAGAGCAATGAAATGTGCCATAAAATGTCATTTGATCTCTCATAGATTATATGTTTGAGATGAGAAATGTATTCATTATCAAGTGATAGCTTTGTTGTAGAAGAGTCAGTTACAGACCGGGAGATGAGCAGGAACGTAGATCAGGCTGGTGCCCTGTGCTTCAATACATATTTTCACTCTCAGTGCCTAGGAAATATTTTCTACTTTGTCATTCATACCACTTAAACTATCAGTGCTACTGGTTATAGATACTTAAGAATTCTGATGCTTACTTATTGAGAAAAGGGAGCAGAAATGCTTCTAGATTAGTTTCCTGTGATTCACTGGCTGCATGAAAATAGGTGAGTGGGTAAATTCCATAAGTTGTAGTCTCAAGTGAGGTTGTGCAGCTGTTCCAAAAGATGAGTTAACTGCTCACCCATGAGGACTTCCTTAAGAAGACAAATAGAAGTTAAGTGAGGTATTTGATTTGCTTAACCTGAATTTATAAACATGGACTGTAAAAAGAGAAAATCGGCGTGTCCTGCAAGCTGTGGTGAGCCCAGGCTGGTGTCCAGCAAACAGCGAAGTGTCAAGATGCACTGCGTAGCTGCCTGGTGGTTCACAAAGCACATCCTCTGCTTCTGCCCTTGCAGAATGGAGCTTGATAAAACCATGCCGAGAAACATGAGAAGCTCAATTGCTGTGTGCGCACTCTTTTGTCCCCTCCTTATTAAATAAATAGACCATGTGTCTCCCTCTGCCATGGAGCCTGTCATCGCGATCAATAGGTTTCAGGATGGCAGAATTGAACAGGTGTAGCAGTTGCTTCTCCTGTGAAATTGCTGCAGTGCTGACTCGGATATTTTCAGTGAGCTGTAAGAAGCAAGTGCTTTTGACTAAAATATCCTTTTGTCTTGGATTCTTCCCTGCAGTTTATTATTGTGTCTGGAAGATGCCTCCCGCTGTGAGTTGTGGACTTTCAGCTTAATGTCAGTACTCATTAAATTGTAGGAGCAAAAGAAATTTAACAAACTGGAGTTAAAACACAATAGAAGGAAGAATTTGGTGCAGAGTTCCAGGGAGTTTGCTTGCTTTTAATTGGTGAAGACAGCTTAGGTATGGTAGGTATGTGTACTTTATAGCAATGCTTCTTGGATGTGTGTTAAAATAATCTAAACCTTCTCACCTCCTGCCAGGTGGGGCTGTACATATGGAGCAACTCAATCTAATTGTTGCAGGCATGGAACAGATGGGGTTTTATTGTCTGGAGTGCTGAGAGTGCCTGTGAGAGCAATATCAGCAGGATCCTTGCCCCAAACAGCACTTGCTGATACACAGCTTGCTGCAGGAAGATTGGCTTGGAAGCTTTACACAAGTCTCCAGCAACCATGGTTGTGATGGCTTGTATGGGAGAAAACGATAGAGGTTTTGTATTCATTTTGGTCCCTGTATTGTGTGTAATTTACTTGCTACCTTGTGCTGGAGCAGTTTCTGACATACCTCATAGTAGAACACTGAACTCTTAACACCTTGTTGGTTTAAAACACTTTGTGGAAATGACTGCTCTTATTTCCATTTCATAAAGGAGAAACTGAGGTGTATGAAAGGGAGAGGGAGCTGCTGTAGCGAATCACAGAGAAACTGGTTACTTATTGATTCCTGTTCCTGACCAATAACTACTTTATCTCAGGTCTCCTTTTTGTAGTAAAGCAGCTTTATGGAGTGTGGTGAAAGACAACTATGCCCTTTCCTGCTTGCCTATTCCTAGCCTTCATCATGGATGAAGCTTAGTGCGTACTGGAGTATTTGTCCATCTCAGATAGTGCCAGTTTTTATTGCAGAGGGCAAGTGAACTGGCTGCCTTTGCCGTGCATTCAGTTTTACTCAATGAAGACTGAGGTGCATCCCCTGCTGCCCAGTGCACTGCGCTGGCACCAGCAGATGAGAAGATGAATGTCTGCAGTGACCCTCAATTTCCTGTGAAGGGGTAAATACCAGCCAAGAGCTGCTGCTTTTCTGCTCGGCTCTTAACACAATGTAGGAAGAAGTGAACTTGTGGTGTTGCTTTTATTGTACAAGAAATGTTTGGCAATCCACAGGAATACTTTGTCAGACACTGCGTGCTGGACCTGTGAAGTAAGTGTAAAGGCCAGGTTCATGCAGGGAATGATGGCTCAGCATTCTTGTCTCTATAATAAGCAGCCTTTCTGTTCTTCCCGTAGCCTACTTTCAGCACCTCCACAGTGCTTCATTTTGCTGCTCAGGACAAGAGGACAGTGTTGTCTTATGGGACTCTGGAAATGTAGCTGCTGTCAGGCAAGAGTGGGTATTAGACAGCTCATCTGCAATAACTTGATAGGGAGAGTCTGGAGGTCAGAGAAAACGTGCTGAAGAAATGCTGCCTGCCTGAGCGTAGTGATTTTGCTTTCCCTGCACATTGGACCCAGACCAGCTCATTGTGAGTTTAAGGAGGGCAAGGTACCTTCCTTGCCATGGTGGGTCACCTGGCCTGGAAGATCCTATGAACTGTTGGACCAGTACCTTCGTGTTGCTGGTGCGCTTCACTTCTCACATCTAATGTTTCAAGTAGTGGCAAGTTAAATTGAGGAATTAATTAAACCTTTTATTTCCGTACATGCCATATTGGTTTTCGTAGGAGCCCTTTCCTGTCAGCAGACTTTGTGTTTTCAGAAGTTGTTTTGCTCTGGGCACCTCTGCAGGGCAGCACTGGTTGTTTCTGTTTATCGAGGAGTAACTCTAGGCAGTTTTTAAAGACAATAACCCCAAGTTTTTAAATGTTACTGTCTGCAGAGCTACTGCAGCCACTGCAGAAGCAAGTCCTGTTGCAGTGAACACAGTGAGGGGAGGGGAATGTAACTTACTTGTGGGAATTCCTTCTCCCACCATAGCTCTAGGTGAGAGCCACAGTGGGATGTCCCTATTTGGGGAATAAAAAACCCAGTGAGGCCCACAGGGAGATTCTTCTGCTTCTTACCTTCCAGCATATGTGTTTTTGAGGGAGAAAGGCCAAGTAATAGTCACTTCAGGACTGGCCAACTTTTGCAGCCTCAAGAATAGCCAAAGTAGAGACTTTCCTCCAGCTGGAGGTTTGCAGTTTGCAGAGGACAGACTGCTCTGGGATCAGTTGCTGTTTCTCTAATCCTTGCTGTTCTGCAGTTTTTCACCTCTGTTTTTCTTGATCCTATCTGCCCTTCAGTCTCCTTTTTCCTATCTCTCTACTTCTTCCTTCAATATTCTTTCTGTGTTTTTTCTATCCATGGTTTATCTCAAACTGGAGTCTTTCATGACACTCAGTGAGTAGCAGCACTGTTACAGATTCTGTTGCCAGTGCACTTTTCTGTGCTTTCTCTGTTCTCTTGCATTTGAGATCCTTAGCCCCTGGGACGGAGGCTTTCTACCATTGGCTTGGTACAATACCTGTTACAGTATTTACTGTCTTTTACTGTCTAATAATATGATTGATACAGCCAGTACAAATAAATAATCCATCTGCACTTCAAGGTTTCTAAATCAGGGTGATTTTTCCTGCAATCATTCCCTTCTTCACGAAGAATTAAATGAATGCAATAAATACGCAGTAAATGCAAACATACATAAATGCAAATGTCCTAGGTTGTTCATCCTGAGAAATATGCAGGTTCATTCTTATGTGCCTCTACATGCTTCTGGCATCATGGTGTGTAGATATCTTGAAGAACTGCATGAAGAAGTGATGTGAGAGGTGTGTTTTTTGGAGACCACTGGTATGGCTCATGTATTTACTGGGAGATCAAGATCTCTCCCCAGGAGATTGAGGAATAAGGAATGTGGAGGTGGCTTGTGCTCTGCCTTAGAGCACTAAGCATTAACCTCAAGACAAGACACTGGGAGCCAGTTTTTTAATTGCTGAGCCTTCTGCTTATTCAGCATCCTTCCTTTGTCCTGTGACAGTCTCCTCTTGTCAGTTCGCTGCTGAACTGTGGATCTGTCAGAGGAGGCAGTGTTGCTGAAGTGACATCTCTCAGTCCCTGGAGAATTGTGTCCCACAAGTGCTGGGAAATTTGTATGACAAATGGCAGCCAGCCCCACTGAGGGACTTGGCAGTGTGGAAACGTGTAAGTGCACATACTATAAAAGGCTGTGCGGGAGCTGCAGCATTTTGTCTTTCAGCTGATGCTTCACCATTTCTTTGCTTTACAAATGTGTTGAAGATGTTCATGCTTCATGAATACCAAACACAAGGATTTTCTTCCCCCCCCTCCTCCATGATCAATATGAAGATCTCAGTAGAACACATCATCACAAATCTTTTGTAAGTGCTTTAACTGCTCCCTTCCCCCTCCCCAAAGCTACTGGCTGGTATGGCCGTAATTGAGGCAATCACAGTGTAAAAATAAATCATTGCCAAGGATCAGCTGTTATGTGCTGGTGTGGGAAATAATGGTGGCAGAACCACTGGTCTCTTGTCCATAACAGAGAGACTGTGTTTCAAAGCTCTGGTCTCCTGTTGTTTCCAGGATCAAATGCCCATGAAGTGGCATCTCTGCAAAATGAATTCCAGCTGTTAATCAGTGAATATCCCAGGAGGCCAGTTGCTGAAAACATGCCTCAGGGACAAGATATATTTTGAGACACTAAAGAATAACAGAGGTGTATGAGAGTAGCTGATGCAGAAAGGTGCTGTTTGGGATGGATAGCACTGGAATTTCTCATACTAGATGAGTGAGAAGGAGCTGCACCATGTGCAAAGCCTGGCCCTGGTGAGTATGTTGGGCAGTAAGAACCTGGCTACACAGAGCCAGGACTGAATCCAAGCTCTTCACGCTTCTCTGCCCCAGGCTGCCTGCGAGTTTAAGGAAACAGCTCTGCAGATGGTCACGTTGGCAAGGAATTCTTCACACTTAAAACAAATTAAACAGCTGAACTTCGTCTAGTCACTGAAGAGTTGTCCATTCACCTTTAAGGAAATGAGGAAGGGGACTTGCATTCTTTCCCTTCCTTAATGTCTGTTGATTCTTACTGCAGAGGCTGGTTGCTGGTTTTGCTTTCACTGGGTGAATCCCAGCTGTGATTGCAGGTGCCGCTCCACTAGCTCAGATCCAAGCTGGGACTTGTGAGCAGGCGGCCCATGCTGAAATGCTTCACAGCAGTGGGTACAAATGAATGCTAAATCTGTTCCCTGGTAAATGTTGGAACCATGTGAGTGCACTGAACTCCTCTGAGCTGCCAAACCTTCTGTCAAGCCAGAAGTTAAGTTGTTGTGAGTCTGTGTTCCATTTTCTTTCAATAACTTGTAGTATGTCCTGTAGGAGTATAAATACGACTCGAGCCAGGCATGAAACATGCAGCTTGAAAGCCAGAGTGTTGGAGAGGCTGGGTAAATGGACAGTGTGACTGTGACTCACAGGAGCTGCTTCTCTGGTCACGCTGAAGTGGGAAGAGTCTGGGCATGTCTCTACCTGCCTGTTTGTCCTTGCTCCAGTGGGAAGGGGGTTACAGGAAGCCTGGTAGAGGCACTGCTGAATTTGTTTTCTGGATGTAACTGTCAAGGCTGGTGAGAAGACACAAGTGCCCCTGTGCCAAGTGTGTACGGATGCTGTAGGAGCAGCTGCAGCAGAGACCGGCCCTGTGTGCTGCCTGGCACCTGGTGTGTTAATGAGGTGCGGCTGGCAGTGTTACGGTGAACGTAGCACAGCCAGGAGGGTGAGTGAGATGATTCTGTCCCTCTGCTCTGCTCCTGAGACCCTACCTGGAGTGCAGTGTCCATCTCTGGTGTCCTCAGCACAGGAAAGATGTGGTGGAGGTGTTGAAGCCAGTGCAGGGGAGGCCATGAAAGTGTTAAGAGGGATGAACCCTTCCACGAAGATATGCTGAGAGAGCTGGAGAAGAGAAGGCTTTGGGTAGTCCTTATTGTGGCATTTCAGTACTTAAAGGGACTTACAAGAAGGCTGAAGAAAAACTTTTTAACAGAGCTTGTTGCCAAAGGACATGGAACAATGGTTTTAACTAGGACAGTCAATATAGATTATATATGAGAAGTAAGTTTTAAACAGTGGGGGTGGTGAGGCATTGGAACAGGTTGCCCAGAGAGGTGGCGGATGACCCATCCCTCAAGACATTCAAGGTCAGGTTGGATGGGGCTTTGAGCAACCTGATCTTGTTGAAGATGTGTCTGCTCCTTGCAGGAGATTTGTACTAGATGAGCTCTAAAGGTCCCCCTACAACTGAAACAATTCTGTGAGCCTATGAATTGCAGATTGTGTTTGGGTTGGGGTTTTTTGTGGGTTGGGGTTTTTTTTCTCTGCTCCTACTCCCCACACCTTCCACACTGTTTATCTGTGTATTTAAAGAAGTAAGGATGCTTCTAGGAAGGTTTTTATCCACTGACTCTGATTGGCACCACTGAATATCACGTGTTCCTAGACTGGGGCACAAGCTCTTAGCTGTGATGAGGTCTAGAGAAAGCAGCTGAAAGTCCTTCTGCAGGGGGAAGCTGTGGGGAGGAGGGAACCCATTAGAGTACAACAGAGAGAACTGGAGTGAATTTTCATGCTGATGAATATGAGAGTGGAAGCCCTGACTGCTGCTGCAGTGTAATGTGGCTGAACAAGTGTTCTCCAGGCACAGTCAGAACTCATCTGTGCCGAGCACTGACATGGCCTGTTCCCATGATGAATATTTACCTCAGCAGTGGGTCTCATGAGTAATAACCCAGCTAGAGCAGTTGCAAACTCTGTCCCAGGGAGTCTTTACTGTCCTGCCATTTAATCTTCTCAGCAGCACCTGGCAGAGCGAAGGCTGAGGAGATGTTCCAGCTGCAGTTTGGTGGGGTTTATTCCCCAATTGTCATTTTACTTGCAGTTTTAGATTTCTCACACCTGCTTCTAGATCCACCTAGAAGGGAAAGGGAGTGGTGCAGATTGGTGCAGGTGGTAAGAGAAATGGTGCAGAGGAGCAGGAGTGACCAGTATTTGCTGCTGTGTTTGGGAAACTGACATAAGTTGTCTGTAATGATCTAAACTGAGGATGAGGACTGAAGTCATTATGGTAAGATTTCAAAATGTAGTGGTTGTAGTGATGGATGACTACAAGAAAGAGCTAGCTACAACATTTTAAATGGAGTGAAGATCCAAAGCAATAAACCATCAGCTTCATCATATCAGGCAACAAAGTTCCATAGAGCAAAATGTCAGGTGACGCTGATTTTGTAAGGAATGAGGAGCTGCAATACCTGAGCAGAATGGGGCAGGTTTGCTGTCTCTCTGCTGGAACACAGAGCAATTTGCAGCCTGTTCCCAGCAATTCCCCCTGCCAGAGCAGCAAGCACAGTCCAGTATCTGCTGGGGCAAATGCACCCATGTGTAGGACAGTACCTGTGCTTGCAATTTCCAGCAAGCTTGTGTCAGGATCTGCATTGGCCTCAGCAGAGAGCTTGCTTTTGGCAAAGCAAACAGTGCTGTGGGCAGAGGGAGGACTTTCTTGCAGAGCTGTCTCCATGTGTACCTTCTCAGACTGGCAGGAAATTTCTGCTGCATCTCTTAAGTTGTTCCTGAGACCTCTGAAAATTTTCCTCCTTTGTTTCAGAGCCATCATCAATCACTTCAACCCGAAGATAGAGTCTTACGCTGCAGTGAATCACATATCACAGCTCTCCGAGGATCAGGTAAGCTAGGCATTCCCTGGCTTTATGTCATGTTGACCTCTGGAATATGGGTGTTCAGGAGTACCTTGTGCTCACTAGGACTGATGATGTGGCAGCAGTAAGAGAGAGGCAAGTGGGACTCTCATGTTCCATGTTCAGATGCAGGTCAGAGAAAGAAAAGCAAGAATTGCTTTAGCCAATTTTACTGCCACATACAGAGATTTTGGTCCCACAAATTTAGAAGGACAGGTACGATCAAGGAAAATATGCAGCATTGTCAGCAAGTGTGTTTGGAGACTGTGAGGATGCTGGCGTTTATATTGGGACAGGAAGTTTCTGGCAGGAAACTCAATTATCAGAGAACTTTTGAGCACAGTTTGATTTTTTACTTTTGGTGGTATTGGGGACCCAGAACTCTGGCAACAGTTGGTAGAAATTTACTAGGGTAATTGAATTCAGTTGGGTTAGATTTTAAAAAGCAGAGGTTTTTAATAAAGAGGGTGATCGGGTTAGGTTTCCCTTCCTTATTTGGCCTGGTTTGCTCACTTCGTGTTCTGCTTGTATTGCATAAATTTGTAAATGTGGCTTTTTGAAAATAGGCTACTGTGAGTGGTCTCAGGAATGGAAGAGATGGCCTATTTCCCAAAATAAAATATCGGAATTATACATTAATCACTCTTGGAGAGATAAATGACTCTGCAGGAGCACGTGGTGGACAAAATGTAGAGCTGCCATGAGAGCTTGGGGAATCATCCCAGACACAGCTGCATCAACAACTCTGGACATTCTAGAGAAGAAATTGTTTATGCAGTCTAGGACAGACCTCATTTAAGTTACCTTGGGTTGCCCCTTCCACTGGATGGGATTCCATACTTGTGCTTGCTAAAAGGTCCTGCCTGTATCCTGCTCTGCAATTCATTTCTCTTTCTGTCCACGATATTTTTACTATTTTTTGATTGTACCCTTCCATGTTTCCCTCTAACCCTTTCATTTATTAACCTACTTGATCTGGAGTATGTAACACCTCAAAGACTTGGGATGAATGCTGTACTGATGCAGTGGGGGAAAAAAGGTGGCCCCTACTGCTTTTTATTCTCTTCTTGGTGTAGTTGGATAGAAGAACATTGGTTTTAATTTACTCGATTTTCCTTATTGTTCTGCCTCTGAGAGTCACTATATCCACAGCTATGCTTTGTGATGGTTCATGTTATCAATCCTCATTCATTGATGATACGCTGATTACATCAACCCAGGCCTCTAAAAAAGAAAAGCCTTTGATATCCCAATTTAAAACTGGAGGCTTGGATAGAGGGGAATTTTGCATAGTCTTTGAGTTAGTCTGAGAAAGGAAATGAGCTTTTCACTGTCAGCTCTGTGTAGTATTCATCCCCCAGCAGTTCAGAGAGGTCAGGTTAAATCCTTTCTTCCTTGTGTGTTATTCTTTAAATAAAATCCCTAGCAGCAGGCAGATAATGAAATCAGTGCTGATGCATGAAGCATTTTGAGGAAGATGACTAGGAAGTTGAAAGACAGACAGATTTCTCTTTTTTCATTTTTCCCTTCATGCTTTCTCTCAACATAGGGAGAACATCAAACAAAATAAAGTAATAATAGCCCCAGATGAACTGCAGAGAAATAAGGGAGATGTCACTGTGGTGAGGGAGTGTGTGGTCTCAGGGTGTTTAATCATCACTCTGCGATTTACTGCACAAAGAGGAGAGGGATGGAGACTTCTTGCCTCTCTTTTCAGTTATGCCAGTGAGCTCAGGTCTGTGTGTTGGACTGTGGTGCCCCTCTGTCAATAGCTGTAAGTACATGAGGGGTACTGGTAGTTGGCCCAGATCAAGCCTACGGTCTGGCTTTTGTGGGCTAACAGAATTTGCTGGTTTTGTTGTGTGAGCTGTTCAGCATGTGTGTGGGAAGGGGAGGGATCAAGCTTGCCTTTTGGCTGCTGCAGTCTCTTTCCTTTTCCGTTTTTCCTTCCAGCTGTATCTTTTGTTATAACTTGTGTGTTCACTTAATTACCCATTTCTCTGCTCTCCTTACGTATTTTCTACACAGAATCCACCATCCTTTATAGCCCTGTCTTTTGAAGTGTACCACATTGAAATATTTAATGCTGACATTTAGCTTGTATGTCCACAAACAGATATTGCATTTGGGGCTGCTCATTTTCTCCTTTGAGTTATTCCAGTAGTTTCAGGAGACTGGTATTTCTTCACTGAAAACATCTGTTTTTACAGTTTTAAGGATTCAACTTTTCTTTTAATGAAAATTTCCTTCTCAGACACCAGTCTTTGGCCAGATTCTTATATGGCTGCTTACACTCCTCTGTGGTATCTGAGAATCTCCTGTTAATCAGGCAGGCTTGGCTTTGACATAGCTTTGTCTTAAGGGGAATTTCCAGCTGCTCTGATTTGTTTCAAATTCCCTTGAAGCTAAGTTGTGACACCCTGTTTGTGTGTTAGATTATTTTTTTTTATTTATTTCTTTTTATATTTTAATATCCTTAAAAGTAGCTAAGTAATCAGCTGAAAGAGATTTTGCTCTATCTTCTTCTTTTCCTAATCCTATTGAAGCCTTTATTACCTTGTTAATCACTAATGTCCATTTATAAGTATTCTAAGTCTGTAATTTCAGTGCTTTCTCCTTTTTTATTTACAAGCATTAATTTTAACAATGTTACATGCTGGGGGGATTTGTAGGCCCTTGAAAATGATGGGCATAGGATTGTTTTAAGCATAGGCTGTTAATGTCACTGTATGTTTTCAGCCCTACAGCATTCCAGGAACCATAGTCTGTATATACAGGTTTCTGGTCAAGGCAGGTATATTTGTAAGAATTCATGGTACTGCTTTGCTGACTGTTGTGGGTTTTATCCAGTGTTAAGGGGTTTATCCAATGTTCTGATCAGAAATACTGGGAAGAGACCTTTTCTATCCCATATTCTCTCCAGGAAAGAGTGGGAGATTCCCAGGGGCAAGCAGACGATGAGCCACTTCAGTCTATAAATACCATGGGATCCTTAGTGCCTTTCTGCAAAGCATTTCCATGCCAAGGCCAACTCAGAATCCGTCCTAGTCTTTAGCTGTTTTGACCTTGCTGTAGTTCCTCACCATAAAGCAAGGAATGTCTTAGCTGGTTACTGGCATCTTTCCTCACTTGCTAATTTGTTAAACCTGACTTCAGTGTTAATTTGTTGTTTTGTGATATTCTCTCTCTCAACACATTTGGCTCTTCTCTGCACATCCTTTAAGGGATTGAAAGATGCTGCACAGTCAGAAAGATGAGGTTGGCCATTTACTGCCGATGCAATTTTAGCTCTTCCATGGAAATGATTATTTCCATGTCTTCAAAGAGGTTTTGGTACATTCTTGAGTCAAAGGGCAAAATAGCCTTTTATGAAATGAATTCGTAGGCTTATCTGTACTTTCCAGATGATTGGGCTGCCTTGTACTTAATATGTTGGAGGCAGTAGACTCTCTTGGTGCCATATCTGATCTGAGAAGCTCCCAAAATATTTTCTAGCATAAGTAGTTGTAGAAAACAGGGTCAAGGCAGTGAGGAAACAGCAACACGAGTTGCTCCAGAAGAGCAAATGCAGACAAACAGAAAGGATGAAAACACAGCATGAATGGTCTAGGTGGGGTCTCACATCTGCCTTTTCTGGATGTGAAAGAGCAGCTGTTTGTAGGGAGGCAGCTCTCTGCCAGATAGCAGTGTAGTACCTCGCTTTCAAGAGAGGCTAAAATAAGAGGAACCCAGTAGTTGTGGTTGAATCTTCTCTGGGCAGGAATGTGTTGTGGTGCCTTGCATGCCAATCAAGTCTTATGCCAGTCAGAAAATTGCTCACTGAGGTTTAATTTTCTCTTTGGCACTTTTTCTCTCCATGATTTCCTCTCTAAGGGTCTTAAAATTGAGGTGGCAGACACGCAGGACTGATAATGCTTGTTAGTCAGGAACATCTCTGTGCTTTTTTTAATAGAAGCGCCTCTTTCTTCCCAGCAACAGTGGGGACATCCAAAATGGAGGTAAAGTTCAGTGTGAGAGACTGCTGTGAACACCTGTTTTACGTCTGGTAATTGCAGATGGAAAGTGCTGGGAGCCAGAACAGATTGTGATGGAAAAACAGGACAACTGTATCACTTTTGAAATTGTGACAAATGAGTGTAACTTGGGTTGTTTCACATTGTAGTACCTTTGTCACTCAGGTGGAATCATAGAATTGTTTTAGGGTGGGAAAGATCTTTAAGGTCATCTAGTCCAACCACTGACCCAGCACTGCCAGTAGCTGCAATCCAGTTTGGTCAGGCCATCTCACAAAGCCATTTCCCTTTCACTGAGGTCATACCTCAACTGTTGAATACTCCTCCTTGCCACCCCAATCCACATGACCTTCTGTTAGCTGGTAAGGCTCCGAGGGACTAAATTGCAGTGCTGCTCAAGGGGGTTCCACAATTGACTTGCACAGAAAGATACAAAAGGGTGTAGCTGGTTTTAGGTGCCCTGAAGTGTTTTAATTCCAAGCCATTGATGTCAGGGTTTATTCAGCTTGTTCTGGTTTCCATAACTAGTAGCAAAACCACTGGCAGATACCAAGTGCTTTGTCTTTTTTTAGCGCTGCTGGCAGTGTGTTAAAAGCCTCTTGGCAATGTCTGCGTTTGATATTTTTTAAATGCTGAGTACTGTCAGTGCTAGGTACTGCCACAGTAAATCCCCCTAATCTCTTACATTAATATAAGGAGTCGTGAGGGCTTGAGAAGCACTTTATAATGGTCTTGGCATAATGGTGCTTCACTTCTAAAATGCAGTGAGCTTCGGGGTAGAAAGTCTCAAGCCTGCTAGTGTTGTGTTGCTCACAGCAGTGGGAACGTGAAACTCCAGCTAAGGAGGGATCACCAAGGCGAGGCCTTAATTTAAAGTCATCATGTCTTTGCAAATGAGGCAGGGATGTTGGCTTTCATGGTCTCATTACAGACACCTACTCATGACTAATGGCTTGAAACAGATTTTATCGTTTAAATAGAAAGAGCAAAGCTGCACTGGGTGAAATTGGAAAGGATCTATATAAAAAGTCTTCTGGAACTGGCAAATTGCTGGTTTGCTTAGCTGATGGGAGTTTTCTCTGGTTTAGCTATCTTCCTCTTTTTTTTTTCCTTTTTGTTTTTTGGTTTATCAGAGAAATATCCCTGCAATTTACTAACGTCTCAGACTGTTTTATGCAGTGTGCCAGACTGAATGGGTCTGAACAGGCTCCAAGGTCTGATCAGCTTTGCAGCAAGGAGATTTGAAGCTGGAGGTGAGCTTTGGAGCAGTGACTTTGTGCTGTGTAGTGCCTTTTATTAACATGCAGAATGCAGTAAACTGTGCGTCAGTGGAGGAGGGGGGACAACTGTGGTAGGCCATTAGAGAGACAAAAGAAGGACTTTGATTTTTAAAAACAGCTGCTACTGGAGAGGTGCATTCCAATAAGAAATGGGAAAAACCCTTCCATTCCCTTCCTTCAGGCTCAGCACAAAGGTGCCCCAGCATCCTGCCTCTTACTGTTGGTGGCACTTACAGCTGCTCTCTGCCTCAGAGGCAGCATGACCCCGAAACACCTTGGCTGCTCCTGGAGCAGAGCAGTCTTTCCACCCTTTGTGCACTGCAGATGCTGAAGCATGTCTTGCTTCCACCACTTTTATGAGCTGCCCTCTTGGGCAGGTCAGGGACTGCCTTGAAGTACAATCTAGTTACAAAGTCCATTAAACTTCAAAGCAAGGCTTGCCTTCAGTTCTTATGGCTGTTTTCACATCCTTGCCTGGCTTTGCCACTACCATAGGGACTGGTAAGGGCCCAAAGACTGCAGTAGTACAGGTGACCACTGAATGCTGGGGACTTAGCTTGGAAGAGCTGCCTTGGGGAGCTGCTACTCACTGCTGGCTGCCACTGAGTAAAGTCTCCTGGAGCTAGGTAAGTTTCTGTGCTGGGGCTACAGAAGCTACACTCAGTGGTGCGAGTTAGGAGCTCAACCTGATTCACAGCCGGCAGTGTGCTGAGCAAGAACCATAGGTTCAACTTTGTGATAAACTCCCAGTCCACATTGTGGAGACAGTGATGTTGTGATGTTGCTCTAGTTGCACTGCTTGTCCTCTTCACCAGTGAGTTTGTTTGACAAAACACCTTGAAGATGCCTGGCAGATTTGCTTTATATGTGCTTCTTTTGCACATATTTGCTTTTTGTTGCTTCTAAACCTAGAAAAGGGGCTGTGGGTAGCTAGAGGAGGGGGCTGCAGGGTGGGATCTGAACTCCTTCCTGCTGTCACTGTGCTGCTTTGAGCAAACCTTGAGCCCTGTGTCCTCCCGAGTGAGGGAAGCCAGTGAGGAGCCCTTGGGGAGCCAGGCAGCATTTGAAGTGCCGTGTGATCTGCCAGGGAGGGCTGCTGTGGAAGTGCAGAGCAGTGTTATGGATTCCCGTCACTGTTACGCGCCTGTATAGGGCAGGGAAAGCTCCACAGAGGATTGCAACAGAATGATCAAAACAGTCTGCATTTATAAAGATGAAATTACAACTCTGCACATCTGTGATTAAAGCAGAAGCTGTCAAAGTCTGGCTTGCGTGAATGCACAATTCAATTTGCATTTTGTAAAACGTCAGATTGAGAAAGCTTTTTAATCCTGTGTGAAACAGGAACAATAGGTGTTGGCTGTTGCCCTAATGCTTATACATACCGTGCAAACTTCTTTGGTCATCCTCTGTAAAGCTGGATTTATAGCACTATGATTTGTTGCTCTAGTCCTGAGCTCCACCTTAAGCTTCCTTACATTGTTGTGCCTCTGCTTGGGAGTCCTAAAAGCAGACAGGCTACAGCCTGCTGTGCCAGCTACAGACAGCAGTGTGGCTGTGAGCAACCACTCCTGGAGTCACATTTTCCTCTCACAAAAGGGGACAGACTGCAGTGACTGCCAGCCCTGCTCATTCTGGGGTTCTTTAGGGTAAAACTCCTGTCTTTAGAGACTCCTACTCTTCCTTCTCTGTGGTAGTATCCTGCTGTTACAGACGATGTTTTTCTGCCGTCTTTTTCTGGATCCTCTAGCTGGAACTGCAGCTGTTTCCCAAAAGTGACAAATTGGGTCATTGCTCTGATTTCAAAGTAGGAAACAAATGGAGCTTTGTAGTCTCTATCCCTCCTGGAGCACGAGAGTAAATGCTGCTGAGCCAAAAGGTGCCACATCTGAACAGAGCTCCATTCAGCTGGAAGATCAGGTTTTTTGGCTCTCTGACACTTGACGTTTGGATGTTAAGACAATACATAGAAATTTATTGTCCACAGTAGGGACCTCAAAGGCAGACCTTGTAATAGCGAAGAGGATGGCATCCCTGATGTGTGTCACTCTTCCTGTCTTCATGGGAGATCTGAGGCAGGCAGTGGGATTGCTCAGGGAACCAAGATGTGCCACTCAAAAGACAACCAGCTGGGGGGATGGATGTCCGGAGAGGTGGAACTGGGAAAGGCGGTTCATCAGCCAAGTGCCAGAGGCTATAAATCAATTCCGCTGCCTTAGCCAGAGGGCCCTTGGATTCCCCTGTGGCTCAGTTAAGGCACAAATAAGCTCCTGGGGAGCTAAGTATTGCTGGCAGCACATGCTGTTTGAGCAGCAGCATCTGCCTCATAGCTGGCAGGGGTGTAGGCCTGCGGAAGGATTAATTCACAGCCCTGTGTTTGCTTTCACCTGAGCACCTGTTTGGAGGAGTTCCTCTTTCGCTTTTTCTGATCTGTGGATTTACGTTCTCCACCAAAAACTGCTTCACAGCGAGAATTTCTAAGAGGAAAAGTGTATTCTGGCCTCCCAGACAAGAAACTGGTAAATTGTTGTGGAGCATTGTCTGGCAGTACATAGTATTTCTGGAATAAGCTGATGCGACCCATAAAGCATCACTTGTATCAGTCTTAAGTGCTGTGTCACAGTTGTATCGATGTTAGTTTAAACTAGCAAGCTTTTCTCTTCCACGAAAACAGGTTAGGATGGCCTCTGGCAGTAAGATGGGTAAGTATGGAAAATCTGCTGTTATAATCTCAACAATTGGAGAAGGCGGTAATTTGCAGGCTGTCACATAATAACATTGTTTCCAGTGACTCCTGCCATATGCCTTAGCCTCCTAGTTAGAAACTTTGCCACTAAGTGTCACTGTGTGCAGAACCCCGCTAATGAAATGTCGTGCCAAAAGCTTTTTTGTGCACAAACCCTATCGTGGTTTCCCAAGTGTATTTCCCTCAGCAGCTGTAATTCGGCAGACTGCATTTGTTTTTGAGTTGGATGTAAAAACACACAGAGAATGCTGTTGGAATCATACTCTAGGGCTTCCTGACTACTCAGAAAATGGTGGGTTTGGGTCCTCTGTGAAAGCTGTAGAAGTTCTTCTGAGTGCTTCTCCCACTTGTGATGGCGTGAATGAGCTTCTGTCTCTGAGACAGTGACAGCTGCTTGCAGGGACAGACAGCATCATTAGAGCTATGAGATTTAGCATCAGGAAGCTGACATGACGTGGCTAGCTAACTCTTCTTGGGGTGCTTTGGCTTTAGGAAGGTCTGCAATACCTTTTTCAGAGCAAACTGAGCTGCCCTGGAGCCCCATAAGCATGTTTAACACAATGGAAAGCTGGAAATAACACTATTGTGGGAATACTATGAGAATCTGGGCACTGCTCTCAACTCCCCTCTGGTTATATTTCTTAAGCATGTTGTGAAACAAACTATTGCTCTTCCTGCAAGTAAGGCACCCGTCTTTTCACTTAGGTAATGCGTTGTACTTTGCAGCCTCCTCCTAGTTCAGTGACAATTAGTGTTCCAAACTCAGGACTAGTCAATCCATACGTGAATCTGGAGGTCACACAGAGCCCTGAGATGTCTCATTCTGACAGCAGTTCTCTTTCCAAGTGTTTAAAGGAAGAGTGTCTTTAGCTGGCTAGTTAATGACTGAGTCTCCCTTTCCAGTTCTCTTCTGCACTAGAAATACATATACCCCATCCCAAACCTCGATACCAGCCTCTGCTCAGCTATGTCATGTTGGTGGTTTGCTGGAGTCAGGCATCTGTCCTGCTTGCAGGAAACATTAGCTGTCCCTGTCACCCCAAGGTTTATTTGTCATTTTATACAACAACTTAGAACATGGATCTAGATGGAGCTTCATCTGCAGGTATTTTTGTCCCTTTAATTTCTTAAAAAAGGTAGCTGTGAACTGCAGTGTAGAGCTCTTAAGGCTGTGTTTTGTTTGCAGTAAGTGCTCTCTTTGTTGAACATCTTGAAACACTAGAACAGGAACAATCTTCCTGCTGATGAAAACAGAAATGTAGATTTGTTAGGGAGCTGAGGTAGGCATGCTGGAACTTAGATTTTCTGATTGTCTTTAATTTCTTTGCATCCAGACTGCTTTGCTGGGAATTTTCTATCCTGACATTAATGTTCCTGAAAACTAGTGACTTGATGGAAGCATCTCACTACAGAGTCTTAGTTATCACCTCAACTGTAAAGATGTGCTTTTCTATTTTAAGAGATGGACCTATTTAATTACAGTACCACCTACAAGTCACTTTATAGGCATAGAAAGGAAACTTAGGTCTGTTGCTGGGCTAAACTCCCTTTCTCAGAAGAATAAAAAGAAAGCTGCTGTAATACTTCATCTTAGCCTCTTTGCAGATACCTGAGCGTGACACACTTTTTGCAGGGGAGAATATTAACATGATCTGAACTTAATTTCTCTGGCTGAAGATAGTTTTCCACATCATGCAGATTTTGCTGAGCTTTCCACCCTTAGTAGTGCCCAGAGGGTTAATATTCCTGGACTGCTTGAGTCCTAAAGTGCTTCTGTTGCTATTTAGTGTGTTGATGCATCAGAACTAGGACTAAGCAGTATTGGGGCTGGGCAGTTAATGTCATACCAAATGTTTTAGCATGAAGAAATTGTTCACTGACCACTCCTGTCCTAATTGCTCTGGAAGTTAGTTGTTAATGTGTGGTCTTGTCAGCTGCACTGTTAGCTTAAGGCATAGCCTGGTTCCTCATCATCACCCAGAAACCCTTCAGTTGAGCGAGGCATGATTTGAAGATGGAGGTAATTGTTTTGTTGTGAGATGAGGATTGAAGCTGCCATGTTTTTCATACATGAGATCATAATTCAGTGTGACTTCAGCATAGGTATGTCAGGAAGACCTTTTTCTGTGATGAGTTTGGAAAAGGTCAGGTTAAGATGCTTGAAGAAAAATAGCCAATTGGCTTGATCCTGATCTTTGTTTTAGAAAAGAATGACGCAAAAATCTGCAAAGTCAAATCCAGGGTATAAGTAGTTTTTATTTTTATGGTATTCATCTGTAGAAACCTGGGGGATAGAGGGTGGAAATCACCTGCCTACGCTCTCCCCAAGCCCTTTACTTTCCAGTGTTAACAGCGTTGTTATTGAAGAGGTCAGTCCAGACTCTGGACTGTTAACCCTCTCCAGTCACCTTACACACCTGGGTGCTTACAGACTGCTGCACGTTCTTCTGCCCTGCTGCTTGTAACTGAGTCAAGAACAGATGCTGGAGAAATATCTACAAAATGTTTAAGGCAGCTGCCCTCTGTCACTTGCTCTTGGAAAAGGCAGTCGGATCATTCTGATGCTCGGTGTCCCTCCCTGGCAGAGGCTCTAATAAGCCTGCTGGGATAAGGGTGAGCAGCATTTCAGATCTCAGGCTTCTTATGTTCTCTATAGCTCCTACTGTACATTCTCTTCTCTCTGGGTACTGGGCACAGTATTTGACTGGAGATTTTTTCCCTGCCCTTGTTTTTTCTGTGAGTGGCTGAGTGCCATCACATTGCTGACAGTGCACGCATTTGAGAGGATTCCTTTACGTGTGCTTCTCTGGCATTTTATGATTCTGTCTCTTTCAGCATGTGATAACAGAATATAAAGTGGGTCACATTATTTCTTTTTTGCTTTTCTCAGTTCTGCAGTTCTTGTGATGTTTGAATTCTTTCTGATAGCAGTTTTGGAGACTCGTGACTGGGACAGTTCAATAGGTTCCTAAAGCCTTGGTAGTCATCTTAGGATCGGGCCTTAATGGGACACTGGGGACATCTTTTTTTGTAGCCTTTATGTGCCTTGGGTAACCTGTTAATTAGTGCCCTTTACATGTTTCAGAGAGTTGAGAAGGAAAAATGATGGCACCTCTCCTAATGCACACCCATCACTTGCTGCTATGCTTTATCCTGTGGCTGCTGCCAGCTCTGCCCTGCTGTCCTCTCTAAGTTGATTGTAGATGGCAGTTGTTGTCTAGAAGCAGTGAACAAAGTGAACAGCTCTACTTAGTGCAGTTTGTGAAAATACACCAAATAAAAGCTCTAGGCACAGTCACAAGTCGGGCCTTAAAAAGGCATATGGAAGAAATTTAGTTTTTCCTGAGTCAGGCCAGTTCAGGCTACGAGAAACCCCAGACCTTTAAAGTACCTGAATTTTTCAACCTGCAGACTTGCTTCCGTGTTTTATTTATAGAGTCGACGATGATAAAAGTGTTTGGGTTAAATTATAGCACTATTTCACTGAAACTCCCGTTAGCAAATGATTCTTAGAATTGTAAGATCAGAGTTGCTACAGAGTAATTAAAAATGTGCCCCCCTTCAGCCTCTGCCACTGGCTTTCTCAGCAGGGTAAGTAGGGTACCAGTTTATTCTGTGTTAGCCCAGGGTGAGGAGAGATCCCTCTAGTTTATTCTGCCTTAAAGGTGTGTTTCTGTGTGGTCAAATGCAGGCAAACATTTTGTAGAGCTTCTCTGAAATATGAACCCGAGTTGAAGACCCAGAGAGGCCTGGTCCAGAGCTTCCACCCAAGCTGCCTTCTGGTGGCGTTGAATTCCTGAGGCGACTGCTCAGCTGATATGCCTGGTTAGTCAGGAAAAGCCAAGTAGAACTTGAACTTATGTATTCGTATAAGGTGCAGTTTCTTAAGAAATTTGCTAGGCAAGCATGAAATCCTCTTTATGTATAGTCAAAGATTCAGATGTGAGAATAATACTAAGAGGGCAATGCAGCAGCATTTTGGGAAGAGCAGGGTTTGAGTCCCATTTAAACAAAAATAGTTGTGCAAATAAAACTACCAGCTGATGCAGTAAAAATTAAAGGTTTTAAAATCTGGAGAAAAAGCTGCTGAGTTATTAATCCCTGAACTGAAGCCCTCAAGTCCTTTTAGTGAGTGACTTCAGCTTGTCATCTAATCCCTTTGACTCATAGAAAACAGATGCAGCGTTGTTCTCTGTGGTGTAGGAAGAGGAAATTAAACCAGTGAACTAAATAAATAAATTGATTAATTGGCAACAATAAGGAGTTGTGTATGCACTGTATCTAATTGCTTTCTTTATATTGTCTTCCTCAAACTTCTGGGAAGACACGGGTTTATGGGTTACACATGCAAAAGTATGCTGAAAAACCCTACCTCACCAAGGCTTTGAACCTTCAGCTTCAGAGATCATTTGTGGATCATCTTACGTTGCTTTGGACAGTGTCTAACGGGGACGTTGCTCAGCCAAGCTGAATTTATGCAGTGGAAATTCAAGCTGAAATGGAATACACCTGAAGATCACAGAGTAAATCAAATCTCATTTCCTTGCTTGCAGGCAATGTGGACTGTGCGGATGTTCTTCCTCCTTCTCCTCCTCCTCCTCAGTAATTTTTATTCTACCAGATCAGAGCTACCTTTTTCTCATAAGAAATACTGAGCAAGGGGCTTCCCTGAGCCTTATTCAAAAACCCATCAGAGCTAATAGTTTTGAAAATGTTTGATGCCCAAGAGGCACTTGGGAGCATTAAATCCTCACCCAGGGATTTTTAGGCTGTAGAACAATAGTGTCCTCCAAGCCTTGCAGAAATTACAATGGAGATATTTCCATCACAGATCCTGCAAGTACTGATCCATGGAATATGGTGAAAGAGAAATATATAGAGAAAGCAGAGGCATTGGTGATCAGCTCCATATCCCCAGGACAGCTGGATTGTCTTTCCCATCTCTATAGCCAGCAGGTTCTTTTTAGAGCTGTGACAGCAAAGGGTGCATGTTTTTGACTCAGAGGGACAAGTTCTCCAGCTTGCTGCTCACCGTGCTGATCAGCTCAACTTGAGGGGTCAATAGCTAAAGGTACTTTGGAAAGGAAGCATAGGTTGTGTTCTTTTGTTCTCCTCATTCTTTGGAGAGAACAGGTGCCAGCAAAGTCACCTCTTCCTTGATTGTCAGCAGTGGGTATACAGCCAACACTGAGATCTTATCTGGCCTGTCAGCAATAAACCTCACCTTTGTGTCATGTCCTTCCTGCCCATCCAGCATCTTAATGTCTGTGGAGATAAAAGCTCACTGTCATAGAGGTAAGATGCCTCTTTTCAGTCTTTCTCAGCTGCTCGTTCTGAAGAGATTTGTCTCCTGTAGTGTTTGGGGTTGTTGGGAGCATATGAATTGTGAGAGTGCTGGGCTGAAGAGGTGGTAGGTCTGGTATTTTAAGGACATAAGTGGAAGAAATGTTTACAGGATAAACAGTGTGTTCTAGGGCATACAAGGCCTTTTTGTTCTCCAAATATGTTTTGATTGCAAGATGCCTTTTAACCATGCCAGGAATTCTTCTTCAGAGGCATAGCTATTATCTTGGGCTCTGATAGTTTCTATCATGTATAAGGAGAAAGGACTAGAAACAAATGAGTCTCAGCAACCTTTGGTGCCTCTGTATTTATTCTAGGGATTGCACATGGATGTTTTTCTCTGAGAAGGACAGTAATACGCAGCAGACAATTCGATCTCTCACAAACATCTGAGCTGTTTTCTGTGTGTGGTCTATGCCCAAGTCTCTGCTCCCCCTCAGCTTCACCTTGCTGACTGTCTGCTGGCCAGCTTTCCAGCACATCTCCATTTCAGTCAAAAAGTGTCTCAGCCTACAACATTCAGTGTTTTATCAAGCCTGCCCTTGCTAGTGATTATCTTGGATAGTAGCTTCTGCATTTCCATCTGTCCCAATAGCTGTTTAAATGTTCCTTTTCAATTAACTTAGCAGTCAAGTTTAAGCAGTTCTGTTTTTTCACGCAGAAATAGTTTTCTGTGTTGGCCATGAATGCTTCCAAGCATTAATGGTCTTTTTCTGTTTCAGTTCTGGTCATTGCCCAGATGGAATTTCAAAAGAATGACACATGCCAGCAGCACAAAAGGGAATAATTCAACAAATTAAAATGTTAACAAGCATCACTCCTTCAGCATATCAGAAATTATTTGGTTTCCTTGTTTCTGCCCTCATCACAATCTTTGTCCATTCCTTTTGCTCCAGCTGTGCAATGCAGATTAGTCTAAGATCCCGTAGTGTGTCTGGGGTTTGTGGGGAGTCACTTAGTTGGGACAGATTTGATTTGATCTCATTGTCTTGGTAGGAATTTTGTAACTGCTGTAATTCTTGTAAACCTGACTTGCACAGCTTCATTCTCAGTATCTTAGTCATCTCTACTCCTCCTTTACCTTCTCAGTCCCCCCTGATGGTACTGCCTGGTCCCCAATACCCTTGGTGCTCATGTTTAGAATGAAGAGACTTCTGACTTGCACAGTAGAATGTCTTAATTCTGCAGTGAGTGCCTTTGAAGGAAGAACTCCAGACTCTGGATTGCAGGCTAGGTGAGCTGTCCTTAGATTGACTTGAACCACTTCTGGAGCTGCAGCCTTAGAGCAGACATTTTGCAGCTGAAGTTTTCTTTTCACTGCAGGATTTTCTGTCTATAAGGATCATCCAGCAGCTTATAGCTGTCTGTTCCAACTCCAGATCTGCAAAAGCCTTAAGAGCTAGAACTGTTGTATAGGTTGAGTCACACAAACTTCCAAGCACTGCCCACCTTTCCTGATTAGCTTGCTACCTTAGCATACTGCTACTACAGTCTTTCTAGCTATTTGTAGCTAACCAATTGACTATAGATCTCCTCTTTCTTTTGGGCTCTATCTTTAGAAGGCATTTCTGCAGACTGAATTTGTAAGTCTATCAGAATCATTAAACTGTAGAAAAGTCTGCTAGATATTGTCATGCAGGGAAGGACTCCTGGAGTCACTGTGATAAGCCTGGAAATGCTGGCTCAAGGCTCAACAGCAGTCATAAAGGCAAATAGAAAATTAGAAATTATTAGAGAGAACACAAAAATAAAGAAGGAGAGCTGTGTTGTCACTGTGTAAGTCTTTGATAACCCATGTTTTAAATCTTGTGTATTGATTCCAGCGCCCTTAGTTCATAAAATATACTGTAGAACTGCAAAATAGTGCAAATAATCAGCTATTTGCTCAATGGGTCTCTTGGCTATCCAGACTTCTTGCTTATATTCAAAAGTTTTTATTTTCCCTAAGAGCAGACTTCTGTTCATTTTCCACATATAGTCAGGTGAGCTCAGTGTTTCCTCTTTCTTGACTTTATTGCATCTCCTCAGGCCACTGAACGACTGCCTTTTATCACTTCCACTAATTGCTGAAATGTAAGTAGCAGCCAGGGAACTGATTTTTCTAATGTCTGCTCCTCCAAACGTATACCTTCCTTCCCCAGCCCTAGCTGGTTTTCTCTAGCGTGTCCTATATTGATTTGACTTTAAATAAAAACATCCACTTGGTTTGTGGCCAGTTTTTTAGAATATTGGTATTTAGTTTTACTGCTTCCTTTAATTAAATTTATTCATGCTGTGCAAACCAAGTTTTAAAAGATTTCTGATCATTTTAAAAAAAAAAGAAGTAATGAGCTAGATTAGCATCCACTTTTTCTCAGCAAGCATCCGACCCAGGGCTGTACATTCATAAAGGCCATTTGCTTGCTAGTTGCTATAAAAGATCAAAAAAGAAAATCAAAATGCGTGGCAAGCTTCCTCGCCTTTTGGAGTGCCTGTGTTCTCCTTTCACTTGTCTTGATCTTCGAGTCAGAGTCATGGTGAGTTTTGGTTTGGTTTTATTTCTAAGTTAGTCTGCAGTCATTATGTCCCACAGAATAATGGGCTGTGTGAGGAGCATGAGCTCTCTTGGATCCTCTACTGATTTCTGTGAACCTGACCAGGCAACATAGTTCCAGAAGCCCCCTGTGGCTGCAGGTGTTTGATTAGACCATATCCAGAATGAGCCTCCCCATTGTTTTTTCCTTGGGTACAATTAGGTTTTGGTTTCCTCGAACTGGAGCAGCGCACTTACTTCTGTCTGAGTTTGATTGAACAGAAAGGGCTTTGTTGCATATCCTGCCTTAATCTATTCTCTAGACAGCCTTATTCCTGAGCTAACTGTCTTCTGGGCAAATTTGAATTTCTTTACTGGGAATGAATTTCCTCTGGTGTACATCAGGTATCCTGTTGTCATTTTATCAAGGCAATCACAACTGAAAGCTGTGTATTTGAGTTCCAGCATTTGCCAGGATGCTTTCTGGCTGCTGGTCTTAGAAAGATTTTCGTTCAAGCCTTTTCTTAAAATCCTCAGCTACCATTTTTAAGGTACTCATATCTGTCTTTTATTTCTGTAATAACTTTGTATGTCTTGGCTTCTCAGTTCAGCCGGAGCAGCAGTTCACAGCTTAAAACTCCTTTATCGTGTTTTGAGGACCAATGTTACTGGCCTTGCTTTGGTCTTTTAAATGGTGCTGAAGAGCTGCTGGTGACTATTTTTTCCCTCCGTGTTCAGGAGGACAAGGTCTTCTGTAAATAGGGAATTGCACCAAAGGTTGGACACAAATCACAGCATTCGTTTGCTGAATGCTGGTTAGCCACTTAGGCTGAACGGGCAACATGAATGATAACAGTGAGCATAAGGATGCTCTTGTCCTCTTGTGTGATGTTTTGATGACAGCAGTTGATTTACTGCTCTGTGAGAATGCAGCTGGTAGATAAAAGGCTTCTCCTGGAATAGCCCATCACATTTCAGCACTTAAGTTAATTGTAAGCACAAAGGGGAAATAAAAAAATTAACGGTCCAGTCCATAGCTATCTGCAGTGCATTTCAAGCCTTGGCAGAATTGCAAGTGCTCTTACGTACCTAGCAGTGAGAAATGTTTTCATAAATGCCACCAGCTGGAGATAAGGGTTCACAACTCCAAAATGGGCTGTAACTCCAAAATAGCAAATCTATCTATCTCAGGGTTTTATGCTCCTGCCATCATCCTGGCCTTTCTTTTGCTGCCTGCCTTTCTCAACAAAATTTCTAAAAACAGGTAGTCTTAGTGGGCCTCATTCGATTTCTGGCGTATCTCCCCTCCCAGATCTAAATGTCTGCTCTGGAGACTGCTTATTTTATTAACTGATAATTTTTAAGGTAATTTGTTTCAGGATCTTTGACTTCTTTTTCCCTGCCTAGGTTTTCAAAGTGCCAGCGTTGTGCAGTATATGGGTGTTTGTTCCCATGGCAGAACTGAACCTGTTTTCCTCCCTTGAATGGCACAGAGCTGCCTCCTTTATTTTCCCTGGAGAGCCTGTCCCTGCAGTCTGGGAAAGGGCACCCAGGGTCCCACAGAAAAAGCCAGGTTTTGTGCCAAGTGGGATATACAGATCAGTATAAACCCACTGACCATCTTCGAAACTGGGAAAGGTGGATTGGTCTTGAGAAAAAGCAGTGTGAGGCTACGTGCATTTTTGCTCCATGTGCTCCAAACATGAATGGGTTGAGCAAAGCGCATTTAACGCATGTGGGAGTTGTCGTGTGTGTGTATAGACGTGACTTCTTGAAATTACTCTGCAGCAAAAGCATTCCTGGCATAGGCTTTCTGGGAAGGTGGGCAGGCTCTCAGCTGCCTGGCAGCTGGAGCTCAGAAGTTATTGTAGCACAGCACTACCCAGTCCTAGTGATGGCTGCAGGAATGTCCAGGGTTATCGGCACATGAATCTGTTCTGCTTCTCTGTACCTCTTACAAATGGAGTGCCCTGCAAGCTGTGCACATAGAGACCACGTGTCTCGCTTGTTACTTACTTTTGTCCTTCTTTGCAGCCTTACTGCTTCTTGAAGTAGCTGTTGATTCTTGGGAATGCCTGTCCCGTGGGAGCTTGGAATGGGCACTGTTTTGTACATTTACAGTTGCTTCTTGGTGGAGCTGGATAGCAGTTTTGGCTCTGAGACATTTCTGAAAGCTGAGTGATTTCCAGATTGGTTGGGTCAGAGAGATTTTTATCACCATTAAATAAGAGTTGAACACCTAAGGCTTCTAATGGATTGTGGGTTTAAAACATTTCTGAAGCAGATAACTCTTGTCCCAAAATAGGATGCCATTTCTGCTAGCAGAGTTCAGAGAACAACAGTAATTTTCTGAGTGAGCTTATAAATAATTTATCTTTAGAAGAGGCACCTGTGGGCAGAGGAGAAAGACTCTAACCAAACCCTCACACTCCATGGATAGAAACTGTTGCCTTTGTAGGCTTGTTCCTTTAAAGATCACAGATCCCTGTGAGATCATTGAACAAACATCTGAGCTACTATATATCATCTGAGCCTGACAGACTGGCTCTCTGCTGAGGTGAGAAAAGGGGGTGTGAAATGTCCTTCCTTGATGTTGCTAAGTAAAATAATAATAATGATAATCTTTTATGTACGATCAAAACCTTTTGCCTTGTGCAGAGAAGTGGTGAGGCTTGGATTCCAATACAACTGAAGTGCAGATGTATAAAAGCAGTCCTCAGGAAGGATTTGGGACATGGAGAGTTAGACTTGTGTTTGGCTGGGCACGGAGCAGTTCACTGAACACAGCAGGACTGCGAGAAGTGACTAGCAGGGACAAAGGACAAACTAGTGGGCAGAGACAGTTCACTTCCAAACTGCTGGAAGCAGTGTCCTGGCTAATGCTCAGTGTGCTGAGCAGAGGGAGATTGGCAAACACAAACTAAAAAGTGTCAGAGTAAACTTGGTGGGACCTGTGTGCAGGGGTCCCTGCACCAACCTTAGCAGTGGAGAGCAGGGTGAGGCACCTCCTCTCTCTATTTCCTGGCTCACTCATCTTTGCTATGTGCTGCTCAACTTTGTCCGTGTGTCCCGCTCTGGACACTGAACAAGACTCCCATGAGTTCCATCAGCTTTGGGTTCTCCGCAGCAGGACTGTAGCATGTACTCATGTCCCATTGTTACCCTGGAGCTCGTGGGCAGCTGCACCCACCTCTGCAGGCCATTCTTCTCCTCAGTGACCTCTTATGGTCTTACTGCCCAGCAGTGTTGGTGCATCCCTTGTCAGTGGCATCCTCTTTTATACCTCAGAGGACAAATTTGCCCTTCTTTGCTTTCACGTAATCTTTTGGTCTGGCTGAACTTCTTACTGTTGGTAAAATATCCTTCTTCCAGGAATTTTTCCCGTACTCAGGGCAGAAAAGATGATGCCTTCTGCTCTGTGAGTGACAGATGTGTGAGCTGATGGGGGCTGTCTTACAGGCTCACACTCTCAGCGCACAGCATGAGAGGGCCATGGGTCCTTCACTGCATGTAGTACAAGCTGCAGCTGCTGGATGCAGGAGATCTGAGGCACTGGAGCAGGATTGGCAATGTGCCGTGAGTTTTACACGCATGTGGCATGATTGCACCTGAATCTGCAGCCCACATCTTTTTCTTTTCCATCAGACCCACTCCACATCCTCTGGATCCATAGATATGTGCTGTACGTGCAGCATGTCTTGGGAATCTGAGTTGTGAAACTATCATAGCAACATCCTCCTCCTCTTTGTCTTAGCATTCATGAACATGGAATTAATAGTCATGGCTTGATCAGCGTGGGGGTAAGGAATGCTGATAAAACATCAGCACTGCATTTAGCTCCAGGGTAGCTGCAAAGGTAAGGCAGTGTTGGGTCAGACAAAAGCTCTGTGCTGCTGCTAGTCCTGGATGGGTGCTTTCCTGGAAGCCAGTGTGAACGGCAGCTGCTTCCAGCATGTGTGTGTAACATTGGCAGCCTTAGTGGAGCCTCTCTCTGAACTTGGCTCCTGCAGACAGTGAAAGAGGAAAGGGAGAAGGAGATGAGTGCAGCTGGGGTTTGGGCAGAGTCTGTTGGGAAATGTGGCAGCTGTGTGTGTGTGTTTTTATTTAACTTCTAATTATTTAGTTATGTTCTTTGTCTGTGGTGCTTCTGGGGATTAATTTCAACAAAGACTCCAGCCTGCATCAGCAACTTTAAAGTTGCTCTGTGAGAAGTGTGATGGCACTCGGAAAAAAAATCGTTTTCCATATTAATTAGAAGTTACTACTGTAAAATTGATGTCAATTATCCAGCACTTTATTATGGAGAGGCAATAGCCTCTTTGTAGTCCAGGTGTCAGCAGCCTTTTCATTACAGTGAGAAATGTTGCTATTGTTGAATTCATGAGGAGATACACTGAGGGACTATGAGTTGTTGTGGAGATTAGGGAGGGAGAAAAAGGGGAAGATTTGTGCTAAACCTGGAATAAACAAGCCAGTTTGAGGACTGCAGTGTAAAATGCACATTTCTACTGGAATAGGAAAACCCTAGTGCCTCTTCCTACAGCCTCCACCCTCTGAGCTGAGGGGATAGACTGCTGAGTTTGCTTGTGGTGTTTTGGGCTTTGCCCAGGTTTGGGGGGTGGGACTGCCAGAATTCTCTCTGTGTGTGGTACACAGGCAGTGACAAGCACTCCACCACCTCTGCAGGGAGGACAGAAGGCATGTTTGGCTGCCCTCAGTCCCTGTGCCATGTCGTGCAGTAGCACTGATTAGAGGTTGGCATTACATGCCCCATAGACTGGCTGCTCCACCCTCTGGCATGGGACAGATAGGACAGAGCCCCTGGCTTTTCTGTCCTGTGAGGGCTTGCTAGTCCTGACCTGGAGAGCCTTCCACATCCCAGCCACGTGACCAGCACGGAGTTGGTGGGGGAAAAAAGTGCATTTTAACCTGGGCATTGTTGGGGTGGTTTTTTGCCTTTTGCTTGATACGAGATCATTCAATCAGTGCTGTTCCAGCTGTTCCTGTGTCATGGTAGTTAATGACTGTCTTATGGGCACAGAGAGGCTTTAGTGAGGTACTGGTGATGCTGACTGATTACATTCTTGTGCTTTCCTGTGCTGATTAAAAAGACAGTGTAGAGACCTTGATTTGTTCTTGCTTCTCTTTTTCCTTTTTATTTTTCTGTCATTATCTGTGCATGCCTCCTGGAACCTACCCACCACTGGCTCCTTTGCTGGGTGCTGTGAATTGCTGGTGCTCTCTAATTTTATGTTCCAGTAAGGCAGAGACTGCAGTTGCAGGTGATGGAAGATTCTGCAGGTTAACAAGTTACTAAGCAATGAAGCAAATGATGTCTGCCAGATAGATGGGCCCTAGTGCTGCATGTTGCCCATTAGGTTTTATTGCTGGTGCAGCTCCCCCTGTGGCTTTGCTGCTAACAGTAGCTGTGTTCTCCTGGGCACAATGGGGATAGGAGACTGCTGTGTGTAATCCCAATGTTTCCCCAGGACAGGCTCTCCCAGGAGGTCCAGTCTTTCTTGGGAGAGTGCAGTGTGTTGGCTCTTGTTGAGGATCAGCTCTGATGCAACAGGGAAGAAGTCGGTGTGTAGTGACTAGTACATCAAAATGATGGTCTGTTTTGAATGCTGAAAATTTCAGGGCAGGGGCAATTCCTTCTAGGGGAAATGGTTTCAGGGCTCGTGTTCAGAAGAGGCCACTGACCCAAACAGCTGAGGTTGTTCATCCAGTTTGCAAGGTAGTGGTGAGCTGGTGGATGGAGCAAAGTCAGGAGCCACAAACTGGGAAATAATCTTGTTCCTCTGGGTGCAGTGACCTGGCATGGCATGGGTGGGATGCTGCAGAGAGCTGAGCCCCACATCAGTCCCTCTTTTGGAAGCCAGCCCTCCTGCTATGTTCCTAAGGGAATGCCTCTACTCACAGTAACACAACACTGTTGGTGTTACTGGGGAAGGAGAGTTTTATGGGGCACGGGCAGTTGTAGCTGCAGGAGGAAGCTGAAATCTGAATGCCACGGAAAGCACTTGCTGTTCAGAGCAGCTCCTCAAAAGTTGGTTTAGGGACACGCACGCAGGGACCTGAATCACTCGCATTTCTCTGGAACTTCTGGAAAGCAGTCATTGAATGAGTGGTGGGGCAGGGGGTTAATTTGATGGCAGATTATCTTTAAATTACAGTGGTGCAGCTCCACTGAGTTCTGGTTTGTTGCAGTGGAATAAATGAGCGAATGTAGCCTCTGAGGCTGGTACAGGTAACTGCAGGAAGGGAATTCAGCAGCCTTCGCTCTTCTTGTACTGACTATGTCTGAGTTGCTTGCTTCCGTCATGCTGCTTTTTTAAGACTCTGATCCCCCTAAGGTAACCTACAAAAAGAGTTTTAGATTGTGACTCCATTAGGGGGTTTTTTTTCCACTGTAAAGATCCAGTAAACCATTAAAAAAAAAAAACCAAGCTTCCCCTTCATGTTTATCCTTGCAGTCTGAGAGGTGTCACATCAAGCTCCTTGAACATCATCTGCAGTCCGATTTCCTCTGTCCTTGCCTGACACTAAAACTGGTATTTTTCCAGCTTCTCATGAGATTGTAAAACTCTGAATAACTATTTAAAATCTGTTTGGAAGAGCAGCTAAAAGTCTCTTCCTTAAAGTCCTGTCCCATACTTCACCATCTTGGAATTCATGTTTGCTAGACTAGAGACTTCCAAGAAGAATGGGTTGAAGAAGACTTTGAAGGAAAAATGCTTTAATCTCAAAATTAAATTGCTCTAATTCCTTTGGATGTGACAGAAAGGTGCAGATAAAGACCTTGTGTATTTAAGGAAGAAGGCTGTTCTTCCTGCAGTAGTTTTCCTGAGCAAAAGTCAAAGCAATGTATAAGAAGGGCAAAGGATGCTAACACACAGTCTTCTATTACACAGAGGATGTGAGTTTTTTGTCATCTGTGTAGGAAGTTGATGCCTTTTAAACCTTCCTGTTAGATATTTTCAATACCTTCTACTGCTCTTTGACCTGTCCTCTGTCTAGCAGCTGCATCTTAAAGAGCAGATGAAATTGTCTCAAGGATGGCAGGTCCTAATCTCAGTAATAGTTTCTATCCATTACAAGGTATGAAGTTGAAATGATCTGTGAGTGGGTTTATCTCAGATCCCACGTAGCATTTTTTTCTCAGCAGCAGCAAGAACAGGAAATTATCAAGCAGTGGGGAGAAGCTGTTTATTTTTAACTTACCCTTTCTTTTAAAGTTCTATTTCGTAATTAAAGGAGATAAGGAGTGGAAGCCAATGAAATACATAGCTAAAGGGATAAGCTGATCTCAGTTCACTGCAGAGATTACAATAAGTAACAGAGTAGAGACTTTGGGGCCTCTTTTTCCTTCCCTGTTCTCATCCTGAAGTATCAAACTGAGTTCTTAGCTGCCTTTCAAAGGTGATGCAAGAGGGCAGACTTAAAGGATTATGGTTATAGAGCTCACTGCTGCCCTCAGAGTTTACTTCTCTTCACCATGGTTTGAGGATGCCTTGAGTATCTGAAGAGATCTCTACTCAGCTAGCAAGGAGGAATCCTGATTCTTCCTAAAGAAACGTGTGCATCCATTGACTGATCACACCTGTGTGGCACAGTGCATGCCTGTGTGTATGGGAATACAAGGAGACTGAAGGGAAGGTTCCTGGGGAGGGAGGTAGCCCTGAATAAAATAGCTTTGCTCTTGAGTTACTGCTGGAGAAGCCTGTTCGACTCCTCACCTTTCAAACCAGGTTCTTCCCCTGCAGCTTATTAATCTTGGTCAATTTGGCTTCCTCCAATTGACAGGAGCAAGCTGCCAGATTCTTTATTGCTCAAAGGAAGGTGCATTATGCTATTACACTCCATCCCTAGTGGATAGTTATTCCTGTGCCCAGGTGGCTTTCTTTCACCATTGCTCTTGGCTCTGCAATACTTCTTGCAGCTTCTGCACACAGGAACAAGAAGGGCAGGCTGAATTTGGAGATGGCTGTCATTGCAAGGGTTTCTTTCTGCCAGTGGAGCTGACAAACAAAACAGCATTAGGAAATGAGTTCTGGAGAGGAGGCTGAGGCTGCGAGCCTTTGCAACACTGGCAGGCTGTTCTTAAATAACATTGCAGAATCAGAATCAATGCAGTTGGAAAAGGCCTCTGAGACCTTCAAGTCCAAATGCTTATTCCTGTCCCTAGCTTGCCTCTGGAATGCTGGAGGACAGTTGAGCTGCAGAGACTGCTGTGTGACCATCTTACCTGGGAACGACTTTTGGAACCCCTTTTTTTGCCCCCAGTCCTCGTTTGAATGATTCCCCGTGGCTTCTCCCAGCTCAGGCCCTAGCATGAGTGTCTCTGTGCACCACTGTCACATGCAGAGTTTGGGGGAAACAAGCTTTCGAAGGAACCCTAAGCAAGTTTCGATTTCTTAGAATAAAGGATGTAAGGACAAGATTCAGTCCTGGAAACAGCAGGAGCTGCCAGCTGCCTAAAGGGGCAGTTGAGAGTAGTGCTTACATTGTTGGGAGTACAAGAGAAGTGCAAGGGCTCCTTATTGTTCCAGTCAGTGTTGTCTTAAATCCTCTGCAATGCTCTTCTTAGATGTTTTCTGAGTTGTGGTGCCTTGGAGCAGGGTCCTTTTCCTTTGCACCTTGTACCGTGTGTGTTCCTGACTGAAGCTTGTCATAAGTAGGGGCTACTGTAGTGCAGACCTCAGATGCTGATCTTCTGGTTAGCTCTCAGAGCAAATGGAAACAGCCTAACAAAGAAGTTCATGTGTTTAAGAGGATTGTTTCAGGCATACGTTTGCCCAGGAGTGCTGAGCTCTATGGTTCCTTGTAGGAACGTTATTGTCACTAACCATCTCACAAATGCTTTGAGGAATATGTTAGTCCATGCAATGCTTTAAAGCTAAAAATCATTGTGGGAGTCCCTCTTGGTGTTCCCTAGTTACGAAAATGAATAGTTCAATAGCGCAGAGATGTGTAACTATGAATTTGCAAGAATAGCCCAACGCTGGAAGCAGAGTAGGGCAGTAAGAAAAGCTGGAACTGCTGTGGTTGCAGTGAAAGCAGACAGTAAAGTATCTCCTGGGCAGAAAGGCCTGGGTTCATGTCTTCATCTCTTTCTAAAAGTAGCGTCCGTACCAAGGCTGGTCTTCTCTTAGTGCCTGTCAGAAGCTTGTTCCTATCAGGAGAGACATACGGTGCTCTGTATGGAGGCTGACCTGAGCAGTTGTAGAAGCTGGTGATTTAGCAGGCTGTGAACAGTGATTCACAAGCCAGGAGGGAAGTGTGATGGCAAAACTAACCTTGGAAGGACTGTGGGGCTGGGCAAAGCTGTGTTTTTATAGTGCTTCTGTGTTGTATCTGGGTGTACATGTGGTAATTAGCTGCTTGATTTATTAATATGTCTAATTCTGATGACAGAAAGCTGCTCCTGTCATGGGTATATGTTCCATTTACCGTTCTCATGAATGGAGAAATTCTGTAAATTTCAGGACTGTTCCTTGGCATTAGGAAGACTTCAGTGCCCACCTCCGTGTTGTTAGTCATGAGCCAAATATTGGCTGTTAAAGCCATCTCTGTTGTGAAAACAGGTGCCAGAGCTGTGATCTGTCTCAGCCTTGCTTCTCCTGTGCTGAGATGTCCATGGATACTGATTCCTGTGCTGTGCTTGGCTGTTTCTGGCAGGTTTTGGAAGTGGTACGGTCCAACTATGACACGCTGACCCTGAAGCTGCAGGATGGACTGGACCAGTACGAGCGCTACTCAGAGCAGCACAAGGAGGCTGCCTTCTTCAAAGAGCTGGTAAGCTGCCTTGACTCTGCACAATCAACAGCCCTCTTCCAGAGCCTTTGCTTATGGCCTGGGCACTTGTATTTGGGGTATGGCTAAACAGTCCTGTTACTCTGTTGGACTGCCTCCAAAGACAGGGCAGGAGCAGGATCTGGACTGTATGTCTTAACAGATCTGAGAGCTTCCTGGAGCTCCCTGCATTGCTGAAGAGGAACTTCCAGGCTGCTTAGGCCAGCACTGGTCAGACAGTCTCTGTCCCTTTTGCCATGGGGATTTGCTGTGCTTTGTAGTGGTAAATTTGTATGGGGAGAAGCTGGCTGCGCTGACTGCTCCCACCTGGAGTTTATCACGCAGAGCAACTTTGCTTTTTTGCTGTTGTTAAGGGGACTATGAAGTTTGGGACTGAGCAGAGCATGTGATGCCAGTGAAACATATTCCTGCTCATTGCTTTCCTCCATCACTCACAAAAAACGGTTCCCAAGTAAAGAAAGTGAAGGCATTCCCTAGAAATGTCTCCATCTGCAAGAAGAGAAGACTGATCGTAGGAAGCCCCAGAAAAATTATACAGCAAAGACAAAAATGAGTCTAAATAATTCAGGTTGGTAGTTATAATTCTTCATCAAGCCAGCTTGCTTACCCTGCTCCAGAGAGCCCTGATGGAACTTTTCTTGTCCAGCAGCCACATGAGCATGGAGGCAGTGTTTTGGTAGTGGCCAATGTCTGAGGGAAGCCTCACTCTTGAATTATTACAGCTTCAGCAAAGGGAGGGATCTCTAACTTTGGCAGCCTTCTCCACCAGTCTGAGAACTGATTCTTTCTCCCAGCTCTGTCCCTCCTGATTGATGAGTAATTGATGCCTGCCCACTCTGTCACGAGTCTCCATGAGTTTGGGCATGTTGTGCATCCCTCTGTCAGCTCTGCTCCAGAACAGCCACCTAAATTGGTTTTGTTTCCTTTTACGGAATGCTTTTAACTGTCTTGGGGTCGTTCCAGCCCTGACATTAGGTAGTATATGGGCAAAACCACTTGCAATTGCTTCTCTGATATTTTTCTGTGTTCTTTTGTGCCTGTTTTTGTCTCTCTGGCGTGCTGTTTGATACAGCTTTCCTGGAATACATGCAAAGAAATTTGGCCATAGCCTTCCTGAGACACAGGCTTCTTCTATTACTGTACCCTGGAAATAAAACATGCTCCTGTTTCTGTTGTCATCTGTTCTGTCCCAAGAGCTCCCACCCTCAGCCAGCATCTCCTTCCCCAGCCTCTTGGCCACATGACTGCTCTGCTTCCTGCATGTCCCACTTTCCACTTGGCCTGGCAGAAGCTCAGGCTGATCATGCCAATTGATTAAAATTATATTCTCAGTGCTGTGATCATAACCGCCACAAAACACTTCAGCTAAAATTATTTTCTTCCTAGACCAATTTCCTGTTTTTTTCAAAATCCCAATTTTGTATCATTTAAGAATCTGTTTATCTTAACCAGCCTGTCAACTCCCTTCTGAAAATTGCCCATCCCAGTACCCCTGGGACCCTCTCCTCAAGAGCATATAAAAGCCTGAATAATTACTGTTTAAATGTGCTGATTTGACCCAGTTGTGAATCTGTTTAATCCACATCTCTAGATGCCCTGAGAATTGGGACCCTATTAAATGTTCTTTACTCACAGCTACAGAAAATCCCCTGCATTCCATTAAGCCGTTCCCTCAACACAGCGGGAAATGAACCTGATACGTTGTGATTTGTCTTCAGCAAATCCACTTGGCCTCCCGGCCTCCTCGCTCTGTTTTTCTCCAGGTGCACAGTAACTGATGGCTTTATTAATTGTTCTAACAACTCATCAAAAAGGCCCTAATCTGCCCTGTCCCCCCCCACAGCCTCTTCAAACCAGGTACTTGCTTGCTTTTTGTGAAGCTTCTGAGTCTTTACTTCAACCTCTGTTGCTGGTCTGATGTTGGATAATAGCCCCCTACCCAATGCTTTGTGTTTAACCTCTGAGGTTTGCAGGATTTCATGGAGGGGGCAGAGGGAAGTTGCTGCAGTTCTCTTTGTGGGCTGTACCAAAGGAGCAGGGCTGGTGGTGAACTACAGGTTTCCAAATTCACATTGGTCCCATCAGGTCTTCCTGGACAGGATCTGTTTGCAAGTAATTCTTTCCAGATTCTACCAGGTTTTTTTATCACTATCTGTGAATGCATCAAGGCAAACCCTTCTTGGGTGGGGAATGACGTGGAGGAGACATTTCCCTTTTCAGCTGCTTTTTTATCTCTCTTTGCTCCCATTAAGTAGGTGAGTAGAAGCTTCCCTAAGCCATTCTGTGGGCTCCTTTATGCTTAGAAATCTTATTCTCACTCCTTTGACCTGCTTTGCTAATGCACTGCTTCACTTCTCTTGCTTTGCCTCAGTGCTGCTCCTTCTTGCTAGTCCCAAAGAAAAATCTGCTTTCTTCTCCCATTCCTTTTACAAAGAGGTTTGCAAAGGCTGCGATACTGTGGCCACATTGTGGTGCAAGGTGATGTGCAGATTGTTTTATCAGCTGGGTTTTTTGGCATGTTGTGCTGCCTTTGAGGGCCTAGAAGAAGGAAGTTAGGAAGTTTTCTAACACTTTTTATTTCTTTTCCTTTGAAGCCTCAGGGATGTCGTTTGAGGTCTGTGCTGCTTTGATAGAATGAGTGGTTTGGATGTGAGCTTTTGGACCCTGACATTGCAGGTGGAGAAATGTATGGAAGGAGACCTTCAGCATTTTTCCAAAACATTCACTGTCTTTGCAGTTAGATATGTTTCATCAGTCTCAACATAGTCTGATTAGGGATTGATTTCTACAGGGGAAATTATATTAATTTGACTTTTAATTAAGTGTAGTAGTCAGTGTAAGCCTTCTTCCCATTGTACAAATAAATTAAGGGCTGCTTGTTGATTAGAAGTAAATTTAATTGATGAGACTTGCCGTGAAATAGGAGTGTCAGTACAACCTTGCACACTTCCAGTTCTAATGATGCAAAAGTAGAACTGAATCATGTTTCCCCCCCCATGGTTAATGCCATTGCTTCCTTCATTCTTTCATTCACTCAGCCATCTCCAGATGATGTCAGCATTTTATGCATTTCCCATTTCTTCAGAGTTTGTGGACTAATAGTAAGAAAACAATTTAAAAGCTCTTCTGGCCTTAGTGCTCCAGGATACTCCATACAGAAGCAAGAGAGGATGTGCTCTGCTTGTACTTCCTTGCAGAATGAATGTTAAAGCTCTGACCCTAATTTCTGCGGTTTTGGGGCCTTTGTGTAAGCCAGACTGGAGAGATCTGGTAAATTCCAGGCTGGCAGCCAGGCCTGGGCTGCCCACTGCACCAGGAGCTAGGAGGAGTCCTGGGGTGTGTCCTTATGGAGCAGCTTAGGTAGACTAAAGGAAGCTTCTGAAGTTTATCCTTGTTACAGACTGACACCTCGCTGTCTAACTGTCTGGTCTTCCAACTCCAGAAGGGAGATGAGCTCTGGCTCCCTGTGCTGAGCCCTGGTGCTGGAGATAACTTGATTTAACTCTAATTTGAGCTGTTCTTACCTTTTAAGCGAGTTGGCTCAGGCTGCCCGATTTCTCACAGCAGAAGAAATGCTGGGCAGAGATTTGTGTAAATGTCACTCTCGTGTGTTACCATGCCCACTCTTCTCCCCAGCTTGTGTTAAGGCAGGTCTGTATCCATCTAGGCTGCTCTTGACCAAAGTTTGTGTCTAAAGCTTCTCTTGAAACCCGAAGCTGTCTTTAAATGAAACCAGATCCACAGGAGCTCCAGGTGAGCTACTCCACTGCTTCACAGCCCATAGGTTTTAAAAGTATTTCCTCTTTTCCTGTGTAAATCTTCTTTGTCTTAAATTAGGCTGAGTACTTCTTGCCCCATCCCTGGGGAGCCACATAAATATTACTCACTGTTCTCTTTCTGACCTCATTTTACATAATGGAGTGTGTTTGCTCTATTCCTTCTTCTCTTTGCAAACTAATCAGGCTAATTAATTTCTTGTGCTCTACCCCATAGCTACAATTTCTTCTAGCCCTGTGTTCTCATTGTGCCACTCCAGCTTCCCTGTCTGGGCTTGCAGAGACTCCTTCTTGGAGATCTTGATGTGTATACAAGCTGGGAATTTTCTACTGCTGGTGCTTGGCCCCTGACAGTTCCTGAGGCCAGGAACTCATTCCTGCTTGTTCTTTCTGTTGCTGGGACCCACAAAAATGCTTCTAGTCAGAATAAGGATACTGGCTTATACTGCTTACAGCATCTGCCCCTCTTCTTCAGGCAGTCACTTTCCCCAGGGCAGAGGACTCCCCACAGCTTGTTACCCTTGTTCTTTCCTTCTTGTAAGAACTGACTGGATCACTGACTGGGAGTACTTGGTAGGACTGAGACCAAATCCTGTCAATGGGACTCCTGTCACCTGGCAGCAAGACAGCCCAGTGCCAACCAGTTTTCTGGAGACCACTTGCATTGGTGTTTAACACAGGGGACAACCCGTGGTTATCTTGCAAGACATGGTCCCAAACTATTTGAGGATGGAGTAAGTAAAAAGACACCCAAAGAAGAGAGTTGAGGGGGTGCTCCAAGGGAACAAAGATGCTTGGAGTCTCTGCCAAGCATCCTGATGAAGGAGAGTTTGTGGTTTCTGCAGATGATGTAAAACTCAAGTGCTTTGTCTTTAAGGGTAGACATCTTTTCTGGCATGCTCAGGTTGTTAGGATCTGTGTAGTGGGGCTCACTGGGGTTCATTTCGCAGCTTTCCCTGTTAACCTTCCAAGTTTTGATTTCCTTCCCTCTCTTGCACATTCTGCCTTTTGGGTAGCTTTCTGCCCTTTCCCTCTTTTTTGTCACCAGGCCAGCAAGTGGGACCCTTGGCAGTATGTGTGTATGGATACACACACACACACACACACACGTATATATATGCTCTTCCAGCCCCCAGTGTTGGATTCCTCATTATGCATCTATATAATTCTTCCCCCACTGCTTTTATAAAGCACAAAACACTAACCAGGTCAGCAACAACCTTATTATCACAGGCTCCGAGTCTCTGGGAACTGTAATCCTGTTGTTTGGATGAGCTTGTGTCAGTTTTGCTTTCTGTCACTGCTGCACAGTCGCTGACACAGATGATGTTTGACTTTGTTTTCTCGTTGCCAAGTGCAGCTGAGACTGAGCCCATTCTGGGGCCTGCATGTTTGGCCAATGAGTCTGCAGGCATGAGGGGGGAAGGGAAGCTGCTGTCAACAGGGCTGCCCAGCTTTTCTTCGTGCTTTGCAGGTGACCAGAAGTCTGGGTGTCACTGAGGGATAAAGGTGTCTCTTCAGAGACAGTCAGTGAGCCAGCTGCAGGTGTACGACACTCGGAATACACACAGCTGGCTCTGAACCCGGGGGTTTCTTGCCAGACCAGGTGATAATTTGTGTTTACAGCACAGTGGCATGGCCTCTGTCCTTTCCTTCAGTCTCTCTCTTTGGCTCTGTGGGTTCTGGAGCAGGATAGAGGCCGTGTCACTGCATTAATCCAGGAAAGGCTGGCTGGCACTCTAGTGGGCCCTGAGAGAATATGATCTTCAAGCTGTAGCCTGGGAGTGCTCACTTCCCCCATCTCTTTGCCCCAGAACAGGAAACACTTCATAGCTCATGCATCTACATAAAGCATCTTGTCCCATCTCTGTCTCATTGAAAATTTACTCTCCTTGCTGGAATGTCACTGCAGACGTTCCTGTTTTTCCAAGAAACGGCTGAACCTCAGCAGTTCCTTGCTAGGCTGGAGTCTCAGTGAGAGCTTGCCGCAGCAATTTCTGTGGAGCTGTAAATGCAAAACAGCTTCGTGCCGAGCATGGAGGTCAGCAGTGTCAAAACTACCGGGCTCACGAGGAGCCAGGAAGAGTCCCGTGGCTAAAACATCTCATTTTGTTTCTGTCAGGTTCGGTCCATCAGCATCAATGTGAGGAAGAACCTTGCTTTCAACACGCTGAGCCAGGAACTGCTGCTGAAGGAATTCTCTACCATCTCTTGAAGCGGGGACGCTGCCGCTGCGCCGGCTGAGCAGAGACGGGCCCGTGTGGGCAGGGACACTCCAGCTCTGCGGCCGGTCGCCCCTTGCCTCCTGCCTGCGGAAAGGACTGTGTTTCTTTTAGGGGAACGCCTTGCTGCTGTGTGTTTGATCCCAAAGGAATGTGTTTCAACAGAACTTGGGCTGAGGAGAGGTGATTGGCATGTTGAGGAGGAAGCAATTTTTTATGATGCCATGGGAGTGGGCAGCCGTTCCTGTGACATAGCAATGGGAGATTCCCTCCACAGCCTCAGGGAAGATGCACTGGAAACCTTTGTAGCAGAGCTGGGGAGAGCTCACAATTGAAATAATAAAACCAGCCCAGCTGTGTGAAACTGTTCTGGGTAGAGATTGCTCACCTGCTCTATGGAGAAAGCTCTCTGATCCCAGGTGAGGGCTGTTCTTTTCCATTAGCCTGGGTCAACGTGTCCTCCTGTAATGTAAGTCAAATCCACTCCCATCCCAGTGGGAATGGCTTTGGATTATAAAACAGTTTCCCCAAGGAGCAGGCCTTGCTCACTGCTGTCTCCTGATGTCAGAAGGTGTCACTTCAACCAAGCCATCGGATTACTGGAGAAGGGGAAACTTTGCCTCCAAGGCTCTTGGCTTACAGGGCCCAGGGTGAGCCAGTATACAAGAATATGGGTCATCAAACAGAGCACTTTGTTACTGGAGACCAGCTCTGCTTGGGGCCACTGTTGCTTGCCCCAGCTCATCCACTGTTTCTAAGGTAGGGGGACATTTTTAGGTATTTGGTTTTCAGAGGGCAGAGGACAGGCTGACTTCTCCCCACTCACCTTATTGCCCATCAGAGACTGCTTTGTGACAATCCTCCTCTTCCTCACAGGAACATCTGCTTTGCACATGTTTGCAGGTGCCTGGTGACCTTCATGAATGAAGAAGTCTCCAGTTTTTCCCTTGTGTGTAGCACACAGTTAAAATGCATCTGGAGAAGTAGTGATTTCACTTTCTCGCCCTCCTGTCTTCACCAAGCGACTTAGAGCCACAGTCTGCTGAGGGCTTCCTAAGGAAGAGCTCTGGGATGGTGCTGTGGGGCACAGGCAGACCTTTCTGCTCCAGAGCAGGTGCTTCAGAGGTGCCCAGATCTGGCAGAGCCTGTTCAGAGTGCTGTGTCAGGCTCCCAGCTCAGGAATACAGAGCCTAAACACCCGTTCTACACCTGTTCCCTGCTCATGCATTTTCAGCTCCCAGCAGTGAGGTTCTCATGTTAGGATCTGGCCTGACTTGGTGGACTGAAGTAGAGAAGTTATTTACATCCCAGATCCACAGGGTTTTTTTCCCCCCCTAGAAAACAGGTGTTTTTTTAAAAAAGTGCCTAGTCCTGCCCTTAGCCTTGTAGGTTAGTGTGAGTAATGTGGATGTCATGCTCATTTGCTACCATTTTTAGGCAAGGCTTTTTCATGCTAATGTGTGTTAATTGTGTTAATGTTTCATCTTACCTGCTATGAGCATGGGAAAACTGAAAGCTGTGTCCTTGGCCACCCACTGGGCACAACACCCGATGAAGTCCCTGTGTTTTCCTTGGGAGTACTGGCTTCTCTCAGCAGAAGATACTATTCCTCAGCAGGGAATTGTCTGGCTTTTAACAGCTAAGCCAGACACTTATTTGCTTTCTGCCATGGAAGTGTGTGGAAATGTGTATGTGTCAGAGGGACAGTGCTTAGGAGAGCAAGCAGGCTCCATAAAATCACTGCTTGAGAACAGGCCAGGGCATGCAGAGGAGGCAGCTTCTCCAGTGGAAAATGAGGAACAGTTGTTTGCAGCATGAGGTGCTTGTCTGGGGGGGATAGAGGGGGATTTCACCTGTGAGGGGGGAGTTCCTTCTCACGGGGACTTGAGTTGCAGCCCCAGCATTGTGACTGCTGGAGCATTGAGTCATCCAGCTATCCCATGCCTTCTGTTCTCTGAGCCCATTTAGGCTGAGCCTAGACACATACATGAGAGAGTTTGGGATGAGTCTGCTTCTGACTCGGCAACCTCTGGAATTTTCAGCTTCTTACTCTGGGCTCAGCTATTGAAAGTCTTGTCTCCCTGAGGATGCTCCCTTGCTGGGATGATCATAGAAGCCCAGGCTGTGTGTGAGATCAGCTCCGGAGCCCAGCCCTCATCCAAGTCTGAGCTGGGGAAGACTGTGATACATGTCCTCTTGTCACACTGTCACTGAACCAAGCACTGTAAATGGATGTACATACAAACCTAGAGCTCAATAAATAGCAGAGCCCCACCTGTCCCGAGTGTGCAGTGTTTGTCCTTCACAGGGGGGAGAGTGGGGTGGTTATGGGCGTGTCTCTGTCACTATTTGGTGGCACACTGGCTGCAGCAGGGCTATCACCTGCTCTTGGGCTCTTCCTTCCTGTGCAGAGGGAAGTGCTCTGCACAGTGGTGCTTTGTGGTGCTGCACAGTGATGCTTTGTCCTTGGTCCAGTCTGCAGGTCCCATCCCGTAGTCAGCATCCCTCTTCCTCTTATGTGTCCCTGTGGCTGGCAGTAGGGAAACCATGAGCAAGGCTGAGAGCCCATGAGTGAGGAATGCAGGGACCTACCTGTGCATGGTGTGATGCTCTCTGCTGCTGGTGTCAGCGAACTGCTCACAGATTCTGCTGCACATCTGCCTGCTTTGTTAAACACCCTACTACTATTTGTGTTTTGAGGCCAGCTTGAACTGAGCAGAAAGTCATTTAAATCTTAACGTTCAGCTTCAGGATGTGTGTGACGGCCCCAAACTTTCCCGTATCTGATCTGAGCAGGTGAGTGTATTTTGTTTTATCTAATTCATAACTCTGTCTGTTATCGGAAGAGCTGTTTCTGAGGCTTGGGGAGTGTGGGGAGAAATCAGATTTCTGCCTTTAAATTATGCAGCAGCTGCAGGGAGACAAATATTTTAGAAAGTAATGACTGAATTCTGGAAGAGAGTTGAATTCGAGCTAAACTTTGGAGGGAGTTACTAAAAATTGTTTTGTAAGTGCCACTGTGATTTTTGATCTCTTTTTCCTTAGCCCTTAGAGGTCCCACTTTTGATGCAGACTTGAGAGAGAGGCAGCTCCTTAGGAGCTGAGTCTTCCCTGCACAGGCTGGCAGCTCCACATGATGTTTTGTCTGTTCTTTGGGGCTGCCAGGAGCAGGTAGTAGCAAACCCCTGATCATGTACAGCAGCCGGAGCATAGAGTGCACCTTTGCCCACCTGCTGTGTTTGGTTTGCAAACCTCTTTGTCCTCTTCCTTGTCATGGCTGTTGCCTGCTCTGGTCTCATATCCATGGCACAGGGGCCGTGCCTCTGCAGGATTGAGCTGCCTTCCATGTGAGCATGTCTTGGTGTCTGTTGTGGGGTGCTTTTCTCTTCCTGCTTGAAGGATTGGACACTCCTTGCCTCTGGGGTCCTGCAGACTGTTGCAGGGTGGGTATCAGGAGAAGTCCTGGAAAGAGATATCTCCTAGACAGCACTTGCAGGAAGGATCAACTCCAGTGTGCGCCACCTGTTTCCCCACACTTCCCTCTCAGGGTGGAGCTACTCCCTTTCCAGTACAGGGCAGGCAGAGGGAGTGGCTGTCCCCCTGCCAAGTCACAACTGCCACTGTGTGTATTGGGACCATGTGTGGCCAGCAGTCAGTGGTAAGATTTACAGCTGGCTCTTGGCACTGAAAAGCAGCCCTTGATGTCAGCACTGATGCCTCAGGGATATTTATCCTCATCTCCTGTGGAGCTCTCTTTTCCCGTTTGGGACTTGTTGGGATGAGCTGGGTTCGTGCCGGACCAGAAGCGTGATGGGTTTTTTTGGCAGATGAGCCATTGCAGTAACCTGGAAGGAAAGAGGTAAAGCCCAGCTTTGGGAAGTGTAGAAATCTAAAGGGGCCAGGATAAGATGTGCTTTTCCCCTGGTGGCAGCTTATTAATGTCTTTGCTGGTGCTTTCAGGGGCAGGGTAGACAGAAAAATAAGGGATAAGTGGAAGTCTGGACCAGGAGTCTAGAGAAGGGCTGTTGCAAAGCCTGTGGGACCTGGAGGGCCCTGGGGCTGCTGAGAGTCCTTCGTGCTGGTCAGAGCCCTGGTTCTCCCCACTACAGCACAGTGCAGTTGTGCCCTGGGGGACACTGATCGAGCAGAGGGCTGATCCCAAATACATTTGATAGGCAGCACCCTCGAGGGAGCATTGCTGAATGCTATTGTCTTTCTATTGGCTTCTTTGGGCCACCCTGGCAGGTTCTCAGGGATGCAGACCTCAGATGTGACCCAGTGTGGCTGTCGCCCCTCAGGGTTGTGACTGACTGCAGAGAGATGCTCGGGATGGAGCTTCCCCAGCCTCTGCCCTACAGCTGCCCACACATCACTCAGGACCAGCAGCTTGTGCGCACGAGGAGTCTGCTCTCTTGGACAGAATGGGGCTCCCCTGGAACCCCCAACATCTCAGCACATCCCAGAGGGCCAGAAGAAGCACAGGGTCCTGTGCTGCCCTCTCCCAGCTTGGCAACTGCCCGAGCACAGGCTGGGCCATGCTCTGCAGCCTGTGCTCTCTGTGCTGTCCCTCCAGGGCTAATTGAATCATGTGGCTGGAAATTGAATCCAATTGAATAGATTAAATGAGCCGGGCTTGCCGCTCACTGCAGCACAGCTCAGAGCCTTGCCAAGCTGCTGCCAGAGGCTGGGAGCTCCCAGGAGTCCCGTGGGGGCAGGAAAGGGCTGGGGAGGCTGCTGGGAGATGGACACCCACTGCGCTGGGCTGCTTCTCCAGCTCTGCTGTGACAGATGAACCCTCAGCCTTTTCTCAGTGACATGCAGCCTGGCTGTGCCCCAGGGCCCACAGGTCACTCTGCTACAGGCATACAGAGGTTGGGTTGGCTCGTTTCCCTTCTGAAGCAATTAATGACTAATTAGCTTGAGCTCCCCTGCTCTAGGGTTCAGCCAGGGCCCTCCTGACAGTGTACAGGGGCCAGGGTGCTCTAATGACCTGTGGCTGCTCAGCTGCTCCCATCCCATTGTTCCCCCAGCCTAGAAGAGGAGCAAGTGGTGCTCCAGCAGCACCCACCTACAGCACCCCAGCCCCATGCCCTGCTTTCAGCCCCTCTGCTGCAACCATTGCCGGGCCGATGGGATGGGATGGGATGGGATGGGATGGGATGGGATGGGATGGGATGGGATGGGATGGGATGGGATGGGCAGCTGAGAGCAGAGTGCTGAGACCACAGTCACAGCACAGACATCCCCTCCCATGGAGGTGAGCTCGGGCACAGGGCCCTGCCCTGGCAGAGCAGGAGGACACGTGTCCACACTGTGGACTCGCTCGTGACAGAGATGCACATCTGTTCTCATAGCAGACCTGAGCTGCTGAGAGAGTCCCTGGTGTGGCATCCAGCGTGGCATAAATGAAGGTTGGAAATAGTATCTACTTCCTCTCTAAATAAAAGCTGAGCCCACAGGCTCTGAGCACACGAACATGAGATGCTTTGTAATGCTGGGAGGGCTTGTGAGACTCGGGGTATGTCCTGAATGCTCCAGTCTCCACTTCCCAGACCAAGTCTTTTCTTCACAGAGATTTTTTATCTGTTATGCAGAAGTGGTAAAGAAATATTCTGGGTGGACACAGCCCCACTGCAGCCCACCCAGCAGTGAGGCCGTGCTGGGGAATCCCTCCTTGCAGGAGGCATAAAAGCAGAGGCAGGCGACTGGCTTTCGAGGATACAGAGTGTGATGCAAAGTCCTTCCTCCCTCCCGCACACCCAGATTTCTCACACCTGCTGGTTTGCATTTGACAGAGGAGGTTCCCTTCCTCCTGTAGCATTCCTGCTTGCAAGGCTCTCCCAGCAGCTTGCAGCATCATCTGTTCCTCCTCCAGCTTTGCAAGATTTCTCAGCAGCTGAAATTCCCTCTGGGTCTGAATCTCACAGTGGCTCCCACCTGCCCATGTGAGCTCTGCAGGGTGGGTTGGTGCAGATGGGAGCAGCCCGCCCCTGTGTGTGTCCTGGCTGATGTCTCCCTGGGGCATCACCTCCCAAGGACCAACTGTAGCTGTTCCAAGATCCCAGAGACCCATCTCTCTGCAGAGACCAAGTGGCTCATCTTGGTCTCATGTCACCCAAATCCATTTCTTCTGCAGATGTTGTAAAAATTGTGGTTTATTCCTGAGTGAGGCCATTTGCCCTGCCTGGAGCCCTCCCTGGACACTTCCATGGCCATGAACATCCCTGCTCCGAACTGAGGTCCTGTCTGCGTCCTGGGAGGGGAATAGTCCCTGGTGCAGAGCTGCTCATCTCCATCTGCTGCCACGCTTGCAAAGGGGTGGAGCTAGTTTAAGGAGCTCCTATTTCTGCCCTCTGCCACTGGAATCAGTCCCTGGGTGCTGCACCCCTTGTCCCAGCCCAGGAGCTGCCTGGGACCCCTCTCTGCTGTGGCAGCAGAGCTGTCCCTTGTTGCTGAGTGTAAATCTGAGCCCAGAGACACCAGGTGACCGCAGCCAAAATAGGATTAATGGCATCTGCTGGGAGCACATCCTGAGCGGACTGCTATTGATGACCATGGCTTTAAAATACTGTTAACAGTGGATAAAGCACCGTGATTTCGAGCACTCGACAATTACATCTCTGTTTGAAATTTCCTAAAGATAGGATCAGACTCCTGAGTCCGGCTCTCTGCTTTTTCGATAGAACTAATAAGAATGGAGATATGCAATTAGAGAGTGTGCAGGCTGGTAGGGCAGATCAATGCCTTGTAGTTACCTAATGAAGTGTTAAATTACGTCTTCCCCTCTCCCTGTTCCCCAGTCACACCCACCCCAGGCTCTTTGCGGAGAGCAGAGGGCCTGGGGCAGAGCTCCCTGCTCTCTGGGCGTAGACCCCAGCACTCCTGCCTCCTCTCTAGGGTCTTCTTCTGTGGTTTGGGACTGTCTTGGGTTTTGTGTTGAGCCTGGGGTTTTCAGCAGGGGACTGTAGGGACTTGTGCCCCCAGAGCTGGGGTGTCCCAGCAGGGAGCAGGAGGCAGAGATGAGCCAAAGGGATCGGCCCAGTGTTGCAGGGTGAGTGTCCTGGAGGAGGAGCAGGGATGGTTGTGGGTGAGCTCAGCTTGGTCCAGCCTGGGTCTGGACGAGGCTGGTGGCAGCCTAGCACAGTTCTGCCTCCAGCCAGGCTCTTCATAGGGTGAATTTCCAAACTTGTTCCCTTCCCCAGTTACGACAAGGTTGCAGTGGCCACACGCTGAACTGAGGACAAACAAGGCTCCTGGACAGCATGGCCCTGCTCATACTTTCCAGCCCTTCTCACCCTGAGAGTCATTCCTGGCTGCAGCTTCATTGCCTGGGGAGCAGCAGTGATCCTGTGCAGATGTCCCTTATCAAAGCATTGCTGTCTCTGACAGGGTGACAGATAGGCCACTGAGGGGACATGCCTTGTGCCTGAGCCGATGTGAATGGGTGATTTCTGTCACGATGAGGGTGTCTGAGTACTCCCAGGGACACCCTGCCTCCAAGAGGCACGTGGCCGGGGGTGCACCTCATGGGGCAGCATTTGGGCCCCCAGCCTGCCTCCCTCTTTGTATTTCCTACTCATCCCACCCCTCTGCTGGCTGTGCCAAGCCCTGGGGCTGGTTTACATGGCCCTGTTTCTCTCATGGCTCTCTGCTGCTGTTGCAGAGATGAGTTTGGGGACGTGGGTGCATCCACAAGACCCCTGCCCGCCCCAGCAGGCTCGATCCATCCACCTGCCTGCCCTCCACACTTCCCTGGCCCTGGGCTTTGGAGTATGGGCTTCCCAGTTAGCTGTGCTTGTGGAGCCTGTGCCATGTGTTGGCCATCTAGAGCATGGCCCTTCCTCCCAGTTACCCCTTGTAACTGGGCCCTGGATTCTCAGCAGCCGACACAGCTCCTTCTCTGGAAACAGTCAATCCAGTGACATCTTCTGCAGCACAGACCACCAGCCATGCCCGTGGTTGACTCCTGCCCACCCTGAACCTGCTGATTGCTTTTGTGGTGGATGTGGCCAGCAGCAGCCAGGCTGCACAAGGCACACTTTGATTAAAGCCTCAGACACTGCTTAGGTGATTTTCCTCAGCCTGGCCCGGTCTTTTTGCATCTGCCGCACGTCCCAGTGAGACTGAGACGTGTTGCAAGGGATGCTCAGCATTGCGGGGTGACTTTGCCTGTCCCTGGCCAGACGTTCACCGAGGCATCTCTGCACCCAGTGCACCCACAGCAGGGCACCTGTCTGGGTCTGGACAAGAGGGCAGAGACCAGACCCATTCCTGCTTCTCCCACACTGGCATCCTGCAGACCCCCCAGCTCCCCGTGCCCAGAGGAACATTTAGGGGACGACGTTGTGTTTTTCCCAAGCAGAGAAAGGCTCAAAGGCTGTGGATCCTGGCAGAATGCCCAGCCCTCGTGTCTGCTAAGGAAAGGAGCTGTAACCAGCAATCAAGTGAGTTGTGTCCCCCTTTCTCTACACTGTGGGGACGGTGGGATATGTCAGCCTGGGCCTGGGGCTGCCCCATCCTACCCTGTGGTACCCACCAAACCGCCCAGCTTCCTCCCTCTCCCCAGCCTGGCAAAGCATCTCTTGCTTGCCTGCCGGAACAGGAGCACTTAGCTAGGATAAAAATAGCCATGTTTGCCTCCCAATGGACCAGGGATGGCAGAAGGTGAAAACTTCCCTGTGCAGCTCTGCTGGGCTTGCCACATCCATAGCAGGATGGACCCCGAGGAAGGTGAAGTCGGTGGGTGAGCATGGGCACGGTTCACGCAGCCCTCCCAGCCGACTTCCCTGGGACACCGCTGGTCCCCAAGGGCGGCCAAGAAAATGTTGCCGAGCACGTGGTGGAGAGGTTGGAGGAGGGAGGTTGAGGAGGCCAGGGAGCAGCAGGATGGACAAGCCCGGAAGTGCAGGGGATCTGTGGGCTGGCCAGGCTCCAGGTTTGCTTGTCAGGCTGAGCGGAGGGGGCACTGCCAGAGCTGTCCCGGGAGTTTCTCTCCAGCCAGTGAGTGCATGCAGGCTCCGTGTATTGGCCGGGCCACAGGGAGGGCTGGGGGAATGTGTTTAGTTCTCTGAGCATTTCTCCACTGCGTTTTCCTTGCTAAATGGCTCTTATTTTTAGATCCAGGCAGTTGCTAAGCATCACTGCCTCGCTAAGGCGGCTTCTTTCATGGCTTGACACCAAAGCACGCTGACAACACGCTGCCTCGTGAGCATGGCCCTCCCTCCTCACTGATCTGGATTCCCTTCTGCCCCGCGGCTTCTGTGGGCCGGGCTGGGCACAGGGATCAGGAGGGATGCTTCGCCTCCTCCCGCAGCCCCTGCTCTCTGTCTCTCTGCATGGGGAGGAGCACTGGGAAGCGACAGGAGCTGGACAGCCCCTGGGATGTGCCCACGACCCCCGTCATGGTGCAGTCAGTATTCTGGCAGTGGCATGAGAAAAACCCCTGGCTTTGTCCATGGAGGGGACTCTCCAGCACAGTCTGCATCTCCCGGGGATGACATCGTGCACAGATGGCAACGAATAACCAGGGGCAGCAGCGGGACATCAAGTTCCCAGTGCCAGATGTACCGGTGGGCTGTGAGCTCCTCTCTTGGCAGCACCGTGCCTCTGAAAGCATCCCCAAGTATGCTGCTGCTTCACCATTTCCCTGGGGCTGCAGGGGATGGGGGTGAAATCCTGCTAAAGATTCCAACCCTGCATGGAAAGCCATGCTCGGGGTGGGGACGGCAGTGGGACCCGCTTCTGTGCTTGGCTGCAGGCAGGGGGACCTGGCCACCCTCCCCACACCTCTCCTGCATCTCTTGACCCCTGCCCATCCCCTCCGCCTCGGACCGATTTCTCATCCAGCGTCTCCCCCGAGGCGAAGATGCAACAGCCCCGCGGGACTGGGCAGGGCTGGGGTTCCCCTTCCTGGGGGTCTCAGGGCGCAGCTTGGCATGGGCACCGACACGCAGGGCTCGGGGGACCCTCGCTTCCCCGCTGTGGGCTGTGGGGTCTGCGCCCCTCCTGCCCCACGCCTTCTCCGTCCCCGCGCGGTGCCTGACCCCCGGGGCTCTCCCGAACCGCCGGAGACCGCACCTCGGTGCAGTCCGGAGCAGCTCCCTCCCTGCCTCTTCCCGGGAGCGCCCCCGCTCTCCGCCCCCCGCCCGTGCCTCAGTTTCCCCGCGGTGGCGGAGCCGGGCTGGCGGCTCCCGGGAAGAGGCGGGGAAGCACGAGAGGGAGGGGGCGGCCGTGCCCAGCCCCGGCGGCGGCGGCGGCGGGGACCGGCTGCGCGCTCCTGCTGCCGAGCCG
>VZRR01006136.1:176576-203864 GCA_013398015.1 Oreocharis arfaki
GGGGGAGGCGGCGGCCGCGGGCCGCCCCAGCCCGCCGGCGCAGCCCGTGCGCCCCGTCGCCGTTCCCCCCGCCGCTCGGCGGCGCGGGAAGATGCGGAGCAAGGGCAGGAAGGAGAGCCTGTCCGACTCCCGCGACCTGGACGGCTCCTACGACCAGCTGACGGGTGAGTGCCGCCGCCGGGGAAGGTGCAGCAGCCACTCGGACCACGGCGCGGGGCGGTCCCGGGTACCCGCTTCCAGCCCCGCTGAGCCCCGCTCCCTGCCCGCTCCGCTTCGCCGCACGCCTTGCTCGGGGAGAGGGGGAACGGCCGCTGGCGCTGGAGCAGGGGAACAGTCCCGACCCCCGAGGCGAGGATGCTCCGGGGGCGATAGGGTTGGTTCCAGCGTGCAGAGGTTGTCCTGAGGCAAGGAAAAGGCCTCGGACGGGGGTTGGGATGCTTGGATCGCTTTTGGCCGTCCCCAAGCTCACACTCCCTCATTGTTCCTCCCAAGCGCCTCGGGACACCAGGATCTGGCGCTGGGCTCTCTCTGCCATGCCTTGGGCCCCCGCTGCACCCTGGGGTGGCACAGCAGCATCCCGGCAGCAGGTTCCCCCGGAAAGACAGGCTCACTCCGCTCAGAAAACCTCAGCAGCATTACGGTGCCTGGTGTCTTCACCCATCACTCGGTGTCCCCTAGAGCATCCCTTGAGACGTCCTGCCCCACGGGGTAGCCGTGGAACAGAGAGGATTAAGACGACCCATTCGTGACCCTATTCCCCTCCACCCTCTGCCCCATCAGGGAATTGCCGAGCATCCCACATCCCAGAACATCTGTCCATCCGTCACACCTCATCCTCCACTGTCCGATAGGGAAGCAGCTGGGCTGGAGCTGGCAACACCCCTCCTTCCCCACGTGCTCTCCACAGATCAGGCCAAATCCTGTGCCCTTTCAGGGCCTCTGTCGCAGCAGCTGTGAAATAGGGCAGCAGTTCCCACCTGTCTCCTGGGACCCACGATGGAGCTGAACCTTTCCTTTGCCAGTGGCGTTCGGTGTCCTTGTGCCGCAGGCACTCTGGTGTGTGCATAGGCGGCTTCTGTGAGTCCTGGTGATGCTTTTTCTGCCGAGGTCTGTGGTAGATTTCAGAATTTGCTCTAGAATTTCAAGTAGATGGTGGTAGTAGGGCAGGACCCCTTCTCTGCTTTCCTGAGCAGCCCCACACATGGGAAACGCTGCTTACTGTCTGCCCAAACGTGATGCAGGGAGGATATTTTTGAGCTGTGTAGGAACTTGGAAGCCACACACAACTTTTGGTTTCTCCGGTAACTTTAAAATGTCCATATGGATTTAAATCAAATCAAAGTTAAAAATAAATTCCAGTCTCTCTAAGGCTGAGACCTTTTATGCCTGGGCTTACCTCTGAGCCAGCTGTGCAGCAGGAACCTGGATGGAGTGGAGCTGTGCCACCATGCAAGTCCCTGCCTGCAGGGATGGGGCTTTGGGGAAGTCTTTGGGGAATAAGGCTGGAAATATCTGCCCCATTTCCCAGAGTAGGAAACAGGCCCTGTAGGGCATGTCACTCATTTGCCATCACTGTCAAGTCAGTGACCTGCCAGGGGAGAGCCTGCAGTAGCACCAGGGAGGAGAGGGAGCTGGTCCCAGTGGCACTGATTTCTCCTGTGCTGGCTGAATGCACTGAAGCTGACCCCCCCCATGGAGGGAAAATTGTTCTTCTCCCAGAAAGTGTGGAAGTGATGCAGGCAGGAGAGGGGATGCAACCTTAGCTCTAGGGAGGGTTTACTAGCTTGACCCCATGCCTTCTAACCTGGTCTTGGCTCTCCTGATATCCTGGAGATGTGATAGGAGCTGGGACCTCCACAGGGCTGTAGCAAAGCCCGGGGTGAAGCTGGCAGTGCCAGTGTGGGCTTAGTCTCTTCCTGCAGATGGGAGGGTTGCTGCTGGCACGTGCTGTTTGGTAGCTCAGCTCTGCTTGGGGTCAAGCACGAGCAGTTCGGGGTGTTCCTGCAGCTTTGGAGACCCCCATCCATCAGGGTGTGTCAGAGTTTAGAGGACGTCTGCCATGCCAGAGCTGTTAACCAAGAGATGATTTGGTGTCAGGCGAGGCGACAGCCCCATGGCACTTCCAGCGACTGCTGGTGTGTACAGGGACAGCAGTCAGTCCTGCTGCCTCCCCTCACTGCCTGAAAAGAGGGGTGGGAGCAATGTGGTTCCCACCTAGGCATGCCCAGAGAAGGGTCAGCAATAACCACTTCCAGAAGAAGGAGAGGGGTTAACAGGGAGCAGGACCCCCAGTCACGCTCAGGGTAGAAACTCTCCACAATGTCCATTCATTCTTAATTTTAAAAAGCTGTTGAAAATGAGGGTGCAGTGACAGCCCCCACTCCCTGTGGCATCTCCAGCGATGCCCAGCTGCCCCGGTTATGTGGGCACGTGGATGTGTGTGTGAGAGGCCCGAGTGAATGAGAGCTGCCTGCGTGTGAGCAGTGGGGAGAGCAGCAGCGCTCCCTGTGCCGGCGGAACATGGGCTGGCGGCTCTGGGGTGAGCCGGGACGGCCCCTGCCTGTGCTGGCCCCGGTGTGGCGGCGTGGGGCAGAGGCAGCAAGCAGCCATGCCCGCCTGGCTGCTGAGCCTGCGGCTAGGCACCCACCTGGGGTTAAGGAGAGAGATGTTTAGGTTACACCACCAGGAAATTAAACTGGTCCATTTCTGGGATATTTAGATGACGCTAGCGAGAAATAAAAGCCATCCATAAATTACATTATTCCTCCAGCCTCTAATGGCATGAGCGATTAGTGTGCAAGCAGAGCCCAGAGCCAGTGTCTCGGGACTGCTCTGGCCATGGCTCTCCATGCAGAAGAAATGCGAATCCAGTGCCACTCTGTCCCGAGAAGTGCAGGTACCGCATCCCTAATCCTGAATGCTGGCAGTGTGAGAGGTGAGTGAGCTTGGAGGAGGGTTTCCCTCCTGCCTGATGCTCCACAGGGATGTGTGGGCGTCAGGGCTGCCCTAGCTCCAGATGTGGAGCAGGGGTGGGTGGTCTGGGACTTGTCTTACCCCACTGGACAAGCACCTCCCAGCCATGCTGTATCTTGTGAGCAGGACAGCATGTGCCAGCATGGGGTCAATATCTAGGCTGTTCGGGTTGAGGCAAATCCCTTAACTGCCTTTTGGAAAGATTCATCTCCAGGGCTGTTGAGTCCCCAAAAGAGGTTAGGAGGCTCACTTTTTACCCTTGCTTTTTCACATCTGCTTTTTTCCTCCAGTTGTCGTGATCTGGGGACTCGAGCAACCGCTTTGCTCCACCCCAAAGGCAGCCGCAGCGTTTGCAGGGTTGAGCAATTGCTATAGAGATCATCTGCAGAGCTTAGGGATCCTCCTGTCTCCAGAGGCACAGCTGATGGATGGGGACTCCCCAACTCCTAGCACTTCTAGCAGCCCACCCCATGAGATGAAAGCCGTAGGCAGCAGCGTAGCGGCAGCACAGCATCTGTCTGAGCTCTCCTCCCTACCTGGAGGGAGGGTGTTTCAGAGGTGTTTCTCCCCATGGCAGTAAAAAAGGAGAGGTGGAGCCAAGCTGTCCCCCACAGACACATCAGAGGGAGAACGGGCCAGTGGGTCGGTGGGAGGACAGTGGGAGCGGGGTTCTGGTCCTTGCCGTGGGATAAAGCTGAGGAGCTGTGTCTCAGCAATGCTGCAGGAGGGTCCCAGGTGATGGGCAGATCTAGGGCTGTGCCAGGGGCTTGTTCTGCTGCTGGCAAACCCGGCAGCTTCATCGTGTCTGCTCATAGCCCGTGATCAACCAGATGGGGGGAACATCTCCACCAGCTTGCCATAGCGTAGGACTTCCATCTGCACGGGGGATAATTTATTTCCCAGAGTGTGGAGGAGGTGTCAGTGCTAGCCTGTCCCAAATAATAGTGTGTGTAGGGGGAAGCACTGGGATCTGCAGCTGGAGGATGCAGTGACAGGGTCACTGGGTGGGAGCAAGGGCATGAGCAGGCAGGGGCCAGCCAGGAGCCCGGCTGCAAGTGTGCATGGCAGGTTGTGTGCCGTACCTGTGTGCTGGGTGGAGCCCAAGGAGGGGGACTGGGATAGAGACTGTGCCCAAGACCAGCTCGCCCACGTCCAGAATAAAGGTCCTTCTCTTGCCCACTTGCTTCCTAGGGAACAGCCCTGGGTGCACAGCCCTGCCCTCATGTGTCTGGCAGGGCCAGCTGCCTGCACCCCTCTGGTCACTCTCAGGCATGGGTTGTCCCCTCCTCCTAGCAGCAGCCCCCAGGAGGGGTGACACCCACCAGTGTCCTTCCCCTGGGTGTCTGGCCTGAGGAAATGTTGTGTTGCCCATCCCCCTGCTCCCCTGCTAACCTGCCTCCCATCCTGCTGCTGCCCCCACGCGATCTCCCTCCGCTTTCCGCTTCTGTTCCTGCAGCGTGGCAGTGAGGCTGGGCTGGAAGCCACGCTGACCCTTGAGCCAGGTCCCCAAGCTCCCAGGAGGTCCTCTGTCAGGGTGGGGTACTGTAGGGAAGGGTCTCCCCCTCGTGTGCCAGGGTTAGGGGCTCCCATGGGTCATCTCTGTGCCAAAGCGCCTTGCCCTCGATGGCTGCTGCACCTTCTCGGGGTGATGGGACTGTTGCCTGACTCTGCCTCATCTCTGTCTGCTGTCTCCCTCCTTCTGGCATCTGTACCCTCTTCCTCTTCCCTTTTTGCTGTCCTGGCTTGTCTGCAGTTCTCTGATGCTGATGACTCCTCTCTCATGGGGTGTTGTGGCATTGCTGAGATCCTGAGGGTCCCTGATGGAGGGGATGCTGCTCCTAGCCACACATGGGGCAAGCAGCTTGTGAGTGATGCTGCTGGGTACCACTGCTCATGGGCAGATTGGATTTCGCAGGTGGAAAGGCTGGAGCTGAGGTTTTGGCAGCCGCTGCTGCGTCCCTGCAAGCAAAGGCAGGTTGGAGTCCAGGGGGAATCGGTGGCACAGGATTAATTGACAGGAAGTTCGCGGATTTGGTTGGGGTGGTTAAACGGCTGATCTCTACAGATGCTGATGCATAATTCATGGACCGTCGCAACTTCGGCCAAGGGATACAGCTCCTGCTGCACCGGGCTGGCCAAGCACAGGCTCTTTCACCATCTCTGTGTCTGGGCCACGTTACAGCTGGAGAAGGTGTCTCGACTCGGTGGTGCTGTTCTCATACTGTGTGTTGTGCTGGAACCAGTTGCCCTCAGAGGTTTGGGAGCCAGGACATGAGGAAGTTTGGTCCCTGGTGCAAGCTTTTGTTTCTTCTGGGCTGCATTGGGTCCATATGTCCCAGCTGGGGCTGAGCCTCAAGTCTTAGCCCGGACATCAGTGGGTCACACCAGCCCTGAAGCCCTGAGAGACCCCATTCATGAAGCTGCCCCTGCCTCACTTGCTGGCTCTCCTCATTAGTGATGTTTTCATTAGGGGAAGTGGTTTGGTTTTGTTTAAGCCAAATTGCTGTGCTTGGGAGATGATAAATCCATCTGCTGGCAAATCGCTCTCCTGCCGCCGGGATGGATCCCAGTGCTGCTCTCTAATCGTGCCGCAGATAAATGAGCCTTTAGTGAAATGAGTCTCCCCGCCCTCCCTTGCCGGGGGGGCTGAGCTGGGTGGGCTGATGCCATGGTGAGGGGCTCTGGCTTGAGGTGGGGAATCACAGCCCTTCACTAACACTGTAGAACTCTGAGAGTGGCTATTGCTGAGCAGGTGAACTTCTGGGGCTGTAGCAAGCAGCTTCCCTGGGAGCAAAGGAGCAGAGGAGCCCCTTTCCATGGGGCAGAGGCTGTGGATGGGTGTAGGGGTCGTGTTCAACCCATTGTCCATGCCAGAGTGCTCTGCTGGCAGCTGGGGCTGGGTGCATGCCATGCCATGGGGATGAGTGGCAGGATACGGGGGATGAGTGGCCCCGCTCCCAGCAATACCCCCCGAGGGCTTTGCAAATGTTCCGTGGCAGCCGGGCTGTGCTCCGGGTGAGAGGCTCTTACCGGGGTCCTCCCGTCCCCAAGCTGCTGTGGCTCTGGCTGATTCTGGCTTTTAAGTAAATTTGTCTTCTGCTTCAAACGAAAAAGGGGGGTGCAGCCCCTGGGGAGCAGCGGGAGTAATTAGCTTGTTTGGAGACGGAGCCCTGCAGGAGGGGAGTTGGGGCAGGATACTGGTGCCTTCAACAGGAGTTGACAGGGATGGGGGATGTGGAGGGCTGCCACCTTCACTGCCGCTGAACTTGGGCTTCCTTGAATGTTCCCTCTCTGGTCCAGACAGGGCAAGCCACCTACGGACCCTCCTGGGCAGGGAAGGCACTCACTGGCACTGACATGCACTTCTGTATCCACGCCTTGCTCACCTCTCCAGCCCCAAAGGCTCAGCTCCATCAAGTTCCAGATAACTCCAGCCCCATTTTGGCAGGAAGACCTCTGCTTTTGAACCTGTTGGGTTGGAGATCCCTCCTGTTCAGGGAGCTGGCACCCCTCCCAACCCCAGGTTGGTACTGGCATTGCTGGTGGGGACTCTGGGCGAGTCCCATCCGTGCTGTTCCTGCTCACTCCACCTGGGGATGTGGGGACCCTTGAGACCCTGAGGTCTGCAGGACATACAAGCAGGAGGCCCAGCTCTGAGCACGTGTGATCATCCAATTCCTGTCCCAGCTTCATCTGCAGTGTTTTAGGGGTTGTGCCTTGTGCAGGTGGGGGCACTGCACACCCCTGCGTGCAGACAAACCTGATCCACGCCCCACTTAGAGAGCCCTGGGCTGTACCTGGGACAGGCAAATGGCTTTGTCCTGGACAGGAGCCAGGTGTGGGGTGTGACTGCTCACAGACAGGTCCATCAGGGACCATGCTGCAGCAGCAGCAGTGCCCATAGGTAGGCAGGGAATGCTCAGAGCCCCAAGGGACGGTGCCAGGCTGGCAGTGGAGATGGACGGCTTCACCTGCGGTCCCTCTCCAGGGAGCAGGGCAGGGACAACGATGGAGTAACTAACTCAGCAGGTGGGGTGGTGGCACAAATCTGCTGCCACAGCCACAGCTCTGCCCTGCAGAGACTTGAGAACTGGATAGGATTGGACACCCTGGTCTGTCCTGCTGTGCCTGTGAGACACTGCCCATGGCAGTGACATTGCTGCTGGGGAGAGGCTCGACAGTCTGAGGGAGAGGAAGGTTTCTTGGCAGGATGCTGCCATGAGAGACTGGCAAGACCCTGTCACTGAGCCTCTGTGGGGCAGAAAGTGGGACCCTGCTCCCGCCTTCAGGCACTGCCCCCAGCAGCAGAGCTGGGATGCACCAACTCCCTTACCTGTCTTCTTCCCATTACCAACCACACATTTGGACACCAAAAATATGCTTTTTGGAGATGGAGTATTATTGATGATGGTCTGGCCAGGATCTGAGTCACAGGGAAGAGGGGTTTCCTTGACCCACCTGGGGAAGGTGTAGCCCTGTGGGATGCAGGGAGGCACCAGAAAACTCACACACCCACCAGGAGCCGGGTCAGGAGCCGGGGAAGAGCCATCCATCTACTTTGACTGGTTACTGCAGCCCGTGCAGCTGTGGTGGGGTGAAATGAGAACCTGCCTGCTTGCTAACGAGATTAGACAGGCGAGCCATTGCTCCTGGCCCCTTTGGTTAATCGCTTCTTCCTAGATTGAATTTTTAAAAATTGCATTGCTTACAGAAAGCCCCTGAATGGGTTTAAAGGCAATAATCCACCCGGCCCTCTGTCACTGCAAGGGCCCCCCTGGGGCTATTTGGCAGTGGGTTGTTGAAGTCCCCAGTGTGTCTCCATGTGTCTCTGGTGTCCCCAGGAGGTGGCTGGCAGCACTGGCCCTTGACAGCTCCTGATTTATTCCAGAAGGGGAATACGCATTAATTTTTAATGATGTGATTTAGTGAAGTCTCCAGAGGTGAGGGAGAAGAGACTGGGTCAGATGCCAGGCTCCGTACTGCAGCCCATATGACAGGTCCCTTTTGCCCCCACCACTGCTGCCTCAAGGGCCATGGTGGGCAGCTGCCCATCCTGCTGGACTCTTAGGGGCATTCTGGGTTTGGGTGGTTCAGCACCCCCAGCCCTGATGGCACTTGGTTGAGGTCTCGTCTGACCCTGGAGCAGGGAGGGACAGCTGCTGGTGCCAGGTTCTGGGGTGGCAGCACACGTGGAAAAGGGGTGTGGGGCTTGGGCAGCACAGTGACAGATGTTATAATATGCTGTGGTTATGACTGATCCCAGCATCTCTTGGAGACATCTCAGCCCTCTCCTGAGTGGTAGGATCTGCCCTTAAGCACCTCTTTCCTTCTCCCTCACTCTGCTTCTAGAAGTTGATCTTCTGAGCCCATCCCCAGCCCTCTGCTGCTCATGCTGACCCAAACAAATTTCCCCTGGAGCCCGCCCTCCCTGCTTGCTTCCCCTCCGTCGTGCAAAGTGAGTCACTCCGAGGCACCAGGAATCATTCATGTCATTTCCCCCTTTGCCGCAAAGTCATTAATGCGAGTGGAATAATTTGTTGCATAACGGAGAGGATCAGCGGGAGCGCTGCTCCAGCAAGCAAATCCTGGCCCTGGCCACCACTGCCCTGGGAGAGGGCAGCTTGATGGGATCCTGCTGGTCCCACGGCTGCCCCATGCTGGCAGCAATGGGGTCGGATCCCTGAGGCATTTTCCAAAATCCATCAAGTCCTGCCTGAATCCCAGCCTGGGGGGATGGACCTGTTTGCCATGGCCTTGGTGTCTGCTCACCCTCACACACATCCTCCGAAAGGGGCGTGTTCCAACTCCCCCACAGTGACACAGGCAAGACGTGTCCCCTGCATTGATCAGGGTGTGTATTGTGGCACCCTTTGTTCTGGCCACATCCCTGCCTCCTACCCACTCCAGCTCCTCTGAGCTCCTCAAGCTGTGGGGTCACAAGTGCTTCCCACCAGCAGCCAAATCCCTCCTGGCTTCTTGCTCCAGAACTGGGGACCCCAAAGCGTCCTGGCAGGGGTGCAGGCAGCTCTGGAACTGCTCCCAGTGAGTTCCCAGCTGGCTGGTTTGGGTGTAAAGCACAGCTGGCGGTCTCTCGTGGGGACCTTGCAGCCTCCCAAGTAGAGGGCTGGCTGGAGAGGGCACTTGCCACCTCACCAGCTAAGGGGTGTGGGTGCTGAGAGCCTGTGCTCGAGTGATGCTCGCTGTGATTGTGGTAGATCTGGTGTCTCCCCTGCATGTCGAGTGGGAGAAGGGCAGCAAAGGGTGCTTTAGGTGGTAAGAGGCATTGTGGGGACTGCTCCCCCTCCCCAGGGTAAATTTCCTTCTATCCCATGCTCGGCCAGGCATTAATTTAAAGATGCTGCAATGGGAGAGGGAGAGCGTAAGAGGATTGGGCTGAGGGCAGGAGGATTTAACGACGGGCAGGGATGTGGCTGGGGCTGGGGGCTGCACAGGCTCTGATGGTGCAGGATGGGCAGGAAGTGCCGTGCACTCCTCAAGACCGAGCCACCCTGATGTGTCCCCAGTGCCACTGTGATGGTACCCACGGTACCCTCCAAACCCTGGAAGGGAACATGAGAGTGAAGCTTTTTCCCTCCTCAGGGAGAGCTGCTGGTGGCTGGGTGGGGACGGGGCTGCGAGCTGCTTGTTTGCAGCTTGGCCGTGCCCCACGTTCCAGCCCTGTCTGTGCTTTGCGAGAGACACCAGGCACAAGTTTCAAACCCAAGCCTGAAGCAACCCAGCAGAAGGACATCGTGCCTGGCTAGGGAGAGTAGGGGGGAAGGAGCAGACAGAGCCCCTTCCCTGTGCCATGTCCCAGCTCGGACTTTGTCCCCTTGCCTCAGCTGGGCAGCAAGCCCCTCGCTGCAGGGGGCTGCCCTGAAGCAGAAAGGGGAAGAAGGAGATGTTGTCTAATATTTCAAAGTGACTCACTGAATACCTGCTGCTCCTTGGGGCTGGTCATCCCCCAGCATCCCCCGGAAGGGGCCCGGATCGGGGCCACCCCAGCCCGGTGTAAGCTGGAGGGAGAGGCTCTTTTGGGACCACACCCATGGAGGCAAAGGAGCCTTTTCCTCTCCTCCATCCCTCACAGACTCAAGAGCCCCACCTCTGCCCTGGGCCACAGTGCTGGGACAGGGATGCGGGTCCCAAGGGATTGTGGTGTCCCTCCAGCCCCGCACCATCCCGTGCCTCCCTCAGCACTGTTTGTTTTCTCAGCTTGCCCGTCCGTAATTACAACCCGATGTCACTCTCTGGATAATACATCTTCTCTTGTATCACTGTTTAATTAAATAATGGTGGGGAAGTGAGGGGCTGGTAACCCCTCGTTTGCTAGGATGAACAACCCAGTGGCACTGAGGAGGTCTCTTGGAGCTGGCGGAGGAGCTGGATGGGGATGGCTGTGCCCTGGTCTGGGCAACATGGCTGAACGTGGGGTACCTGCACGCCCTTGGGAGGGATGAGGTGCTGACTTTGTTGTTCATGGGCACAGGACTCTGGCACAGATGTTTCCAGGCCAACCCTGAAGAAGTGCCCTGGATGTGACCACTGACACCACATGTGTAATTTTCCCCTCAGCTTGGAGCCTTGCCTGCTGCCAGGCTGGGAAGAGTGTGCTGCCAGGCCAGCCACCTCTGCCCACAATTAGCTGGTGTTAATGAGTGTCCCTGGCAGCTGTTGCCAGGTCAGTGATCTCTAGCTGAGTATCTGCCAGGCTATCCCCTCGTGGGACCAGACACGTGGGTGCCTCTCCCTGCTTGGCAGAGCATCCTCGGTTGTGCCGTTTATTCCAGCTTCGGTCCTCAACGCAGACATGACTCCCTCTGTTCTGTCTCCATCCCTTCCCTCATCCCTCTGCTGTCTCTCTGCCTTTGCACCTTCCCCTGGAGGCTGGTCCCGGTTTGGGCACTGCCAGTGTGCACCTCCAGGTGCTGCCCCTGTGTCTTTCTGCTCGGGGTGCTCTCCCCATCACAGCCACCCCACAAGTTGCTGTAGCAGTGGAAATGGAGTCTGCTATGACATACTCAGGAGCAGGATATGGCCTTGCTTAAAAACATGTGGGCTGGGGTGGTAGCAGCACCCCCCTGGGCACTGCTCATTCTGCTGTGATGGCTTAGGGGTGAGATAGATGTACAACGTGTCTGGCTGGGGTAGACTGGGAAATGCCCCCCACTCTGAACAGCCCTGGATGTTGGGACCCTGGCCTGGAAATGATTGGTCCGGAGATGGAGCCGTTTTAGAGGCACTCTGGGTCTTCGTGGCAGGATGTTGTGGGGAGAGGAGTTCCGTGATGATGTAGGGGTTGTGTACAGATGTGGGAGTGTGGGATGACCTGTCAGCTCAGGATAGCTCTCCTGGTGTGCTGCCCATCCTCACAGCCTGTCCTCCTGCCTGCCCCGGATTTGCAGCTCCAGACTCGATTTGCACAGATCAAAGCCTGGGGCCATCTCTCATCTTGGCTTACCTGGGTCCCTCCTGCCCCCAGCCCAGAAGGCGGGGGAGGTTTGGAGGTAATCCTTGCAGACGGGATGCTGCTGGCTAATTATAGCAGAACCTCTCACTTCGTGGGAACCACGGCAAATTGTCCCTGGAGCCCTGGCAGCAATGGTACAAATCTTCCACTAATTAGACTTGAAAGTTCTCCCGTGAGCTCAGACATAGGATAGATATTTGATTATTAACATATTTATTTCTGAGTCTCTCAGCAGGTCTTGCACTGGGAGGCTGTATTCCCCCTCCATAATTGCCAGGCACATTTATTCCTATCAAGAGTTCCTGGGGGCTCCAGGGAGGGGGAGCTGTTCAGCTCTGTGTGCTCATTTTTGAGATTGTCTCATTAAGGTGTGTAGAAGACAACTTGCTGATGCTGAGAAGGTCTTAGGCAGGAGCAAGGCACCCAGGCTCTGCCCTGTGCCTCCCACCACCCCTCTCCCAGATGGGATGCTCCTGACCCTCCTGCCCGAGTGGAAACCCAGGGATATCTCCCAAGCACAGTGGGCCCAGACACTGGGCAGGTAGAGGAGGGATGAGGATGACCCAGTGGTGTGGAGCTGGTGCTGAGCACCACAGCCCAACACCAAGCTGCCTGCCATGGCACCTCCAGGGAGAGCATCCCTCCCTCCAGTGGAGGCAGACAAACTGCAATGGAAACACTGCCTCTGAAACAACTGAAAATAGCTTTCCTGTCCCTAAAATGTCAATTTAAAAAGGCAGTCTCTGGGGGCCCCCTGGGCTGGCAGTGGGCTGAGCGGGTGCCCTGGAGATGCTGAGTGGGCGGCCCTGCTGCCCCATGGGGCAGAGAGCGCAGCAGGGTGGAGGGCTGAGCCATTGCTCAGGGTACAAGTGGAGAGAGGTTCCGTGCTGCATGGGGGGCCATTAGCCCAGCCATGGGGATGTGCAGTGTCTTGGCTTGAGGTTGGAGAAAGGTGCAGGTGGGCTGTGGGCTGTTGGAAGGGCAGCACTGACCTTGTGTGTCTGCCCTGCCCTGAGCCCCCCAGGTCCATCCAGCCACCTATCTGGGGGCTTCAGGCCAGTGCTGGGGTGTTGTTGGCATGGGCACTCCATGGGCTTGGTGAGGAGCCATGGGTCAGGACCTCAGCCCTGTTTCCAGCACCACTTTGCTCTCCCTCCCTGCCTTGTTGCCGTGTTCCCCTGAGCCGAGGGCACACGCCTCGTTGCAGCACTGGAGTTATTAATAGCAGCAAACACTCTCGGTGCCTTCAAGCCAAGTCCATTTTGGGGGAGATTCCTGCCATTTGAAGTATGTTTCCCCTCCGGGCGTCTTATCTCCCTCTCCCAGCTGTGCAGCCAGCGTGTGCCGGAGCCCCTGGATAAGCACTGGTGCTAATAGCCCGTGTCACTCAGCGCGGCAGCATCCGCCTGGGTGACGGAGGGTGTCCCGCTCCCTGGCTCACAGGCAGCCCCAGGCTGCCTCGACACGTGGGAGCCGAGGTCGTGTCCCAGCCTGTTCCCACTGTGCTTCCTCCTGTCACCCTGCCGAGACAGATCTGTTGGTGGCCGAGCAAGTGCTGATTGCGAGGAAATGAGCCTAGTGCCACCTCCCATTTGCTGGAGCCTAACCTATGAATGATTGCGTGGAGCTCATTAATTCGTCACCATCACTGTGGCTTGGTGTGGGGTAGTGAGGGTGGCAAGGCCGGAGAGATGCTGAGGACCATGTCCTCTCCTGGAGCAGACCTGGGGACAGGGCTGGCATCACTTGTGGCCAGGCTGAGATTTTTTCCAAACCTCTCAATTCAGGAGACTCTGGTGAGGCTTGGAGTGGGTGCTGGAACAGGGCTGGGGATGGAAATCCCTGCCAATTTTCATGGGGTGCCATGGGCATGGAGCAAGGTGAGCATCTGACGTGCAGAAAGATTCTGGTTTGGGATAAGATGATGCTGTGCCCCAGTGTGAGCTCTGCACCCCCATACAGCAAGGTGCCCACTTGTGAAGACCATGCTCTTTGGAGGTGCTGGGGGCTGTGCTGCCTCACTACCTGATACATCCTGGGTGCCCCCAACGTTGCTGTGCTTTTCAGACACAACAAGCTCTGAAATGCCCCCAGATGGTCGAGGCAGGTTATGGTTCTACTTGCTTACAGCTGCAGTCTCGATGTGTCAGCCCTATAACCAGCGCTGGGATCAGCTTCTGGCTCCTTTCCCTTCCCTGTGCATCTGTTTCCCTGCAGCTGTTGGTGCAGTTCTCTGCCCTCTCACTGCAGGACATGGAGACACTCAGGGTGCACCCCAGGAGCCAGGGCGGGGGTTGATGAAGCTCTTCCCCCAACTTTGTCCCCTCCTACCCGCCACTTCTATCCTGTTCATGGGGTCAATGAATTTTTCATGCCCTGGCAGGCGGGGCGTGTCTGTGGCCGCCTGTGTGATGCCAAGGGGGCTGACATGCCGCCGAGCACAGAGAGCTTTTCTGTGTAAATACCTAAAATATTTAGCAGTACTGATGAAAAAAATTCAGCTTGGGAGCAGTCAGTGTCTCAGTGTAACTGGGATGTCTGGGGGCCATCACGGGGGTTCTGGTGGTGATGGACACACCAGGGTGGTCCCTGTGGGGCTCTGACCTTCATCTTGGCCTGACACGCACCACCCACGTTGGTGGTGGAGTTTGTGTCCGTTTGTCTGTCCAACCACCCACCTATTGGGTCTTTCTGCTTGTGTCTGCTGTGAGATGGTGGGGGTGCCTCATCCTTTCCCTGCATTGCAGGCGTGCTTTGGCATGTGCTCGTCCCTAGCGTGGTGCCACAGGCTGCTGCCCTGTCACCCGCTGCCTGCCGGCTGCTGGCAGGTGGGTGCTGCAGGACCAGCGCACAGTGCTGAGCTGGGCTCTTTCCCTGGCAGCGCCTTCCCGAGCAGACAGATCGCGTCACATGCATTTTTTAGCAAGATCCACCAGCTGAGAACGAGCTGAGCTGTCGTCGCACGTTTGTGATCAAAGCCAGACATGCCCTGGCAGCCCCAGGGAGAGCGGCCCTGTGTGCCTTTCCTCTCCGTCACATGGCCGATTTACTGGGCACTGCGGGCTGGGGATCCAGCAGTGCCACAGGTTGCAGGTGTGTTGCCCCTGCATTCCTGAACGTACCAGGATGAGCAGTGCCCTCCTGCCTGCTGTGGTTCAATGATTCCTGACCCAAACAGCTAAGGCTGGGTGCAGTTATGATGCAGGGCTGTTGATGGCATTATGCTTCATGCACAGTCCTTCATGCCAAAAATTGCAACTTCTGCTTGGAGTCAGAGTGACCTGAGTTCGCTGGCAGCAAAGATCGGGGTAGGAAAGGGTTTGTGCTTGTCCTAGGATGTGTTTTAGGCCAGGTTCACAAGGGAACAAGCAGATGTAAGGGACGTAGGGAGCCATGGCCAGTGCTGGATGGGAAAGCACATGGAGCCAGCTGGCTGTGACACGGCAGGGCTGCCCTGAGAGGCAGTCTGGGCTGCTGGCAGCTTTTCCTTGGCCTTCGCAAGCTCGTCCTTTCATGGACGTGCCTTGGCAAGGTGGGAGCTGTGTGCTGGCCCATGATCTGTGCATCCCAGGACCAAGCCGCGGGGTGTGTGGCCAAAGGCAGGAGGGGCTCACGGATACAGCACACAGCTCCTCCCAGGCCCTGTGCCCTGCTCTGAGCCTTCCTCCACCTCCTTGCTGGATTTGCTCCTGCCCCGGTGGTGGGGTGGCGGCTGCCTGCGGTGGGTGCCTGCGGTGGGTGCCTGCGGTGTGCCCGCAGCACGGCTGTTTCGGGTTTCCCTCTGCAAGCACAGCCGAGCCCTCGGGCTGCACTTCGCTGTGACAGCACATCCCATGTCAGACCCGCTGCAAATCCTGACTGCTAATAGCTATGCAAATTACCTCATTAGCTGCCTTATTTATTTTCTCTGGCATCACGTTTTCAGCACTTCCCCCAGACCTGGAGGCTGCGGTTTCCCCGGGTTGGGAGGAGGCAGGAGCAGAGCAGCAGCATGCAGGGCTGGCTGGGCTGAGCTTTCCTCTGCTGGTGGCAGCGGTGCTGGGATCCCATGGAGCCACCCACCCCGATGTGGCGTGTCTAGAACCAGAAGCTCACGGCTCCTGAAGTGATCCCTGCTGCCGGGATGCCCACCTCCTTCTCCCTCATCATGTCCTGGCTCTGGGGTGAGTCTTGCTGAGCTCTCCCTCCAGCCAGGACCTGCTCTGTCCCTGCCAAGCTACTGTGGGTCTGGCATTGCTGGGATGTGTATGCCCTCCATCCCAAAAAAACGGTGTGTTTGAATTATTTAGAGAGAGAACGGAGCATTTGCTCAGTCGCTGTGGGCCTGAGTGGTGGGTTGAGGCTTGGCACAGGGTCACAGGATGTCCTGCATCCTTCCCACTCTGATTGTCCTTCCTTGGTAATGGAAATTTTCCTCCTTCCTGCCCTGATTGCCCTTCCTCATAACTGGAAATGTGCCTCCCACCCTGACAGCCCTTCCTCCTTGAGAGAAATGTTGGCATCTGCTTTCTGCCAGCGACGGGATGACTCCAGAGAGCCCACAGATGCCCTGGCCGAGGTGGCCCTTGGCTGGGGCCCTGCTCTGGTGCTGTCCCTGGGGGCTGTAGCCCAGGCTGAAATACTTCAAAGCCCAGGCACCATCCAGGGCTGGCACAGGCAGGAACAGTGTCCAGCCACCAACCCAGCACGGTGCCCCTTGATGTGGCATCTCTACCTGTGCTGGATGTGCTTGCAAGGACTGCTCTTTCCTGGCTGCATTTTCTAGAGGTGTTTATGTGCCCATGACACCCATGACAGTGAATCAGGCTTTGCACGGACACCAGGGGACCCACACACTGGTGTGATGACTGGTGTAAAGACCTTGATTCAGCCACTCCATGGGCTTGTCAGCGCCATGCTGAGCTACCTGAAAGCATTATGTCTTCTCCCCCCACCCCCTTCTGTTTATCTTTTATTCCCCCCCCCTTATCTTGGCGGCTGTGCTAATGAATATTTCACGGCCAGGAAGCAGCGTGAATTCCCCCGGCAGCTCCCTGCATTCCCTCGGCAGGTACCAGCCCGGTAGTCGGTGGCTTAAGAAGGATGTATCTGCCAGGAAGCCATCTCGGGAGGAGAGGACCTGGGTAGGGAAGGAAGCAATGGCTCTGGTGTGCGCAGCTGTGTCGTGTCCCCCTTCTCGGCGGTGCTGTCACTGTCCCTTCAGCCTCCAAGGGACTGCCAGCGGACCGTGGTGGCCACATGTCTGTGGTGGCCGCATGGCCTTTACGGTTCCCGTGCATCCTCTCACACGCGTGCAGGGCCACGCTCCGACACAACAACACGTGTCCCCTCCTGTCCCCCGTGTGCCATCAGCTGCCACAGCCGTCTGAACGAGCCGTGTCCCCGGCTCACCTCCCGCCGCTCCGCTGCGCTGTACCGGGGCTCCTCTCAGCGTCAGGCAGCGGCACCGCGGCTGCACGGAGCGTGGGGCACGGAGCGTGGGCAGTCCTTGTCCCTACCCGTGACATCACAGGTGCGTCGCATGGCCTGTACTGCCTGCCCCGGCTCCTGTGCTTCCAAGCTGGAGGTGTCCCGGCACAGTCCGCAGGCAGGCATGGTACTGGGGCAGGGAAGTGCAGGACAACGTTGGTCTTCAGTCTCCCTGAATTTGCCCTTTATCCCCTACAGCGCGGAGCTGGGCTGGTCTCCAGTGCAGGCTCGGCATTAGGAGGTGCGGGCAGTATCTCCCTTTGCCAGGGTCAAAGCACATGGGGGGAGCACGTGCTGGAGCTGGAGACAGAGCCTGGAGCTATAGTCTTCCTCCTTCCCATTGCTGCAGCCCCAGCAACGGCATGTCCCCTTTGGGGGGCCCAGCAGGTGCTCTGGGGACACAGGCTCACTCCAAGTATCTTTTTGGGAGACGATGTCCTTTGCCCCACAGTGAGGCACTGTGGGAAATGGAGTTCACCTGGGGCTGGGGCAGGGGCTGGGGAACCACTGGCCTCCTTGAGCAGGGAGCAGGTCTGGGAGAACCACAGGCTGGGTTCTGGGGCAGGAGGCTGGCAGGATGCACCCTGCAGTGGCACCCGTGGTGGATGTGACCCAGATGGGGTCTTTAGCAGGAAAAGTTGTGTAAGGGTGGGCTCAACAGCCCTGCCTTGTGGCATGCTATTGATTTGTGCTGAATTCCTGCTCTGCTTTCCAGGGAGGAGCAGGGTAAGTAGCCAGGGTGGCCAACATCTGCTGATCCGGGAGGGACAGGAGATCTCCTGTCCCCCACGACCGTCACGACCAGGGTGCACAGGATGGCACTTGCATGTCTCACCTGCCCGGGACATGCTGGGATGGAGCAACTTTCCCTGTCAAATGGAAACTGGCTTCCAGGAGCTGGATGGCAGGGTTTGGGATGGATCTGCAAACTTTGTTTGCTGTCACGTACTGTGGGCTCTGGCACCCTCCTGTGGCTGTTCTGTCACCTGTCCTGTATCCCGCGGGCCTTTGGGATGCTGCAGCTGCCTTGGTCTGAGTTGTGCTGGCTGGTCCCCGTGGAGATGCTGCGGAGCTGCCCCTCTCCCCCAGCGCTGGGGACGGTGTGCATTTGCGCATTTGCAGGATCTGTCCTTGTGTCACACAGCTCACAGGACCTGATCACTGCAAGGAACTGTCCCAATGTGTGTTGTGGGGTTGAGCCAGGGGCAGAGCTGGATACTGTATACATAGATGAGGGCCCTAAACTGCAGACCTGTCCCTAGAAGGTGGCAGGAGTGGACTAGGCACTGCTGGCTACCCAAATTTCTGAACTTTCAGCTGGGGGCAGGTGGTTCACAGGGGTAGATTCAGTCAAGGTGTTGCATTCACAGATTGTCTCTACACCTGTCTTTCTGTCTCCTGAGCTGCCTATTCTGCCTCAGCTGGCCTGGACTGTCCCCTTCCCTTTGTGACGTCGATGTCCCTTGCAGCCTTTCCCTGGCCTGGGGCTTTGTGGATGTATTACTGTAGGGTTGCAAGTCCCTGCTGTGCTGTGTGTTGTGCCTTGTTTAGGATCTCTCCAAACCTGGCTCAGCCATGCAGTGACCAGTGTTTTAGGTCACCCCCACACTCAGCATCCCCTGCTGCAGGTCCCCCCCACACTGGACACTGTCATGCCGTGGTGTGGAGACACTCTGCTGGGCAGCTGCCCCCCTTTTGCAGGGTCAGAGCCTGTGTAAGACAGGGTGGGATTGGTTTTGAGGGGATGGCCCTTCTTTTGGAGAGCAGGAGGTGAGGTTCCCCTATGCCAACCCCAGTACAGGGTTGGTGGGAGGTGGTGGTGCTCTTGCCCCTTCCCTTGGGGCTCCTTCTTGAGGTATTGGTAGGGACTGGACAATCTGGCTGTTCCTGGCTGTATCATGGCTCCACCCTCCTTTCCATCCCTGAGGGAGCAGAAGCTGTAATTTCCATCAGGTTCCTATTTGTTTGCTTCCTTCCCTATTAAAAAGAGATGAAATTTATGAGATTATAGAGCCTGGGTGGATTCAGAATTGATACAATCATGCTGCTGTGGGGTGTGAATGCATTGTAGAGATGGGATACAGCTGGGAAAATGGGACTTGGGGAAGGGATGTTGTTTTGAGTCTGCACAGACCATCTCAGGCTGGTTCTGGGAGCAGGGAAATCTCGCTGCCACTCCAGTCTGTCTTCTGGCTTTGACATACTGTGCAAGTTAGCAAATCGCTGCCAGGCTGAGCTTTGGAGCGAGCAGCTCTTAGCCTGGGTGGTCTCAGAGTCTGACTCCTCTCCCTCTTATCCTTGCACCCATCCTTGTCTCCTCCCTTTTGTGGAGCCAGCAGAACTGGAGGCCTAGAGATGCAGGACACTTGCAGTGCTGAAGGACTGATGCCCAGGGATGCAGGATGCTCACAACACTTGATAGTGGGAGTGGATGGCTGATGCCCAGGGATGCAGGATGCTCTCGGTGCCGGCTTCCCTCCGGAAGGAGCATCCTTGCCTGCTCTTGGAGAGAGGCGGCCCTGGGATGCAGCGGTGCCTCATTGGTCAGCAGGACCTGTGGAGTCTGCGGGTTGCCATACCAACCTGCCTCTGGTTCCCGGCCAGCCGGGGCGTGAAGTGCCGGGTCGAGCTGGTGCCAAGGGGCGGATCAGGAGTCAGGGGCAACCCGAGGCTCTGCCAGCCGCGGAGGCGTCCATCCGCCTCTGCCGGAGAGCTGGCTGGCACCACCGGGCTCCCCGGCACCCCGCATCACCCTGACGTTGCTCCCTGCCGCTCCCCGCAACTTTGCGGCACGGAGGGGGCCAGCGGGCGGGCACGGCTCGGGGGGGCCAACCCGGACACCCCGCTCCCTCTCAGCGGTCAGCTTTCGTGAGCCTGAGCCCCGGGAGAGGCATTGCCGCCGAACCCTGCGTCCCACTGCCCACCTGCACCGGAGCATCCCCGCGCAAAACTTCCCGCTGCCCGCCGCCGGGGAGCGGGGCCGGCGGCTGCCGCGCTGCCGGGCGCTGCCGCTGCCCGCTCCGCCGGGCTGGACCGGGCGCCGATGCCCGCAGGCTCGCTCCGGGCAGAAAGGTTCAATCCTTCCCCGGGCATCGGCCGCTGCTCGGAGGAGCTGGGGGGCTGTTTGGCGGCCGGGAGGGGGTGCGGCTGGGTCCCTCCCCAGCGCTGGGAGCTGGAGCCATGAGCCACTGCCAGCAGCGCTGCAAGAGGCAGCTGGGCCGGGTGATCCGCTTCTTCTACCAGTTTGTCACCGGGACTCTCTCCCAAGGTAGGTGCCGCCCTGGGGGACACGGGACTTCTGTTCTGTGAGAGGGGGTGTCTGTCTAGCGAGCTCTGTGGGGTTATTTGGGGAGGGGAGAAATGCTGTTGAGGCACTGAGTGCTCCAGCCTCTGGCGGAGGGGTTGCACTGAGCTCCGTGTGGAGCAAAGCTGAAGATGGTTCCAGGAGGCCACTAAAGCCCCTGAAGGCACCCTGTGGACCTGGGGTGAAGGGAATCTTTTATTTGGGGAGGGGACTGATGTGAAGTGGAGCATGAAAGAACTGCTGTACTAATAAATTGCAGCTGGTCTGACTGTTCCCTGACATGTCAAGGAATCTGACTCCTCTGGGGCTGGAGCTATACCCTCCATCTATCTGGGCAAAGAAGCCCTGGGTGTGCCCCATGAGCCAGGGCAGGGACACACCCTGGTGCCTGCATCTACTGGTGCTTTTGTCCTGAGATGCTTGGTCCTGGGGACAGAGCTGCATGCTGTGTGCTCGTGGTTTGCTGTCACAGCCATGGCAGGACCGTCACCCCTGTGCCAGCCCCTGCACTGCCCTGCCAGCTGCCCAGAACCTGCTCCTCTGGGTGCAAACCCAGAACCACCTCCTAAACCCAGTGGGTATATCTCGGGGAGGTCATCATGCACCTGTGTGTGCTGGGACTTTGGGTGCCCTACTCCTGCCCCTGCCCCTGCATCCCTGTGCAGGGACAAAGTTGCCATCCCCATGGCCTTGCCCTGCTGAGGACCACTGGGCTCCCCCTCTGGGCCCCAACAGCGCTGGGAAGGGATTCACCGTACCGTGAGTGCAGGGAAAGCCTTGTTAGGCCAATGTGGCAGCGTCACGCCTCGGAGCAGGGCTGGGACTTGCACCACTTTTGCCAGGACCCACCCTGCCTGGGAAACCCCTCCCAGGTTCTGTCCCCTCCTTGCCTGGGGAAACCCCTGAATGTCCACAGCCTGTGCCTATATTTGGGGCCAGAGAAATGCGAGGATAGCATGGAGATACACTTGGCACTGCCCTGGAGGCTGGGACATGGGAGCAATATTTGACCTGTGAGCCATACCCAGCTGGCATGCTACCTTGCTGCCCGCAGGTACATGAGCCCTGGGATGAAGGCTCCCGGTCAAAGCAGGGGACAGTCCCCCAAGCCCAGCAGCACACCAGGCTCTGGAGGCTGGGTGTGCCGCAGGCAGTGCCAGGTCCATCCCCGCTAGTTGGCTCTGTTGGGCACCAGCCAACTTGCCCAGAGTGGAGGGGGCGGAGGATGAGTCAGCTGAGTCCAGCCCAGGACACGAGGGGCAGAGCAGCAGGTGATGGAGCAAGGGGGGGATGAGACCTCAGGGTGCTCCCAAACCCCACCACCTCCAAGGATGTCCTGCAGGTCCTTCTCCCAGTGTTCTGGGCTTTCTGGCTGGGTGCTATGGCATTTGGGCTGTAGCAGGTGTCACCTGGGACTGGGTCTCTGGAGTGGCCATGTGTGGTGTTGAGCAGGACCAAGGGCTTTCCCTACAGCCCTGCTGGGTGTGCAGGAGATTGGGATTGGCACAGAGGGCATGGCTGGCCGTGGGACACTGACTACCTTCACCCTCTTCTTAGTGTCCTCCCAAGCTCCGGGACAAGCCAAAGTGGGGTGAAACCCAAAGCTGGGCAGCTCTGAGTTGGGTGTGGGATGCAGGGCTTGTACAGCCTTCTCCCCTCTGCAGCATCCCCTCCTCCCCAGCTGCTGCTCCAGTCCTTGGGTCACCAAGATGCTGATCCCTTTCCGGCTGTTATCCTACCCCATCGTTCCCCTTCGGGGGGCAGTGACCACCTGTCCTTCCTGCACAGGTGAAGGAGGTCCCATGGAGCTCACTGCAGAAGGCACTGGGTGCCTGACCAGGTGGGCCCGGGGCAAGGGGCCCCCTGGCTGGGTGCTCTGGGGAGCTGGCCAAGGACGGGTTGCCAGAGAGGGGAAAGAGAAATGACTCAATCAATTAACCAGATTAAAACTGTGACTTCACCTCCCAAAAATAGCATTTCACCAATATTTTAATGTGCTTATTAATAATCTGCTCACGCTCTGATTAGCAGCAAGGTAATAAGGGATCAGCTTTAACCTAAATTTAACTCTCCCTAATGGATGATGGCCCCGAGAACCAAAAAAAAAGGAGAAATTCCTATCCATCAGGCTGGCCCCCCAGCAGGTCAGGAGCACCCAAGGGACCTGGGCAGCAGCTGCCCAGCTGTGCCCAGGGACCATCACCTCACTGTGGCCCAGCAGGTCCTATGACACATTTTGTGGAGGTAGTGCCCTAACACCCTGCAGCACTGGGTGAAGAGCACTTCAGGGGTAGCTACAGGGGTGGCTCTCAAGGAGGGCAGAGCCTGGTCACAGTCAAGGTGCATGGTTCCCTCCTGAAGAGATGGGTCCCTTGACGATGGATGATTGCCCTGCTCCATCCCCATCTGCTCCATCCCGCAGTTGGGGACAGTTCCCCGTCCCCAGCTGCTGATGGTGCTGGGAGGATAGAGACAGGGACCTGCCACCTGGCTACCTGATGGCTCTGGGTGTTGCCCCATGTGTGCCTGTGGCACGGTGTGTGTGTCTTGCTTTTTGAGCAAGAAACCTCACTCCAGGGGTTATTTATACACCACCCAGCAGGTGGCTGGCTGGGTGTTTAAATTTAGCCGTGTGGCAGGGCTGTGCTGCTGGCAACACCGGAGAGCCAGGGCGGGGGTGGCTGGGTGGGGGATACATCATGGCTGTTATTGTCACAGCCCAAAGTGGCACAGGCAGCACGGACTCAGTGCCAGCCTGGGCTGCCTGACCTGGCATAGCTGGTCCTGGGGCAATGTTACAGGGCCTGCCGCCCTCCCCAGTGCTGAGCCATGGGCACTCTGCCCTCCTGTCCTGTGTCACCTGTGGATCTTCAGAGCAGCTGATTTTGGGGGAGAGAGAAGGGAGGGGACAGATCCGGATGCTTGGATTCTGCTCCCTGAAAGGGACACAGCTGGGGCAATGCTGTACTCCTCACCCACACTCAGGTGGCCCCATCCCCTGGCTGTGGGTGCAGGGTAGGGATGGGACACCTTGTATGAAAAGATGGTTTGGGATGAAACAGCATCTTCCTCAGCCAAATGTTCCGTGGGGCAGCAGATAGGGCCAAGTGCTGTGAAGTGACCAGAAGTGTCTCAGACATGAGTGCAGCTAATCCCACGTGGTTTGGGATCTGTCAGTGACTGTGCCCAAACCCACAGTGGCACTGTCTAAATGCACCCGGCATCAGAGAGCAGGAAGCAGGCTGGTTGGCTCTGACTCCAGGCTGGGAAAAACAGATGCTGATGGCAGACATCCTGGGGCGTCCTGCCCCTCCCCGTGTCGCCCCCTGGGGAGGTGCTGTTGTGGGACACAGGGAATGAGATGCCAGTGCCTCTCTGCCAGACCCAGCTCTCCAGGAAGGCAGAACTGCAAAGACACCTTCCTTCAAGGCCCCGTGTCTGGAGCAAGGGCGGACACAGGCATCAGCAGAGATCCTGGCAGCATAATTCTCTAGGGAGCCCCGTTTCCAGGACTCCCAGCTTCACCTGTGGTGTGGCAGCAAGAGGCTGAGCCCTGAGGATCCCAAGGTCATCAGGCAATTCAGAGCAGCACGTGGGCTGTGGTGATGCCTTGCTGGCCCCATGGCACTGAGACACAGCCACACGTGTAACAAGCCCCGTCTGTTCTCTGCCCCCTGCTTCCTTCTCCTGGCTGATGGTGCCACTCTCCCCCCGGGCCAGGAGGGTTATTTTTAACTGTTTGCCGTGTGCAGTCTGAGCACAATTAAGGTAATTGGTTTGGGAGCCTGGCTCTCACACAACGCTCCCAATTACCTGCCTGCCTGCCCGTGCGGCCCCCCGCCTCCCTGCCCGCGGTGGCCGGCTCCTCTGGCAGGGGGACTGCCGGGACAGGGCTGCCCCAGATAGCTCGGCAGGGCTGGGTGGGGGCGCGAGCGGGCACAGGGGATGGAGCCATGGAGAGGACATCCCTGCACAACGACAGCCTGCTCTATGCCTCCCTGATTGCCATCCTCCTCCTCATCTCCTATTGGTTCACCACTCGCTGCTTCAAAATCATCAGCGGCATTGAAGGTACAGGGCTGGGGACATGGGGAGGACAGGGTGGCCCGGCCCGTCCGCTTCCACAGACCAAGTGGTGGGGCGAGCCACTTTGGTGTGGGAGAGGTGGACTGGGGACTCCCTCTCTGCCTCTCTGGGAGACGTCCATCTCCTCCTCAGTCACTTCATTTGTTCCTCCTGGCCCTGGTCCTGCTCCACTGTGTGTGAGAGCAGCCGGTGGCAGCCCCGGGGCTGAGCTGTGGCTCAGGGCTATATCCAGGGCTGCTCTGGGGTCCTCCATGCTGCCGGTGCCTAGGTACTGCTGCCCCTCGCTGTGAGATGGGGATGCAGACAGACTCTCCGGAGCCTCCCACTCTTGTAGGGTGCCCGGAGCTCCTGCCTGGGCCTCAATCTGCATTTGGGGGCTCTAGGTCTCTTTGGGCGTGACCCACATCTTTGGTCCTCAGCTGGTGTGTTGGGGAGCTCTGGGATGTGGTGGAGGTCCCAGTTTCCCCAGTGAAGGGTCTCTCCAAGCCCCGCTGCAGTGGGATGTGAGTGCTGGAGGTTTGCAGGGTGAGACCCCAAGGCAAGGAGCAGGGCAGGAGGGGTGAAACTGGCATCACGAGTCTGGGGACGTGCAGAGCCTCTCCTGCCCGGGGTGTGCATTGCTCCATCCATCCGTGAGACTTCTCTCTACACAGCTCAGCCAGGGCCTTGAGGCTCTTCCCACAGCATGGCCAAACGCTGACTGGCTGCAGGGGCAGGGAGCACCCCTAGGAGCAATGCCGCTCGGTGGGATGGGGGGCAAAGCCCTGTCCCACACTTCTGGTGGTGTACGTACGCTTTTGAGCATTCCCTGCAGGCAGCTGCAGGTCTGGCTCCATTGGTGAAGTTCCACGTGTGGTCCCATGTGTCTCCTCCATCCTGGGGGCAGCTCCCAATGGAGTAACATCCCCAGGGACCTTGGTGAGGTGAAGGGGTGGTCCTTTGTCACACCTAGCCAGCCCATCTGGGGCTGCCCCTCAGTCAGAGGGAATATGCTCTGGGCAAGAAACCCTGGGGAGTTTGGTGTGCTGGGAGCTGGGCACAGTGTGTGGCACTGGGGCATGGGACCAGTGCCAGGTGCCTGTGCTGGTCCTGGTGGGATTCTGTGTCATGCTGGCAGCAAACAGTGGAGGGTTTTATTAATGGCTCCAGCATGGAAATGTGTAATCCTGACATGGCAGCCAGTGGGAAAATTATCACTGCTCTGCTGGGGAGGACAGCTGGCATGGGAGAGGCACAGGGGCAGGTGGGGAAGCTGTCACTCAGTGACTGACTTGCCACTGTGCCCTTCAACCCCAGCACCCCACGATGCTGCCAGAGACATGTGAGGGGTCGATGACGGTCTGTTCACATGGGCTCAGCAGGTTCCCTTTGCAGAGAAGCTGCCCTAAACCATCTGGATCAGGCTGGAAGGGCTCCTCTCCCTCTAGGTCTGGCCAAAACTAGGTTGTAAAAACAGACTCATGGCCTGCCAGACAGACATTGGCACTGGAAGCAGCTGGAGGCTTGAGGATGTGTGTTGTAACTGGGGCTCAGCAGGAAAAGTGGCTTTAAAAATGCAGCTGACATCAGTGGGAAACTTCCTGCAAGAGTGCAACAGGTCTGTGCCACCCCAGCCCGGAGGGACTGACTTGAGGGCAAAACTGGGAGGCAGACACATGAAATCCAGGCTCAGTGCCTGGAAACTCGCCTCCTTCCAAGAAAAGGAAATGCCAGGTCTGAAAACTTCCAGCCTGAGGAATGTTTCCCCAGGGAAGACTTTCAGCTCTTTCCCCAAGATGCCTCTGATGCATCTCTGGCATCTTCTGCTGGTGTTAGAACAACCTTGGGAGCGTGCCCCAGGTGGGCAGGAGATGCTGAGCCTGGTGGCATGGAGCCACAAGATAGCCAGGCTATGCCATGACCTGGGAATGAGACACCAGCCCTCTCCATCCCCTGCCAGGGGACAAACTTGCAGCCTAACGGGGGGGAAATGGGGGTTCCTGGGAGATTGGTGTGGGGCAGCCCTTCTGGGAGCAGAGTCAGGGCTCTGCTCCATAGCCTGGATGTGACCACCCCATTGTAGCTGTGGCAGCTGGCCTTGCTCCTGGGGTGAACTGGGAAGGGTGGGGGGCAGCAGCGGCACAGGGGCAGCCCTGCTCCCTGCTTACCATGCTCGTGCTGGAGTTAGGACTGGTCTTGCNTGCTTACCATGCTCGTGCTGGAGTTAGGACTGGTCTTGCATCATGCGCTGTGTGGGAATTATCCACCTGGAGATGGGCAGTGCTGGTGGCATCCCTGGGGGAAGACCCCAAGGGGTGCTGACCCCTGGTGGTAGGCAGTGACCACAGGCACCTGGATCCCCGGTGGTCCCTGTGGCTTGTGATCAAACAGCCAGGCAAGGGCTGGAATGCTGTTAAAGAAGAGCAGGGTAACTAAATTTAGCCCCATTGGCTGTGTATGGATGTGTGCTCGAGGCACATGGATGCACAGGTTCACCCTCTGTTTGCAGCTGCTGTGTGACCTTGGCTGAGTTCCCAGCCCCTGCATCTCCTCCTCTCCTGCTCATTGCTGCACCCCTTGGGGGTCTGGCAGTGTCTTGGGCATCCTGCATCACAGCCTCTGCTCCCAGCCTGTTCTCCCAGACCTGCTCCCCATCTTCCCTTGGTGTTGCCAGCAAAACAGGTGGACCCATCTGCCTGCTTGGAAATGGGGCAGCTGGAGTTGTTGCCCCAGACACTCTCCAGGAGGGAGTCATCGAGGTGTTCAGCCAAGTTGGTCCCCATGGGGCAGACACATGTCTGGGGCACAGAGGACAAATCTGAGTCATCCCCATCCTGGATGTTTTGCCAGTGCCCAGCGTCCTGCCCCTCCCCGTGTCCCCCCCTGGGAACCGAGTGCCTTTTAATATCTGTGGCCCGTTTCCTTAGCAACTGCATTAAGCAAATCGATGGAGGTGGTGTCATTGGAATGGGAGGGCATGCCTTCTTTCCCCCCCGACCCCCCCATC
>VZRR01006137.1:0-78178 GCA_013398015.1 Oreocharis arfaki
TACTGCAACCCAGGACAACTTGTAATAGAGACCTTCTGGGGTATCTTTCCAGTTTAAACATTGACTGTATTTCTTCAGACTAGAACGAAATACTGGCTTCAGAGAAATCCAGAACTGCAAGAAATGGTTTCTCAATTATTTTTGTCTGTTTACAAAATAGGCTACATAAACACCAGTCATCTCTGATTTTTATTCCACCCTCTAATGCAGTTATGAAAATCTCCAAGCAGTACCATGGACTGATTTCACCACTGAAAAAAGGAAAAAAAGAGTCTTGCAGAAGTTGCCTCATAAACTGCATTTGCAAGATCAATTTCAGGACTTTGCACTCCAAACACAAATGAAAGCAACATAAAAGCTTTAAATATTGATGTAGAATTTGCATCTTCTGGTTTTATGGCATTCACCTACTATACTCAACATAAACAAAAAAAACCCAAAACTTTTTGGTATCTTTAGTCAGGTACAAGGCTTGCCAGAATTACCTGCAAAAGTCAATGGGAAGATTCCATACAGAAAGCATGAAAATTCTTGTGTCTTGATCCCAGTACAACTCACAGAAGGAAAGAATTGCACATCAGTGACGAACATGCGAAAAATACCTGCTATCAACCCTACCCTGATTTCAAAGAGTTTGCACAAGGGAGGAAAAGAGTTGCTCATCTCAAGATATGCAAAACCCACATAACCTCTGCAGGCAAAATGAAACTGGAGAGAAAAACAGGTATGAAAAAATAATGTGACCACTGACTAAGTGATAAACAGTTCATTGTCTCTGACTAACAATTGACACAGATGCACATCGGCTGTAACATAACAACATGGATAAGACCTCATGATTCCTAAGGTCAAAGAAGCCATGCAACAGATACAGCTATCATTTATACAGGAAGCAAACTGTAATAATAATAATAAATAATAATCAACTGTAACTCACTGAATTCCTTTGGGATGACACTAGGTAAACAGGGGCAAAAATGGATGGAAAAGCCACCATTTTAAAAAGTGAAATAGATCATTTTTTTAAAAATCTTATATTCACAATTTCATGGTTTTACAGCAGTAAACAAAAACATCAGGAGCACTTCAATGTAGCTGGGCTACTTCCTGCATGTCATTTTAGCTTTCCTCAGCTTGAGCAGGAGAAACACAGAGTAATGCAATCTGGAAGAAAAATAAGGTATATATCGCTATGCACACTTCTTTTCGAATGGCATTTCAGACCTTTTAAGAATAAGGGGCAATAATGAGCACTTTTGAAATACACATATTTTCACTGATATGGTAAAATGAGGATTACAATGTTGAGATGATGGCTGTAGTATAAGAACACTTTGTCTTATACTGTACACGTACTGGAACGGCTGGCTCTGAACACTGCTTTTCGTTTTAATGGGGATGTATCTCTATATATGAGCTATACATCTTCATACACACATATACATGGACACACATACATAACCTCTAATGGGTTTAAAAGAAAATTTTCCGGCTATACAAATATGAGACTGCTAGGAAGTACATACTACTCTATGTAGTAGAGTAGTAGAGTAGACATTGTGGTAGCAGGGGGGCCGTCATTAAGTGCCGTACTTTGTTGTGTGGCAAATTCACCTCAGGAAAAATTATTTCCTTTGTATATCTTTATTTTACAAGAAGGATCAAGTGACCTTATACAGTTAGTTGTCCTTAAGCTGGTTTTCCTTCATGCAATGCAGAGCATTTCCCAAGACACCCTGGGAAATGGCTGAGAAAAGACTTTATGAATCCTAAAGTTTTACCTGGAATCAAGATAAAATAGGGCAAACACTCAGCAGTAAAAATGGAATAAAATCCATCAAAGTTACAAGAATCACAGAAATCCTCCTTGGTTCAGGAAATACATGGAGTCTGAAAGAAACCTGGGAGAAGAATCAAGCCTTGTCTTTCTCCTGCAGACTGTGAGGTGTCCCCTTTCCAGCCCTCCAAACAAAACTCAGATCCAGGCCCACTCTTGCTCCCACAATGTGTTGGTTTTGCACAGCCTGGATTGTGGTAGCAGGGGGGCCACAGAGGTGGCTTCTGTGAGAAGCTGCTGTAAGCTTCCAGCATGTCTGGCAGAGCCAATCTCTGATGGTTCTGAAGATGGACATGCTGCTGACAAATGAGAGAGGTTGGTAGCACCTCTGTGATGAATCACTTAAGAAGAAAATCAAAACAAAGTAGGGCAGTCACAGTGGTTTTTTATAGTCAGGGAAGTGGAGGAGGTGAGAACATGTGAGGGAAAACAACATGGCAACACCAAGGTCAGTGAAGAAGGAGGGAGAGGAGGTGCTCCAGGCGCTGGAGCCAAGATGCCTCTGCAGGCTGTTATAAATGAGTTTGGGTCCACTTAAGTTAATTATGTTAATAAGTTAATAATATTAGTTTTGGGAACTTGGGCTAGGTGGTGTTCTAAGTATTAATTGCGTTGAAGCTATTAAGTGGCGAACACTAGGTTGGGTGTAATATCCATGTGGATCCATCAGATGGTGTAAGCGAGATTACCCATATCAGGGGAAGGTATTTCTAGATTATTCCATAAGGAGAGAGTGATGTCATCAGGAATGTGGATTGGATCAAGCGGGAACCAACCAGGAGAGACCTGGTTGAAATGACTGGACAGGAATGCATCAGGCGAATGAGCCAATCATGACTGGGCAAACGAGCCTGTAATACCCGGGATCCAAAAACAGACCAATGGGTGTAATGGACTGGGTATGGAACTGATCCAGTGCTGTGCACCTGGTCCTCTGCTGTTTTTGCGCTTCTTAGAGAGAGCACCTAGTATTGTGCGTGCTGCATTTGAGTCTGTCTTGCCGTGGGAAGTTGCGGGCTTATCTCAAAGCTTCCATTCTTAGTTGTTGTTTCATAAAGTGTTCTTTTTTTCTTGCAACTGGGAGTGAGTTGTGTTGTTCGTCACGCCTTCACTCCCTCTTGTCACAGGCTGTGGTGAAGCCCATGGTGAAGCAGCTGTGCCCGTGCAGCCCATGGGGATCCACGGGGGACGCAGAGATCCACCCGCAGCCCGTGGGAGAGGTGCCCATGCAGGAGCGGGTGGATGCCTGGAGGAGGCTGTGATCCAGGGGAAGATCTGGCGGAGAGAGANTGCCCTGTCTACCTGCGCTGTTGGTGGGAAGGAGGGAGGGCTGAGGGAAAAAAAGTGTTATTAAAGGCTCATTTTACTTCTTACTATCCTTCTCTGACTCTGTTAGTAATAAATTCACTTTGTGCTTCTAAGCTGAGCCTATTTTGCCCTTGGAGTGTTTTCTCCCAGTCCTTATCTCAATTTATGAATCCTTTGTTAATTTTTTCTCTCCTCTGCCCAACTGTGGCAGGGGAGGGTGAGCAAGTGGCTTTTGTGGGTGCCTGGCGTTGGGCGAGTGTCAAACCAAGATATACCCCCTACACCCATTCCAATCATGCGTGCTCTTATCTTAAGATTTAGTTAAATAAATCCAGATTGTAAAGGTTCCCATTCAATTAGTAAAGAGCAGATGAGTATCTAATGAACAAAACTGCAAAATACCCCTGCTTTAATTTTTTAGGCTTCAAAACAGTGATTCCGTATTTCACCCATGATATATCTGTCATTATTCATACATGTTTTTCTACTACTGTCTTTCTTGCTAAACACTTTTATCTGTGACAGAATTCAAGAATGCTATAGAACATATCGAACAAAGTCACACAGTGAAGAATGGAGCCTTTGTCTAATTTAAGTTTTTTCAATATTAGAAGTGATAGCACTTTAAAAGCCCTTTTTAAGAGAGAACAATCTGCTGCAGGAATGATGCCATATTTTGGCTACAAGTCCATAGTTAAAGCACACTTTTATGCCATTGGGTTAATGGACACCATCTCTGGTCAAGGAATAAAACCTCACATCTTACTTGAAGTGAGCTTAGCAAGCTCATTTTTTTCTGGTTTTGATTGAGATTTTTTGGTTTGGTTGTTGTTTTCTGAAGACAATCAATGGCTAAAAATTAATTATAAATAATATTTGATATTCAGTTTTCCTGTGTATTAAATGTAATGATGGTTTTCGTTCAGTAACAGAATTGGCATGATAATTGCCTTTAATGTATAAATGACTTTATAGTCCTAGCTCGGGTAATAATTGCTCTTGCTTCTTCTTGAAGTACCAACCATCACACCCCCGCCCCTTCCCCCCTCACTGAATGTTGTGAAAATAATTGCTTGCTTCAGGTCCTTAGGTCAGATCAAGGCACTGATACCTTTTCTATAATTTTTTCTCATTCAGAAGTGCAATTAGAGAACACTGTATGCAACAAATCTCAGAGCAGAATATGTACAGGACAAGAGCTAAGTTTATCCACGGTGTACCCACTTTCTGCCCGATGACATTCTTAGAATGGGATGCAGAATGTGATTTCACTCCTCTTTCCTCTAAGTGTAAGCATTTCCAGTGATTAAAAAATTTCCTCATGTCTTTTTGTGGGGGAAGGTGGAGACCGTGACCATGGTCCCAGAATTCAGCTCTAAGGGGTGGAAAATAAATTTTACCTGTTAGCTTGCACCTTTTGTAGTGGTTTTCATGGGTGCAAAGAAAGTCTCGCTTGCTACCCTGTAATATATCTTTTCAGGTGTTTTGCCTTGTGACATCACAATAACCAACACAGTGGAGAATCAAACACAAACTGTTATACTTCAGCTCTTACCCCACAAAACTTAGGTACACATCTACCAAAATCCTATTTAAATATTTGCATAATGCATCAACATATCCTTCTTTTGAGGGGCTTTTTTTTTTTTTCTGTAGATCTCCAGAAATGTTAATCATCAGTTTTAAGCTGCAGGAGGTGAAAATAACTTGAGAGTTATTTTTGCTAAGGTAGAAGAAAATAAAGACTATCAAAAGATGTCTGCTAATGGACTTTTGTAAATGGTATTATTCAGGTAAAAAAAAAAAGAAATAGAAATAGAAAATAGCAGGGATTGAAATAAAAGAAATGGAATGGAGTGTCAGCAATTTAATGTGCATATGAGTTCCAAACACAACAAAAAATGCTTTGCTTCAGGCAGTTTCTTCAAATAGAAAAAAACAACCTTCCATCATTTTTATTTGTAGAGGTTCTTTGAGTTACTAAGTAACCTCTACACTAAAACATTTCTCCTTGAAAAGGAAACTAGGGGGGAAAAGTGGGAGCCGTGTCTTGCAGCTCCTGAAACTAGATACTAATCTATGATGTCAGGTTTGAAAGCAGGAAAGATTATTGTTTAAATAACCTGCTTTTGCAGATTCCCCTCTGTCTTTTCTTCCATCACGGGTTTCAGATGCTGAAGAGCTCTCTAAGAAAGTCTAATGCAATGGTTCCCAGCAGGTAGCTTCTTAAAAGCATCTTACCCACACAATTTTTTCCCCTACGTCCATGAATAATAGTCCATTCTCACAGTTCTGACTGCGACAGTCAGTCCAGCTGGAGAGCAAGACACAGTGTCACACAATTCTTGGCTGCTGAGTGGGAGGTGACTGCAGCCAAGAATGGGTAAAATGTTGATTTATATTACCCTGCTTTTACCAATATTCTGATCATTTCAGGAGCCCCATTATTTATCTTTTTCATATAGAACCTTTATACACTCTTAAGCTCTTAAGCTAAGCTGATAGGCTGTAAATGAAGAAAATCTAGGGTGAGAAGGGAATTTATTATTTTACTTTGGATTGTTGTTTATATTTAATTCATTTCAAGTTTTATATTTTGCTATTTTTAATTTTCCTTTTTATTGCATTTCAGTCATGAACACGAATTGAAATGTTGAACTCCCATCACCACTGCTGAGTGATAGTGTCTTTGCTACCATTTTGATTAAACGCTGCCAAAGAGAAAGAGTAGTTATCAGCACCACTCCCAGACTGCTGCCCATGTGATAAACAAAATGTTCTTTTTGGGGAATAAGGCTAAATAATCACTAAAATATAATAGCACTAACTCTGATGCAAGAATAAATATTACACTTTCACCAGGAATAAAGACAAAAATCCCAATATAGTGTGAGTGACTCTTAAAGGACTGTTTTAATTTAATATTGATGATGGTAATTTCAATTCCTTAAAGACTGTCTTGTAAAGTTGAGAGCTGTAAGAGCTGAATCTTGCCCTCCCACTTCATTCATCTCTCCTTTCACATCATCAGCCTGAGCAAAACACTTCCTTGCTTGCATGTTCTAATCAATCCTGAGAGCCTGTGAACTCCCATTAACTTACTTAACTACTTCATAGGGGGTATGGTGAGAATTAATTAAACAGTTCCTGTTTGGACACTGCTTTGAATATGTATGGTGCTGTGGAAATGCAAGGCTATTATTTAAGCAAATTCATTATTTAAGCAACAAATATTGAATAAATAATTTCAATTTTTGGCAACCTCCAGCTCAGCTGCAGATCAGCGCTTTCCAGGCTTCGGGAGTCAGCTACTGGGTATGTGAATGTAAGTCCATGCATTGGGCATGTAGTTGATATCAGTATAATTAGGTCAGAATCCATCAATTGAGTGTCAGAGCCTGAAGAAGAGTGTCTGGTTTAGATTCTCTTTTATTCCTGATGCATGTAGCAAGTATCAAAGGAAATAACTTTATCTCTTCTTTCTTGGTCCTCATTTTTTTCCCAGGAGGCCTAAAGGATGGGAAAATTCTCGTTATGGAAGCAGAAATGCAGAAAACTATGCAGAGAGAATAAGCACTCCACATTCTGGAGGGAAGAAGATGGGGTCCCAGAAACATGTACAAGTTGCAGCACAGAAAGCAGCTGACAAATTTGTTGTTTCTCCCTGAAGTTGTACCTTGTCCTCGGCCCACTCACGAGGATGCCAGAGTGCCCCGTGTTCTCTGCCAGATCTGCACCAGAATGCCTGCCAATACCACTATAAAATTGTCAGTAAAAGAAACTTTAAATCAATTAACTGAGGCACTGTGTGTGTTCACACAGTTCTTTCTGAAGGTCTGCAAGGTGTTAGAGGAAAGGTACTCTATCTCTACTTGGTTTTGGACTTTTCCTTTACTTCGAGATGAGCAACTGCAATGCTGTGTGGTAAAAAAAAAAAAAAAAATCAAGATTTCTGTTCCATGTGCTGATTTCAAAAACATTTTTGAGAAGTATCTTATCCCAGCCTCCTTTCTTTCTCCTTTTAGTATAGGATAGACTGGAGAATGAAGCTATAAGTACAGTTAAAGTAAAAACAGAGATTGAATTTCTCCAAAATGTTGCCAAACATAATTGGGCCTGGTTGAGTAAACTGCTCACACTAAATAATTTGATCTGCAGATCTTATTTCCCCTATTCCTTGGAAGGGTGCAGTGGGAAAATTATGCATTCATTCTCTAAAAATATCCAAAGTAAAAGTTACAGAAACACTTCAGTGTCCAGGTTACTCATGACTATCAGCTTTCATTTAGATGCCTTCTCCAGGAGATTTCAGCAATCACACTATTGAAATGAAGCTACTGCCAGAATAGCCCAGTTGAACCATGGAGAAAGACATTGAGGGTCACATACCAACCTCCTGCTTCCTAAGGCCATGTATTTGCCGCTGGAGGGCAGGTCTGAGGCTCAGCATTACCAAAAGATTCAGGAATTACTGAAGGAGGGGGAAGTGTGATTGTGCAAATTTATAGTAAAATGGTCAAGGCACTCAAATGAAAAAAAAAAAAAAGTGGAGACGTGGGAACATTAGGGAATATTATAGAGCAGTATGGCAGTGTTAAATTAATTCAAGCACATACAGGAATGGGTGGCAGAATAAGGTAAGCTGAGTTGCTTTCCTATGCAGGCAGGAGAGAAGCAATACAGACGGTGCCATGTAGTTGTGGTGCCTCCACTATTTGGACTAAGGACCTGTAGGATCACAGTACAGTTTCTCACCAGCTCCCATGGTCCTTTTTTTCCATGCAAAACTCACCATTGGGGAATGAAGAGAAGGGTGAACACCTCATTCATGTCTTGGGTCAGGGCCAAGTCACGGTCTTGGACATGAAAAAGGAAGAATGTAGTACAAGCTTGCCTCAGACACCAAGGAGGACATCTGAGAACAGTGCTTACAAGAAAACCATATATCAAATAATAATTTTTAAGCTTTTTTTAAAAAAAACCCATAGTCTTCAAACTTCAGAGTTTTTTAACATGATGTATTTTTATTTTGACAGACTTCAACAAAAATTTAGATATTTCTTCCCCTAACCCTTGCCAAGACTGAGACAAATCATGGAGAAATTAGCTTTAAAAACTTCAGTTGTGGATGCACTAGGTCCATTCCCACTAGACCCAATCACAAATGCACTTGGGGAAAGTCCTCAGAGGACGGTGCTGCCTGTCTGAGGCATGGAGCTCTGAACTGGCTAAGGGCAACTGAAGCATCTCTACCTACCCCACCTCAGCTGAGACAGCAATGGATGGTTCCCAGTGATCCCAGATTTCAAACCCTTTCTCCTTTTCTTTTCTTTTCTTTTCTTTTCTCTTTTCTTTTCTTTTCTTTTCTTTTCTTTTCTTTTCTTTTCTTTTCTTTTCTTTTCTTTTCTTTTCTTGTCAAAGAACAAAAAGAAAAAGACAAAATATCAAAGGACACAGAACAGGATTCTTACAGATCTTGTCAAACTGGATTTCATATAAAATGGTCATGGCAAACAACTTCGTCTGGTTAATATTTGTCCTTTTTCTTCCCTTTGAAAGAAAGTTTGTCTAAAACAATTTGTAAATTGTGTGAAGCAAGCTGTATGGGAACGTGGCAGACAATCAGTTATTCATGGATGACCAAATGCATCTTTCCATATGCTTGGTTTATTATTTCTATTAAGCAAAATGTCGTGCAAAACATCTTCTTGATAACAGAATGAATTACTGAAGTTTCAACTAGAGAACTACTGCTCTTAATTGTTACGTACAAGGAATTGACACTGCCTTGTTCAGATGCTCACAGAGGATGACCTAAGTTAAAAGGCTTATCTCTTTTCTAGCCAGAAAGAGAAATAGGTTCGACGTTGAAGCTGATACAGAGCAGCCTGTTTGAAAGGGTACTCTGCATTTCTCTTGAGAAAAACTTCATTTTCTCTGCTGACTGTATAGGGAGACTACAGAGACCAATCTCCCAGCTCAGCATATAAACTAGGCACTTAAAGCTAAGATGAGCACACACCTTATTCTATTTCCCTTCATAAAAGTAATAAAAGGGCGCTTCCAATCTTGTGTATATGTATATGTATATGTGCATGAAAACAGGGAAAAAAATATAAATTTTGTACACATATACAGGTTCCCAGATGAACATGTGTTTTGCAAAAAACACACAAAAAAATTAATATTATCATCCATTTGAGCTTTTTTGATCACCACTTCTTTATTTTTTACATAGCAGGCTCATAATTTCACAGTTGAATTTTAAGTTTGCCTATCAATAATCAAGTAGCATTATAGGGACTCTAAATGTATAAAAAGCTTACATAAACTGTATAAACCTGAACAAGCATTTCATATTTGAGGTCTCTTTTATTGAATAGCTGTTTGCAACTGTTAGAAAAGTATAAGTTTCCAGGTCACTAAAATCACGTGTTTTATCAAACAGGGAGGGGAGCCCTCTGGGTATGCTGAGTAAGAACTCAATAGAATGTAGTCTTAAAACTTTATGCTTTAATTAAAATGTATACTGATGTGTAGTCATTTCCCTGAGCACAGCAATATGGTAATAAGCCTTTAAAAAATTCAGATCTCTGCAGTTTCATAGTACATTTTTCAATCTGATCAAACATTTTTTTCTCTCACTAATCAGTACTTTTTGTGGTTTATGCATACAGTATTATATTTGATTCCATTCCCCTGTGGGTTGTTACATATCTTAAATATGTTGAGTAAAGATTCCTTAGAAAAACAAAAAAAAAGGGATACGAAGTAAAACTTCTCTGCAAAGACTTGGGTACCTAAAAAGACGCTTCTTCCGTAAGAAAATTTTGTTGTTCTTGCTGTCTTGCTCAGTGTGCTGGTTTTGGCTGAGAGAACGTTAATTTTCTTCACAGTAGCTGATATGGGGCTATGGTTTGGATTTATGCTGAACAGTTTTGATAAATCAAAGATTATTTCATTACTGCTGAGCAGGGCTCCCGGAGTCAAAACCTTCCTCTCACTCCACCCTACCAGTGAGTGAACTGGGGATGCACAAGGAGCTGGGAGGGGACACAGCTGGGACATCTGACCTTGCTTTACCCAGTACCTGTAACTTACTGCATTGCTCTCAGCATATAAAGCTTAGTGGAGAAGGATGAAGGGAACATGTTTGGAACATGATGGCATTTGTCTTCCCAAGTCACCATTATATTTAACGCAGCCCTGCTTTCCTGGGGATGGCTGAACACAGAATCACAGATTCATTTAGCTTGCAAAAAACCTCTAAGGTAATTTAGTCCAACCTTTGACCAAACACCACCTTTCAACTGGACTGTAGCACATGCAGTCATTTCTTGAACACCTCCAGAGATAGTGACTCCTCCACCTGCCTGGACTGTCCATTCCAATGCCTAACAACCCTTCCCATGAAGAAATTCCTGTTAATGTCCGACCAGAACCTCCCCTGGTGCAGCTTGAGGCAATTTGCTTTTGTCTTGTCAACACCTGCCTGCCTATGAAACACAGTGAATTAATTCCTTGGTTAGCTTTGCTTTTCCTTTACCTATGAAACTGTTTTTATTTCAGCTCATGAGTTTTCTCACTTCTCTCATGCCATCTGATCACATGCCATCCGATTGTCTCCCGCATCCCAGCAAGGAGGAGGTGAGCGAGCGGCTGTGTGGAATTGACCTGCTGGCTGGAGTTAAACCACAACACTTGGTAAGCTGATGTACTCACAGCAAAACAAGCTGGTGGTTAAATTTTTCCCATCTCTGGGTGATGCTGTTCTTCTGCAAAAGAAGCAATTAACCTCTGGGTGAAACAAAAGAAACCAGAGGCAGCTGTGGTAGAAAGTGAAGTGGGCAGACATAGGTCTGCCTGGGAGGCACCCACAACGAAACTGAATTTATCCACTTCTAATATCAGTAAAACAACATTTTCACATTTCTTATAACCTCCAGGTGAATTTTTCCCTTTTTAAATTTCCAGCTGCACTCCTATAGTGAAGTGGTGTGGAATGAATATCTGTTGGGGAGGAAAGGAAACTTGTAGGGTTCATCAAGTTAAACAAGCAGTTTGTAGCTGGAGATTATCATAATGAGCCAACAAGATGTGTAAATCACATTATGCAGGGAACTTGAATTTTGATATATTCTATTTTTGTGAATCTGAACTTTAACCTTCTTATTTCACACAGAATTTTATATGTGTGTGTTGCATGTGGAGTTACAGTGTGGAACTCTGGTACATATGTGCTTATCCACCTTGCTTTCCCACTAGCTGATATGCTAGAAAGAGAAATAACCTTCCTGCAGCAGCCTGAAATGAGGAAGAGTTCATCCCAGAACCACCTAATAATCATGTTAATTGTCTTTACCACATGGAATTACTGTAATAGAATAGATTTACCTCATATTGGGGTGAAACTGTAAATACAGTGTGTCTGATCTTGAAATCCCTTAACCCCTTGAAGTTAATTTCAGTTACTTATAATTTATCTTCGAGTTTTTTAATTGAAGCTGTACTTTTACTTTCCTTGTTTTGAAGCTGTTTACAGAAGCCTGTTCAATTTACTTTGTATGGAATAGCATTTTAAGAGGCTGCCTGGTGAAGGGCAGAAGAGGGTGCCCTAGGCTGTCAGGGTCCTAGGACACTACTACTTGCTTGGAAGTTAAGAAACTGCACATATCTTTGTGAAGAATCTTACTAGGTTTCCTTGCTAAGAGACTTTTCTGTTTAGAAGAGAGACTGTACAGCATCATGGTGTGCTACTTGACTGCAGCTGAGTGGGTGAATCAACCATGGGTTCACTGTGAATCAACAGTGAATTCACAAGAAGCAACTGCAGGACTGTGAAAAAAGAAAATGACAGTTGCATTTAGACTAAGTACGTTCTGGTAATTCGTATAAAAAAATACCTCTTTTATTTTTATTACTTCAGAGCAGCTTAAAACCAGATTTCAGATGGAATAGAGATAGCCTGGCATAAAACATTAGTTCATCCCTTTCATCTTGCCTGCAGTGTATGTGAAGGGTTTGCCTTTTTATCCCTTCCTGGCTCAAGGAAGAGAACTTTGCTGTACCTATTTTGTTCAATATCCTTTGCTAGAACATGTAATAGTATTTGAAACAAATTCCACTAATCACTCACCTCTCATTTCTGTGCCATTTTTGTTTCACATTATACAAGTCTGGCTTCAACAGTGACTCCACAAACCATGTGCTCCTCCAGGAAGACTGCATTTACATTTACGTTACCAAAATCAAATTTGTTTTATTTTACTTGCGTATTTAACATTTATTTTATTTACCAACTCTTCTGTTTAGTAGAGCCTCAAACAAGTTGCAGACTATCCCCGAGAAGTTCAAGATTTAACTGAAGAGGGGGCAGTGGTTTGCAGACCAGCTCTACAATGCTGTATAGAGACTGGTACAGAGAAAAACACTGATGCAGTTGTAGTAGAAGCAGCTTAAAGGTTCATCAGAGAGGGTCTTAACACTGGAAAAGACCAGATAAACCTAAGAAGGTGGGGAAAAGAATGAAACTGATGGCTATATCAAAAGGGCTCTCAGCTCCATCAGGGAAGCACAGCACCACCAGAGACTGGATTCAGCAAACTTAATTGGTGGATAATTCTGTGTGGCAGGGACTGTCTTTATGTCCATTTGATGATATCAAGTACATTTTGAGCCCAAGAAACAGTACGAATTATTATTATGTATTTATTTATGGGGATAATAATCTGCTAGAAGCTTGCACTACTGGAGAGAGCATTTAACTTATCTAGGCATGCCCCATGATTCTTGTGTTTTAACCTATCAAATTAATTAAAATATTGCAAATGTTTCTCCTCAAGTGGTCTCTAATTTGCACATGTATGGAATCATAGAAGTTAGGAATAGAACAGGCACATTATTTGGTTTCATTATCTGCATATACCATATTTTCTTTAGAAAGAAATTATCATATTTAAACTCAAATATGCCCATTTGCTAGGGTAAATGTGAAAAATAGCTGTAAAGGATACATATCTATTTGCATGAAAGACCACATATATTCAACTGTGAGAAAATTTAAGAAATCGAACTGAGGAAGACTGAAAACTTTGTTTTACATCTGGGAGCTTGTAAACCACCGTGAAAACTCTGTGAGGTAGATCTTAATATAATATTAAAATAACTTTGTCTTGTCATTTTCATACCCATTTTTCCAGTCAGACCTATGCGGAGATGTTTCAAATTGCTAACCTAGCTGGAGTTACAACATCCTGTACACTACATAAAATCTCCATTTTCCACCACAGTTTTGAATGTATCCAGGGGCTTTGACAGACAGAGGGAACTTTTGGACATTTACTGCAACTGAGTTTTGAAGTTCTTCTACTGGAAGATAAAGCATAAGTTGGTTTTATTTCATTAATAAAAGCTAAAAACGTGGCAGTGTGAAACTCAAAGTCCATTAAACTTTAAGAGCAAATAAGCTATATTTATTAGGTAATTTGGTGTGTATGAGTAAGAGTGGGGGAATTCAGACCTGATGGCTCAGGCTTTTTCCAAGCTCTTTTACGTTTTTCACAAAGTAATATGCATATGTGATGCTGGAAATAACTGTTTAGGCAACAATCTTATCCTCAATTAATTAATTTTCCTATCTAGAGAGTTTGGGGTGGGGGCTGGAGGGCTACCTATATTGATGCTTTTAGAAAAGCACCTTTTCTCTTACTATCAAGTTGACTAAAGATGAGCTTTTGCTGTTCCTCTTATTGTTACCTTGACCCTTTAGTGGTGTTCGTGTCTTGACTGATACCTCATGAGTTTTTTTGGCCTTATTTCAGCTCCCATGAGTTCATGTCAGAGGGCACTCTTTTTTTCACCTCTTGAAGATTTCTGACTCAAGAAAACCCCATTACCATTGCCTTGCACACGTGGCTCCACCATTTTTCAACACTGAGTAAATGAGAAAAAGTTTAAGCAGAGGTGACCAACTCTAACTTGCTGGTTTTAAATGGAAAGAACCCTAAAACCTGTTGAAATAGCTGCATGTTTGCAATTTGCACCCTCACTCAGAATTACATATGGCTGACAAAAATTGGGGTTCCAGCCTATACACACACATTCCACCCTGACCAGTACTGTTCACTTGCACCCAAAAACTCAGTGAAAAGTTAGGATCCCCTTGACATTGTTGAGGCATCACAAAGCTGACCCAGAGCCCACCAAAGCACACAAAATAGGTTACTTTTCAAAAACAAAGCTATTAATGGAAAGTAAATGATTTTTTTTTAAATGCTCCATATGAGCTAGAACGGAGTCTGTAAAGAACTCTGTGCCTTGCAGAGCTCTCTCAGGCACTTACTCCAGCAGCTCCCTTCAACGATCACTTTGGACAAAACTGGCTGTGGTTCAGCTCTGACTCTGCTCCCTGCTCATTTCAGCTTCTCTCCTGGATGTATCTGACTGTTTTACCTCCTCACCAGGAAGCCTGTGCTCTCTCACACTCTGAGCCACACTTGAGATAGGGGTAATCATTGCTGCAAGGGTGAATTTGACCCCATGTGCAGTGGTCAGGACAAAGTCACTGTCAGCAGTGGCCTCAGCTGTGCACCTGCAGGCTTTTAACCCAAAGTACTTCGAGGAAGCAGTGTGGATATCCCTTTTCTGCCTCTGCCCATCACGCTGTGGCTGCTGGCGCTGATTGCTGCTCACCCCGGTCACGGTGATTTCCATGACCGATAGATGAGGAGATTGCAGGTCAGCTATTCAGATGCTGCTGGTGTTAATGAGAAGACAATGTGGGTAATCAAACAAAAACACAATGCAAATGTGTTGGTCCAGGTTGTAACATCAATATTTGTTCTCCCTGCTAATACGAGCCTCTTCCTTCCAATGTTCTCTTCCTTCAAATGAAACAGCTTGTTCTATCTGAAATGAAGTGTTTTGCATATTTCAGAGGGACAAAAGGAACCATTTTTAATGAACAGCCACTATTTTTTTAAAATTCCATGTAAGTACCTACGAAAAATCAATTGTTTTAAAAACATGAGGACAGAAGTTCTGATCTTTTTGATTTTTTGTGTGTTTGTTTTTCCCCAGAACAGTGTGACAAATTCAACACATATTCACCGTTCAGTACAGCCCACAAATGAACTATAGTGCTGTCTTTACAAGACATTGTTGCTATATTTTTGCAATTAAAATTTGTCTTCTATGTCAATCCTGTTGCTGATGTTTTCTGCATAGTAAATCTCATCTGTGGCCCTATCACCCAGTTTAAATTCTAATATGTGCGATGTCCTCCCTACTGATGCAAAACTGGAAGAATACTTGACTCAATTTACTGGACTTTTACGTCTGTGGAGCTGCAGGGATAAGACCTTTAATTACACCATGAACATAGACACTAGCAGTCAAAACACTGATAATGTACAAGAGCCCAAATGAAATCAGCTCTTGGGAAAGATATTAAAAAATTCTTTCTTTCTGACTCTGTCATTTATAAATTTGCATATCATGCACAAAAAAAAAAAAAAAAAAAGCCAAAAGACCCATATACTGTTTCTGCTTCTAAGTTTTCTTTATTTATAAATTTTTGTTCTTTGCCCAGAATAATACCTATCATACTCGTTTTTAGAAGATGACCAATTAAAACTGTCAGAAATCACCTGGAATAAAATTTCAAACTTGTTAATGTTCAAATTCATAAAATCACTTCCATGGCTAATAATGGTCAAACTTGAGGCTTGTCAAGAAACACTACAATTCAGAGCTGTGTAGTGACTTCAACACGGGCAAGAAATCTCCGCTCTAAAGCCATGTTTCCTCCCTGGTGCAAGTGTAGCAAAGAGCCTGTGACTTCCCTTACCAGAATCTCACATGGCAGAGAATTTCCAGTCTTTCTTCTCTTTGGTAGTAACCAAACAAATGGTCGCTATTTCCTGTTCTAGTACCATGGGGCAGAAGGATTCTTTTGTGGGTGATTGAACCCAATCCTCTTCATTTTCAGGGATCATTAGCCTCGGGTTTTGTGCTTTCTGGACAGGAACATCAGTAGCAGGCCTTCAGTCACAACTGCTTTCTCTGTGTCCCTGCTATGTCTGATCTTGCATCATGTTCCAGAAGCTTGATTTCTTCCCAGTATGTTTCTTGGGTTGCTTGAAAATATGTGCACATATTTGCGTGAGACTGAGCTACGCGGGCAGAAAAGTAAAGTGCCATTCATGTGCCCTGAGACCTGGCAATATGGCACTGCACCAGAAAGATGTTGTCCTCTGGAGCAGCTGGAGGTCGAGACATGCTGAGGCATCTCAGATTACACTGTATGTCTATCTTTAGGCAAGTGGAGCCCATCCATTTCAGTAGCTTCTTACCTTGGGATTAAGTTCAAGAACCAAATGTAATATCTACATATCGATATCTCCCATTATCGTCTGTGGATGTTTAGGACTCGGTCTGGGTTCATACAAGCTGGTATCTCATATTTCACCCATGGTGTGCTGGAGTATCCTGCCTATCCTCTATCTGCTGCTCTAGAAGAAAACAGGTCTTCAGAAGGCTCTAGATCCCTTAACTCTACAAATACTCTCATCCGGATCAGATCTTCCCCAAGTTGCTTTTATTATCCTGCTTTCTGATTCTGAAATGTAACTGGGAACTTTTTCTCTTATGTATCAATTATTTATTTAACATTTGTATCAGCATTATTATTTATTACTTGGTTTTGGATCTCTAGTTTCTTATTTATTGTATATTCATACTGGAAGACGCTGTTATGTCTTCATACCAGCATTCTTTATTTGCCTCTAAAATATTAGACAATACATAATGATGAAATATTGAATGCTGTTAATGCTGTAGAGGAGAGGAAATGAATTAGATTGGGACCCTGAAGGTTTATTAGTTCTATGATCTGTATTTTTTTAACACTATGTAAATGCTAATTGTAATTGCTTTTTACCATTGATTTGCTTGATTTATAGAGTTTAGGGCCTAAAGTTCGACACTGATTATCAAGAATGACCTTTTTCATTATACAGGCTACTAAATATAATCCAGTAATTCTTTATGGAGCCCAGTATGTTCTTAGTGAGGTAATTATTACTGGAAAAAATCAGATGCAATTTGATGACCACATCTAATTTCTCAAAGCCATAAAAACCCTTATAAGTCTTTGTTTTCCTGAGGATACCCTTCAGCAAGAACTTACTTTTGTGCTTTAGCATTTTAATATCTAATTATAATTTTAATTAAACAATGAAGATACTGCAATAATAGTTTCCTCATTAAAATATGAATCAACAGGAAAATTAAGGTATTACGGCAACCTAAAGTGGACTGTGTTGAAACTGGGTTGTATTTTATGTAAGAGTTAAGTCTTAATTATTTTCTCTTGTCTAAAATGTTTATTATAAAATGTCCAAGGTAGACAAAGGACCATTGCATAGAACCATTTACATGGTGAGAAAACGCCAGGCAAAACCATGCTTTCAGTCCCACTAGGTCTTTTAGTTGTGTCCAAACTTGCCCAAATATGAATCAAACGTGGTCTTTTAAATGCTGGTTTGGGGTTGTTTGTTTTTTCTTGCACTTTTGAGGTTATTTGAGAAGTTTGACTTGCTGAGGCTTTCAACACACAAAAAATTCTGTTGAATTTGTGGCAGCTCCCACTGAAGTGGCAGCCACACCTGAAGTGACTCCCTTCCTACAAACAACAGCTTCCACAGTCACAGAGACACCCTCAGGGGAAAAAAAAAAAGTTAAGGAGTGGAAAGCTGTGCTGGAAATACAAACCCAATGTCCTGGAAATATTGGCGACATTTGATCTGAATTAGCTTTTCTAAAGGAACTCAAAGCATTGATGTAGAGCCCAAGGAGTCTAAGGAAAACTGTGTCAAGTAACTTCAGAAATGGGATATATGCCATAATCCAGGAAGAAAAGTATACAGGAGCCAGGGCTGATGTAAAAGCATGAGACATTCCTAATAAATACAGGACTGAGGGCTGAGACAGTCATCTCCTAAGATTAAGTCCTTCTGAGGGAGCTCCCAGAAGCATCACAGACACATCCTGCCTGCACCACGAAGCTGCATTTCCTTATGGCCCCGCGCTGGCGCTCGAGTGTGGGGCACAGCACCAGCTCCGTGGCTGCCTTGGATCACCTGGATTGCTGCTGACAGCTCTGGGACTGGGCTGCTGTCACTCACAGAGGGGCACAGCAGCTACGGCAAGCTAGTCTGTAGGAAGCAGTTCAGGAATTTGGGCTGATTTGCTCCATATTATAACTGTGACAGGAGGCTTTGAGATAGCATCTTAAGGAATATTTTCACCCCTTTGTTTTCCTATTAGCATGGTAAAGCTTGGCTTTTGCAGAAAACACTGATCTCAGTTATTTGCACCATGTAGTCAATGAAAAAAAATGGGGTGGGGGGTGGGGGGAAGCACCTTTAATTTCTTTTATGGACTAGTTCTGACTTCTCTAGCAAATATAGTTGTCATTGAGTGAACGTGTGCTGCCACCCATAGGCAGCCCCAAAAATGTCACTTTATAACAGCACGACTTGACTCACAGAAGCATGGTCCCCTGTCCTCTCCCATGTATCCTCAGAGCTACCTACAGAATGTGTCATTAAATTAAGTATAAACAAGGTGATAACGAGCTAATTTCAGTAGTTTAGCCAAAGGCAGCTCACAGAAAAATCTCATTGCTTGCGAATATGATATTGTAAATACTGCTGCTTTTCCTGATTCTGTCTATGAAAGGAAGTGAGCAAAGGGTGATTTCTCCCCATTTTCTGGTGTGTTGCTAGCAATAGTTCTCAGTTAAAGATAATGTTAATAATTTTTAATAATTAAATTCAAGTATGTTTGCTTTAGCAAGAGGAAGTGAAGGCTCTGGGGAGGCTAGAGCCTTCCAGTATTAAAGGGGGCTTGTAAGACCTGTAGCAACAGGACAAGGGGCAGGAGTTTTAAAATAAAAGAAGGCAGATTTATAATGGATATAAAGAAGAACTTCTTTACTCTGAGGGTGTTGAGGGACTTGAATATGTTGCCCAGAGAAGCTGTGACTGCTCCATCTCTGGAAGTGTTCTGGGCCAGGCTGGGCAGGGCTTCGAGCAACCTGGTCGAGTGGAAGATGTCCCTGACATGGCAGGGAGGTTGGAACCAGATGATCTTTAAAGATCCCTTCCAACCCAAACCACTCTATGCTTCTATGATTTATATGTGAAATAAAGATTAATTAGTGCATTTTGGTAACTTAAAATTTCTGCTTTCCACACACCTAAATAATATGACTAATAATACTTTGTCATTAATGAAGTTAGCTATAGCAGAGCACCAGCTGATGAGTTGGTCTAAAAGAAGGAAAACAATTTCATAGTACTGAGCATTCTGACTTACTGACTTCTTGCAGCCTTATTGGCTGCACACTGGAAGCAGTAAAAAGTAACAGGTTTTGTTTTTTGGGGAAAAAATCAAATTAAGATCAGCAAAATCATTTCCAAGCAAGACGTGAATTCAATAGCATAAATACTGAAAACTTCGCATGATCATCCAGGAAAAGAGACAGCTTTGTTAATATCATTGCTACTAGCACTAGTACATTGCTACATTTCAACATATGGCTTCAGCAAAACAGAAAAAAACTATTGATAACTTGACAAAAGTGTTGTGTCTCGGCCTCTTCACAGCAGGGGGAATGAAAAAATCAAGACTGTTATAATCAGTATCAAGTGTTCCTACTGTAGTTTTCCTTTTGCCTGATTTTTTAAAAAGGTGAAGAGGGAAATCACATTCAATATTTCTTTTAATTCATGCACTCAAATGGTGGCCAGTTTTCAGTTTTTAATCTTCACTTTAACAAAGAGCAGTTGGGCAGCTATTGACAGTGAAACGCAGCAGTCGACTACCTTGTAAATTAGAAGCTGCGGTAGTAAAAATGGATTTGTATATCACCGGGAGTAGAGAGAGTGTCTGCCTTGTAAATTTAATTAAACAGCAGGTGCAAAATCAGGTCATATGGCTTTGATGTGCCCCATGTGAGGATGACAACTAGACAATGATTCTAATATGAAGAAATTTGCATACATTTGCATCGGATTGCATAGAACATTGTAGCTCACACCTACTTTCTGTGTTTCATTTTGGGTAAGTTGGAGATTTGAATGAACCATTCCTATTTAGTTCCTACAACTAAACACAAGAAATGCTTTTGTTCTGTCATGGTTGGGAACATATGGGTTATGATGCTATTATGTACCATTTTATAGAGTATGCTTACATGATAATCAAACATTTGAAAATGCAGCTGAGATACTTGTAATGACAGGAGAAGCAAAGCTGGAAGTAGGGGGGAACACAGAGGAAGAATGGAAACCACCTCTGTGTTTTAATCTTTCCTTGATGATCATTTGTTTACTGGAGCATTAATGCAAATCTACATTCTGGTCTTTGTCCAAGGGGTGTTGCAAACAAATCTCTTTGCTTTTGTAGCTAATATTGTAAACAATGAAATTATGTAGGCTGGAAGTGTTTTCAAATCTGGCAATTAGCACCTCATAATGATTATTAGTTACATAAAAAAATGCATTTGCTCACATTACTGGGCTAAGTTAAAGGTAGAAATGCATAGATGATAGCTATGCTTCTTATGCTATCGGTTTAATGGGAAAACCAACTGTATAGATCCCCAGACCTTTTCTTTGCAGTTAAAAATGTTAATGAACAGTTGGTTTCATTTTTGACAGTTTGTCTGTGAGATTCTGAATCCCAGTGCTGTTTTTGCTGACTGTGCTTGAAGTATAAGCTTTAGAGGCTATTAAAACACAACTGGGAGGGCAAAATGAATCACCCTGAGAGCAGAGGATGCAGCTGAAAAAAAAGGCTGAACTTTGCTCATTAGGTAGTGCCTAAACCTGGATCAGCGAAAACCGAAACCTGCCAAGAAAAGGCAGCTCAGCAGGGAAGCTATAGGCGCGAGCCTGTCTGCACTTTTGTGGTCTGATCTCCAAAGCAACAAACCCCCCCAAATTTAGAAGTTTGCAGTGGCTCAGTCCTGGGTGTGGTTGTCTCTGTAAACTGCCAGGTCTAGCAGCCATTATGTTATGGTTGCTATGTCCCAACTATTATCACTGAACTCAGCGCAGCAATCATCCCAGCCAGTTCAGTTCGCTTAAACTAGACACAGATATCAGATCTAAGCAGACAGCAGAGAACCTGTGTCAAAGGTCTGAGTACCACATCTGTAGGAAAGCTCGCCTGAAGGGCAGTGCCTGGTGACAGCGGTCTGCTGTATGTGGCTACTCAGGTGACCTCAATTCAAGGTGTCTATGTTGCCCTTTAGTTTATGAGACAGCCTTCAAAGAAGAACCATGATGTACCAGGAGGCACCACTTTTAAGTACTCGTGATGTTGATTTTTACATATATTTCCCAGGGTAGACTTAAGCTCCCAGGGCTGAAAATGCACTTTGCACTTGGGTTACACAGTGGCTGGACAAAAGCCAAAAATAACATGACAAAACTTCTGGTAACAAAGCTACAAAGACGTTGGCTCCATGAGGAGCTTTACACTGCAGAACTGCTCCAACAGGACATAGGAGGGACTTTCTCATTTTGAGTGTTTCCCTTTGTCTCTGCTGGAGCTCTTTACTGCTTCTGTGAGAACACCAACCTCCACGTGATTCAGCACAGCTGGGGGTTGGTGGGGAACAGCTGGAAAAGGAAGAAGGAAGAGAAGGAAGTGGGATGAGAATTCAGGGAAAGGATGGGAGACATCTGAACAGGAGCCTCCTAGACAGATCTTCTGCCAAAGTAAAGTACTTCCATTATATCAACTGGTGATCTGCTTCAGGAGTTTTCTTTCTTTACTGCCTACAGCCTCCCCGCTGAGGTTTTCTATGTCTTCAGTTGTGGTGCTTGCGAAATCAACTGTTTCTGTTTACCCTCTTCAGGGATAGAGACTTTCCAAGTGGCTGGCAGAAATAATGTAATTTTTGTAACTATTCTCCCCAAATCAGTCATCACTGGTACTTGCTCTGTTTGTGAGACACTGTGTGTACTTTCTCAGATAAGTACCCTGAGTTCCCCCAATGTGGCCACTGAAGCTTACAGGGCCCTCAGCACACATGCTATGTGAATAAAGCCGGTTTACCAAATTTGGTTCTAAGCATTTTGTTTAAAATCTCATATTCTTTGTCCTGGAGCTCCCAGATGAAGCTTATAGAAGCTGTCAATATGCCAATTGCAAACATGTAATCTCCAGCTCTAGATAAACACCAAACAATAATCTGAAACTTCCATTTGAGAGGAAAATATATTAGTTACTTCTTTTATTCAATTTTCTTCCTTCCTTTTTTTCTTAAACAAATGCTAAAAAAAAAAGCTAAGAAAAAAACCAAACATGAAACAAATCAAGTAATTTGGATAATTATATTTTAATTTTGAGGGTTTTTTGTTTAGGTTTGCTTTCTTTGTGGTTGTTTGTGGTTTTTTTAATAACATGAAATGCTGCCCAGAAAAGCAAACATCAGAAGTAACACAATTAATTATGACATCAATAAACAATTCAGCAGTTCTGAGAAAATATTCAAATGACCTTCCCAAATAAAATGCCAACAATGTGTATTAAGCACCTGTAAGAACCTTTTTATAAAATAGTTAGCATGACAAGTGCATTCAAATAGATTGGGCACCCATGTTAATTGCACAGCCAGGTTATTCCCATGGATCACAGGGCAAAAGAAAAAATTGAGAAAACAAAAGCAAAACCACCTAGCAAAAGCAACCAAGCACAGTAAGGAAGACACCTATGCAAAATAAAGAAGACTGAGTGGAGTCAAGATGTTTCATTTCACTAATCCTTCCTGAAGTGCGAAACCAAGGAGTCAGTGCATAGGAAGGGCCGGAGACAAGGAGCTCTGGTCAAGTCCCACAGGTAGAGGTCCCAAGTGACCTGAGGCAGTGAGAGATGAGAGGTGGAGCTGCCTATCCCACAGTGCTATCCCACAGAACAGGGACATTTTCCCCACCAGTGGATGCCGCCTGCATGGCCACTCCCTCCTGGTGGCTCTAGAACACAATTCCTGGCTGTTTCTCCAAGACAGAATGACTTCAGACCATTCCTGCACAGTCTGCCTGGTGCCAAACAGGGCTTGAATTTCAGGAGAGGATCTTTGCTTCCACAAGCCCTTTTCCCCCAAAGGACTCCAAGTGGTTTCAAGAACTGGGCTAGAGCAGTTCTGCATCCAACAGTTCTGCTGCTGCTGGGCAGCAGAAATCCACCACCTTTTTGCAGTGTTGACTTTTTCACCTTCTCCTGAGCAAAAGCCGACAAAAATACCCATCAGAAGAAGGAACACTCTGGTTTATTTCACAGGTGTGTAAAAATCTCTACAATGTATGAAAGGGATATAAATTTCCAAGTGAATACTCCTAACATGATATCAAAACTAACATTCATAACAAGATGAAATATTAGACTTGCCCTTTGCTAAGCTTCAAAATGTAAAATTAAGTAATTTTTGTGCTAATTTACTCAATTTATAAACCAGTTAGATCACATTTTCAAGGAATATGTATATGGTAGTAAAACAATTTGACAGTTGTTTTAGAAAACTAAGAACCTGGTTCCCAATACCTTCAACCTCACAACAATTCTCCTTATTGGATTCACTAACTGAGCAATAACTTATATCAGGAAGTATTCTGGTCATTGAGATAATTACCCTAAGCGCATATAATTAACTTTGCTAAAACTGATAAACTTTTAAAAGTTACCACTCCAGAGCTTTGCTTCAGTTTTTCACAGTTGGCTCTGGTTCTTCATAATTGATATGATTTTCTTCCAAGGTTATTCAGACAGAAATATGTCCCTCTTCACTCCCACATCAACCAGAGGAAACAGCAGATGGGCGCAACTTACTGTTATTAATTTGTACTGCATTGTAAAAAACTATAGCAAACAAGCCTAAACTGTTTCCATCTCACGTACAGAAAATACAAAGGTGTAGAATGAGGGGAATTATGGAATGACACACTGAAATCAACTTGGCTCAGGAATCATCCAGCTAGAAGTTACAAATAAGTCTTGATTCCAAGTACAGCTGGGAAAAAAAAAGTATTTTCCCATATCAAAAATGTATCCAAAATCTAGGCAATTGTATAATCTGATGAAACTGAGCCCTTTCAGAGTTAAAAAACCTCTATTTAACCTGGGAGTGTTCCAGCATTTTAGCTGCAAGAAAGAAATGGGTTCAGGTCCTTAGGTTAAATGAAAGTGAATTTTGGTTGGTCTTTTTTTTTGATATTTTGAGGTGAATATCATAATCTTTGGGTTAATCTGGGGTAGAACTCTTTCTAATTATAAGCAACCATTTTATTCTCATCAAAACTACCCACCATATTGTTTGGAGAAGTTTGAAATTAATGAATTAGCAATTTTCAAATGAAAAATAATGAAGTCTCAATATTCTCTAATATTAATCCTTTAGGTTCTTTCAAAACTTTTTCTTTCTTTCCTTCTTTCTAGTTTCCTAACAAACACAACACAGTAGAAGAAACACAATTGAAATACTGTAGCATTGCTATGCAACTTTGAAATTTCATTATGGTCTCTTACTATCCTGAGCTGCTATAATACCTCTGGTTTAGCTGCTCATAGCTAGGACAAATTATCAGTACTTTATCATTTTAATGCTTTCATCATGTCTCCTTTTCAAATAAAACCCCTACATATGTGAGGTGAGCTTCACTGTAATGTTCAGATATGACAACCAAGCTTAGTGCTTTTGCCATTTCATATGGAGCAAACGTGTAAACACTTTATTAAAATTAAAAAAAAAAAAAAAGAAAGAAAAAGAGAAAGAAAAAGTGAAAGCTGTTCCCTGCTGATTGATTTTTCAAAAGCTCCCTAGACTGATTCGGCTACAGATGTTTGCAAAATGATTGGATGTAAAGTGGGCTTAATTCATAAAAGCAATAAAATGTTGCTTATTGACTGAACAGATGAACTAGCTGAGGGGACATAATTTGGAGTGCTCTTATTGGAAATGCTTTGAAGAAATGTAATGATAGTGCAGAAAAAAAGCCTTATTAGATGTGGTAGGATAAATTTACAGCAAAACATTTTACAAGATTTGAGACACTGAGAAAATTAATTCCTGAAATTTGGATTGTACAGTTATGCATCCATATAAACTTCTTGTGGCTTCTCAGACTAGCAGTGTTATTCACAGTTAGCAATGAAATGATTTAAGCCTACATTTAAGACACTGTTAGGATGAACAAAAAGAAAGTAGTGCTGGTAACTAAATTCTCTCCTGTCTACTGGTGTCTACTCTGCATTTTCAAGGCTGTAAAACCTCGGGCATATTAAAAAACAGTTCCTGATAACTCAGATCATCAATCCCAAAAGAGAGAGTGAAGAAATCATTGCAAGATTTCTTGATGCAGGGTGCTGGGGGTGGCTGAAATCGCTGCATTAACCCAAAAGCATCCCCTGCAAGGGATGCCCTGGGGGTGCAGCTCGGCACCTCGCAGGCCGACTTCCAGCCCCCGTGCCGATGGATGGCACCGAGACACAGCCCCACACCCAGGCCAGGACAGCTCAGGCGTTACCAGGAGCAAGGAGCGTGGAGGGCTCTGCGCATGGGTTCAGAAAGGTTTATTCCGAAGAGTCCAGAGGCGAAAGAGGCCGAGCAGGCCTCGTGTACAAGCTTATAAGGGGTAACAGAAAGGGGGCTGGCAAAGCACCAGCAACCAATTACCTGGGGGCAAGGGGCAGGGGGAAGGCAGAGGGATACAACAACCAGTGGGGAGAGGGAAGGGGCAGAGTGGGGGACCAGGTACCAGACAGGTACTGCCTGATGGGAGAAGAAGTCTTTCCCTGTAACCCGGGTTGGGGGAGCTATTTACTTTCTGAGTCGACCCACCAGCGCAGGGGGTCTCCTGCACCAGGGGTTTCTGGCATCTCGGCTTCTACCATTGCCAGCTCACCCACCCCAACAATTTCTATGAGTTTTTCTTTCTTGAGAATCTATACATTTAACTCCATGCCTAGCAAGGATGTGTAAGGACGGGATTAAAGTCATTCTGCTGCAAGACATCAATGTATTCTGCTGTCATGGTTCCAATCAGCTGGGCTGGATGTCTGAGGCAACTCTTCGCTACAACTTATGGTTCATTTTTGACATTATTTTAGGTAGTGCTAGTAGTCGCCTGGAAATTTGGATGTTCTTAGTAGTTAGTAGTTAGTAAGGTCTCTACCTTACTAACACTCCATTTTCGACTCCTTAAACCTTTGCCATGGGAATTTTGAGCATTAGTCTTCATCTGAATTTTGAAGGAACACTTAGAGCAAGATCCCATCTGAAAATTATGCTGGTAAATCTTCTTTTTGATAACCTTAAAAAGCCCTTATGCCTCTGCACAGGGAACTGAAACTCTTACTTTAGAGCTGTTTCAGGCAGTCCCTGAAATTCAAGCTTAAAATTTAGGTACCTAAATGAGCAGATTGCATTCATATTCTTCAGGCCTTTCTCCAAACATGTGTTTGCAGATGTGTTAACTGCAACAGATATGACTTTCTTCTGTTTGGCTAAAGTTTTCCCTTGGGTTGGCTCATGAACATTATTCCTGATGACAGCAGGGTGCTGTGAAGAGCACTGTTGGGCAGGATGGAGATGAAATGATCATCAGTGGGAACATCTACTTTTCCCCTGGCATAACTTACAGCACAAAGCATGGGGCTATGAGAAGAACATCCAGTCATGCTTTCAGCAGTTGCAGAATGGTGGAGTGGCCAAATCACACAACTCTGGGCATCATTTAGATGCCAATGCTTCAAATGCCATGTGAAAAACTGTGATCTGCAATTCCCTGTATCATATACTCAGCCAGGGGCAGAAGTTTCTACCCAGGTTGGATTCTGGAAGCTGATGGCATCTGTAGACAATTCACACAACCCACGCTGGAGCAGTTGATGGACTGCAGCCTTTGTGAAGGACTGATGTTGCAGAAGTTTGTGGAGAACTGCTTTCCATGGGAGGGACCCCACAATGGGGCAGTGGAAGAGTGTGAAGAGTCCTGCCCCTGAGGAGGAAGCAGTAGCAGAGACAATTTGTGATGAAATGACTACAGGCTCCATTTCCCAAATCCCTGCACCACTCTCAGGGTGGAAGTACAGAAAATTAGGAGTGAAGCTTAGCTTAGGAAGAAGGGAGGCATGGGAAGAAAGGTGTTTTTAAGATTTTGTTTTTGTCATTATCATATTCTGATTTTATTGGTAATAAATTAAATTACTTTCCCCGGTGGAATCTGTTTTGCCCATGATAGTCACTGGTGAGTGATCTCTCCCTGCCCTTATCTTGACCCACAAGCTATGCATTATATTATCTCTGCCCTGCCCAGCTGAGTAGGACAGTGACAGAGTGGCTTTAGTGGAGACCTGGCATCCAGTCAGGGTCAACCCACCACAGCCACAGACCTTTAGTATTGCTTGCTATATGATTTGGGATAGCTTCTAAGTTGAAAAGTATGATAATCTTAATAGGGCATGACATTCCTGTTGAATTTTACTGTTTGTGTCAGTAAGGGTTTGATACTTTTCTGTTTTAATTTTTATATTTTAATATATGCATGAGAAAATTGGAGTCAAGGACTGCCATTTTAGTTCCTGACGTGCACCACTTGTCTGAGGGTGATCTGGCTTTAAAAAGGGAAGCAAAGCTATGTGTTTTGCTTGTGTAGGAAAAACTCTGTTACTAAATGTACCTGTGCAGTCCCACTTCATATGTCTAGGATGCCTGAGACATCCACGTGGGACTAGCAGATCCCACAGAAGATGTATAGAAGACTTCTGGACAGGCAGCTGAAGTCTGGGTGGGATTGTGTGAGGTACTAAAGGAAACAGAGTCACATTGATCATTTTGGTCTGTTGAAAAGATTGAGACAAGCACAAAAGCTGTGCTGCATGAAAAAACATGAAAAATAGTAACAGAAAGTTGTATTTTCTCCCTTTAAGTTATTGAAAGGAAAAATTCAGCCAGAATCTTTTTAAAATCCTGCAATGCAAATGATCAAAGGTTTTATTCATACAGGCACTCTCATGCTTAAATTTTAAGCCCATTTGGAGTCATCTTCTCATCAAGTTAAGCCCATGTACAGGGACTGCCAAGATCACTGTCTTTTCCTGCTGTAACTGGTGACAGCAGGGTTCCATTTGCGTGTACTAGCCCACTGTTGCCTGTCTAAATGGATGTGATTGTCAAATCTCTGTTCATAGTGTTTTTAAAGCTGCAGTGAACATTCAGGCAGGCACATGCACAATTGTGTGCTTACTGGTGAGGTCAAACTCTTTATAATGTGATCCCAGAGCTGAGAAGAGAGGGGAGAATAAAAGGAGAGGTACAGACAGGGAAAACTGGGTCTAGTGGCTTAATAATAGTGTAACTGAGTCTTGATTTCTACAGCCTTCCTTTCACCACCTGTATATGCCTTTTTCCAATTGGAAAAAAGTTATTACCTGGTTTCAGAACTCATGATAGCTTGTGGGATAACGACCCATGATAACTTTTTGAAAGTAAAACCGGTTCAAGTGATGGTTCCTTGAATTTTAGAGCCTTTGTACTGAATTTTACTTTGCCTCACCTACATGATACAGTGCTGAAGAGGTTAAACAAAAATTGCCCCTTTTTCAAAACTGTGTTAATTAAAAATGCAAAACCCAAAGAAATCACAGCTGGATAAATAAAAACAGCCCAGATGGTATAGCAACAAACTTCTGGCAGGTCTTGAAGCAGACAGTATTCCTGCATATTTTATTTCCTAGCACAGGCTATCACCAGACCACACCAGTGATGGCTTGGGCAGTGCATCAGAATGGGGGGCACTCAGGCTGTCCTGGTGCTGAAGGCAGCACAGTTTCAGAAACACCTGACTGCATACCTGGTGTTTGTTCATTGCACAGAGCAAGTCCCCAGATTCCTACTGTAAGTCAACTGTATGTCTTATCACTGAGAGCAAATTCCTTTTGTGGTGCTCTCTCAAACGTGCACGTAGGCAAAGTTCTACCTTTAGTATGTCCGTCTGTTATCAAATCCAGTGATACCTTGCTGTGTGTTTGTCAGCTTGATCTGAAATGGACTTCGCCAGGGAATGCAGACCTAGTTTGATGAGCTTTAGATCATGCTCATGTGTGTAGAAGTCCAGCAAATTCCAAATCAGGTTGCATTAACTTTTGAAAAGAAATTGGTTAGCACCAATTCTCCACAGATATGTCTGGCCAGCTCCTCACGTCCTATAGAGTGGGTCTGCCTAGGTACAGGAGGGGAGAAATGGGGAGGTGTTATTATAGCTGTTGCTTCCTTGGGCTGCTAGCTTCAAGAAATTCTAGACATTCAATATCTAAGAATAGATAGAGCTTTTAGGACGAAAAGAAGTCATATCTGGATAACATGGACACATGGTGACCAAGATCAGGCTCAGGGCAGTAGGAATAACATTCATAGCTACTTTATATATAGTGTCTTTTTAAGAGCCTTTCTCCTTAATTTGTTAGTCCTAAGAAATCATTCAACTTATCTCAATTGGTTTTCCAGCTCCCTGGTAAGAAAACAAGTTCCTGAGGAAGTGGAGTAGATGCTACATGGATTGACATCTGAGAATTAAATGACTGGGACAGAAAAAAAAATATGTTAGGGGTACGAGAGAGAGAGTAACTGAGTAAGGTTAAAATATCAGAAAGTGTACAAGGATATCAATTAAAAATAAGCGTGTCTAGAATGATCATTATGCATCTTCTGAGTGGTCTACAGTGGAGGCTTGCATTTGTCTTTTCGAATGCAGTCTGCTCTTAGTACCTGTGGCAAACCCAGTGCTAGCACTCCACCAAGCCATTGTGCTCATTACATGCCACACAGGCTATGCAAAAGCAGGGTAGGAAATGGACAGTTTGTTGTTCTTTTGTTGGATCTGTGGGCTGGGTTGTGCTCTCAGACCAGCCCTACTTTAGTGCATGGCTCTGGCTTGGAGCCCCTTCCAAGGGCTCCCCACAGCTGGCAGGGGTTTCTCTGCAGGCTGGAAGGTCTATCCTGCTGTAATGGGGGACAGAGTGACCTGGACTGGAGGCTATTTCTCTAGCCTTTGTGCAGTCCTTCACAGCCTTCATTTACATTTGGCATTATGATGAAAGTCAGACTCTTTTATTGCCATATAAACTTTAAACATATGGCTATATCCACTGCAGAAACTCTCCTTTAGATGCATAAGAGGCAGAAAACAATGGATTGCTTTTGGTCATGAGGCACAATGCATATTTAGGCTTGATAATTAAATAAAGCTTTTGGTGAAGGAAAAGGTCCTGAAAGGGAATATGGCTCTTGCAGCCACAAACTTTATTATTGCTACAGCAGAAATTAACGACATGCATTTTGTCTAGGAACTCTGAGATGGCCTTATTCCAAAGATGGTCTCCTGACTGATTTGGATTAGACTTTGACTTCATGGACAGATTTTCATGCAATGCAAGTTGTCGTTGTTTTTCTCCTTTTTTTGTAATAATATGTGCTGCTCTGGCAGATGTTTTATTTTCACAATTTTTTTTCAAAATCAACACTACTGAGTGAAACAGAGATGCTTTGATGGTGTAATCCAGACTGAAAAAGCCTTCTGGCACATTGGATAAAGACTCGTGATATGCATGCTGCTGTGCTACAATAGATATACCACTGCTCAACCTCCTGTTCAGGTTGAGCCCCCACATACTTTTCTCACGTCTTCTCCTGAGCCTCCCATATGGTTTTGGGAGCCGCTGAGCTTCATGGGCTGACTCCCACCTTCTGTGGGGCAAATGCAGCAGATTGAAGATCCTACTCACACACAGACCCACCCCCCAAGCATGAGCAGGAACAGAGACAAACCTGCATTTCAACAAAAAGAAAAAGCAGCTGGCAAGAACATGACAGAATTCTTCCTTCAATAGATTTCCTCCTGCTTTCTTTCCACCCACCCTTTTCTCTTTGGTTGCTTGTCCCTGGATCATTTCCTGCTCCAGGTGGTGTTTCCTTCTATGTGGAGAATTCGAAGACCGGAGTGCCAGCACCCTCGCTCCCTCAAGTAATAGCCTAGTCAACGTGCAAACATCTGTGTTACTGCCTGTATAGCTAATAGGCTTGAGTGGAATTTCCATTCTCTGGCAGATAGCTTGGTGGGACTGAATACTCATCCTGAAAGGGAATATTTGCTCTACCTCAATCCAGTAGGGACAGGACTCTCAATAAGAGGCAGGTGACATATGTTATGTGTTTTAACTAGACATTAATTCCCATGGCAGTGACGACAAGGATTCCTCTCTGGACTGGAAAACAATAGAGACTAGACTCAGTATTGAGCTTAATCTTGGTCTGAGGTAGAGGACAATGAATTGTCACTCACTGCAGATTGAACATGGATTTCTAATTAACAAGTAGTTAATGACTGAATTTTCATTGTATTATGTATGTTTTAATTGCACATATATTATATATATGTGTGTATTACGACACACTAGTCTGAGGTATTTCATAATGTCTCTTTTCTTTCCCTATCCTTTACTTTTTCTTTGGTCCCAACTCCGTTTACTGGTATTTGTTTTTTCCTACTGGAATCACATTGACTTTGTTCCTCAAGAAATGTATAACAGCATGCACATAGTGTACTTCTAGAGGGATTTGTCAATGGATATAAAAAAGGTGGAAAAGGTTTTGCAGATTTTTTCAAATGCAGATAAGGATCACCTGAATGACAAGGTTGAAAAATAGAGCCCTCAACAGAGGAAAGCTGGTCCTGAGCTCCTGAGCCAGGATGCAGGGGTGAAGGGCTGTGTTTTTTACCTGGACAAAAAGCTGGCACTCAGTTTGCCACTGCTCTTAGCTCCTTCTGTCACTGGGTCAGTTTGTGTCAAGGAAGTTGTAACTGCATTAGGAGTTAAAGTAGCAATAAAGGTGGCGTTTCAGGGGAGATCTGAGAGGCAGTTAGCAGTGCAGCAGTCTGAGATGACCATTTCCAGCGGACAATGACAATTTTTTTCCCAGACTGATACCCCTGCTGAAGAGCCAGAGCTCTGTGGTCAGATTACAAAGGCTGGCTGCTCCTTGGAGTGTGCTGGACTCCTGACTGCTTGTGTAGTTTTTCCTACTGATAGAATCCCTCCTGGGCACAATGATTCTTATTTATGAAAGAATTAGAAATGGGAAAGTGTTTTCCACAGAGCAGTATAAATTCTTTAAAAACATCTGAAAAAATTTTATTGTACTCAGCACTGGACTGAATTTTCACAAGCAGTAGATTAATTTACTCAGGGAACCACTTTATGTATAAGTACTTAAAATTGCTCTACAAAAGCAGAAACAGCATAAACAGGGTGCAAAAACGAATCTTTGGATGTAATGCAAACAGTCAATTTGTACAACTATTTCTTTAGCTCAAGAAATTAAATATAAAGTTAATTGTTCAAGTTCAGAAGTAGCATTAACACCACAGTGACACCAGTTAATTGTATGTTACATTTCACAAACATCAGTCAATTTAGTATTAGACTCTCTCACACAATTCTATGTACTTTTTTCTACTGGAATTTCAATAAGTTCATGTGTTTTACCACTTAAGAAGATCTATAGCTGCTACAAAATTTTCACTGCTTCTATAAATGCATGAGTGATGGTAACTGCTGCCTGTATTTGCTACCTGGCAAATCTGAGCAGAGAGTTCAGTTCATAAGAAAGGGATCAGATTGGTGCTGAACACTCATGGTTTCATTTGAAACAAACAAAGCTGAAGGAAGCAAAGAGTTTTCAGATTTCCGGCACCTTGTAGCATAGAGCCTTTAATGAACTTACTGTGTAGAGAAGTGCAGCCAAAAAGATGAGATAGTCTAGGTTTAGTAAGGGTAGTGCAATTAAAACTCTAAGATAAACTAGATTTATTATATTTTTTGTATATGTTCTTCACAGGTCACACAAAAACATTTTCACAGTGACTAGAAATTGGTCTGCATAGCTCGAATATATTCAAAACTACATTTCACACATCATCATTGGTAAGAACTCAGAACAGATTGTGTTTATTCCTATGATTTGCCTTTAGTTTGTCCAGATGAACTCTACAGGTAAATCTTACTCATTATCAAAGATCTATGAGTCACTGGATATCATAGCGTAATTCTCACACTGACTTGCACATCATGCAGCCTCTTTAATTTATGAACACTGCAGAAGAGGAGGATAGCTTCTGGAATGGCTCCTTTTTGTGATCCCTCTGACATCTCAATTTCAGCCTTGCAATGAATATCAAATATCTACTTGTCAAGGTATATATCGACTGAAGTCATAGCAAAGTTTGGCTTGTGAACACTTCAAGCTGCTCCTATTTTCACCAGAATTTGCTTTTTCCTTGTATCAACAAAAATAAGTTTAATAAAATTTATGTCTGACTAACGCCTAACTGAAGCAAAAGTTGGTTATGCCTTCAAGTCTGCAAAACAATGTCGGTAGAGTTGCCCCCTTTAAGAGAGGTTATTGCCATCAGTCAGCTGTTTCATGGGCCTGAGGCACCACTGTGCAGACCCACAGAGGTCGAGGACTTACCATATTTCTCAGGCATGGTCAGGTCCATGGTTAGATTTCAGTTTCACGCCTGCCAAATTATTAAGATACAATACTTCATTTTCCATAATGCAATCTTTGCCATCACTGGCAAATAGTCGTGATTAAAAGTGAGTCCATCTGGCTCTTACTAAGATAAATTATCACATCAGTCTGTTATTCTGCCTATATTTGAAATTGTTTACTTATTTTCTCTTGTGTGAGTCACCGTCTATTTTACAAAATGGACAAGAGACATAAAAGTGGTCTGGTAAGCAGTGACAGAAGTCATCCTGTGAAAACGCTGTCTGTGAGAGGGCTCAGTGCATGTAGAGATAAGCTCAAGTCCCACAGTGAGGATATGTGCTGAGATTGGAGGATGAGTAGGACACAGCTTGAGCAAACACTTCATTAGCCACGAATAATGAATGAAGACACTGGACAAAACTGAGTGCAGTGTTTAAAAGAAAAATAAAGAGCTGAACTGTCAATACCTTTGTGGTATTTTTAAAAGCAAAACTCTGTGCAGAGCTGCAATAGGGACTTAACACCAACTAACTCTCCTGCTAACCAGCAGCTCAGATACCCTCCTTCTCCAAGCTTTCAAGGGATCAAATTTGTCTCTCTAAAGGTGAACAGGGTAGTATGGGGCAGCTGACTAATGATTTGTTTTTATCGACTTTCTGAGGTCCTAATGTTCTTTAAATAAACATTGAAAAACTTGAAGGGATAAGATCACTATGTAATTCTACAGTGGAACTCTTAATAACTTTAGAGTTGTGGTACAGTTAAATAATTGTGCTGAGTTTTTATGAGTAGCTACAGTAGCATAAGTACATGTAAGCATATATATAGAGATATGTGTCCTAGGTTACAATGTAAGATGTAACCAATAGTACGTACTCTGTTATCATCTTCACAAGCTGTTAAAGCAGGTGGGGCAATGTTCATTATCTCCTACCATGACTCATCCCTGATAACTCCCTCCAGGAGCTATCTCTGTTAATGGGCAATCAAGGACCCACCACATGGCTCCTAGAATTACATCAGGTGAGATGCTCTGCCCAGGGGGGAGGAGCCAAGCATTCCCACCTGGATATAATCTGGGGTTTGGAATAGCATGGACAGCCCTTACCTACTGGATTCCCAGAGCACAAGGGTTACTAGTGTGGTGCTAGGTGAAGACCAGACCTTTTTCTACAGGATCACTGCTTCAACAGGACCACTTCATCTGGACTGCTACCACCACCCTGACTAACAGGGTGTCAGGTTGTATCCTGACTCTGTCAGTGCTCTTGTACTGTTGCATTTATTTTAATTTTCCTATTAAATTATAATTCTGCCTTGCGATCTCCCACTGGTCTGTTTTCAAACTAGTACAATATGTGTAATGTAATAAGTAATAAGACCATTCCTAGATCCTACTTGAATATGTTTGCCATAGACTGTCAGAGACTACAGAGAGTATGCAAGACTTGTTTAAGGATTTCAGGTATAAAGGAAGCAATCATAAGGGCAATTGATGGAAGGAATTTTATTTTAATTTTCTTGGTCTGTTGTCTTACCTACAAAATCAACTTTCTCAACTGATGTGAATGGGATCAATTAAAATGTGGGTTTTCTAAAATTGTTACTGAGGGTGCATTTAAGAGTTCATGGTTCAGCTACAAGGTAAACACTGGCCTTTGTGAGACTGTAAGAGATGATATTTATCTCACTGACACTTACTGTGGGACATAGGACATGACAGGAACTTTGAGTACTTAATAAGAGATGCAATGAAATGAAACTCACATCACCCTTTGAAATGCTGTGGAGTAGCATTAATGCTCCTTAATTAGCTCTTTATCTTATGTTGATGCCTAAGCCATTAGAGTAAAATCTGAGTGTCTTATATACCCTATAAATAAAAGGAAAAATAACTTTATCTAGTGGGGGGTAAAAAAAAGGAGAACAAAAGCATAGAGGTCAATAGTCTTTTGAAAGCCCTGATCCTTGTAAGAACACTTACTGTGGTACAGACAGGGTAGATGTGAACTATTATGGGCTGATGGTGCAAGATGGCATGTCATTTCACATACCATCAGGCTCAGAAAAATACCCCTAATTAAAAGAAAAAAAAGCAAAGCAAACCATGTCATTAATAAAAACCAAACAACAGACAATTTGAAAAGTCTGTGCTGAAATCTGCAAAAGACCATTCAAATTAAGGGCTGGAATTCTGTGTCCTTCATGTGTCCCGTTACGGAGCATAAGGCAGTACACATACTGGGGAAGGTATAGAAATAGCAGACTAGTGGACAGGAATGTGGAACAGGGATTTGGGAACAGGATATCCATAAAGACCTGCCTAAACCTAAGCAGGTGAGTCTTTAGATGCTAGAGTGGTGTGTTCCTCCTGGGGCCATACAGAGCACCTGAAGTTAGTTTCCAGATGGAAACCTGAAATTGTCTTCTAGAGGGACAAACTTCTCATTCTCCAAGGAGAAGTGAGAGGGTCTAGCCCAGCGACCCTAGGCTTTGGGAATGCCTGCAATAACGTCTGCAATGACTGTGCCTTACTTTGAAGCTGGTTTTAAATGGCCTTAATAAACTAATTCAAATCCAATAATTTTAGATAAAATCACTATGTGTCATCCAGCTCATATTATAAAGAATGGAGCTTCATATCCTCTTTTTTTTTTTAGCTTGCCTATTGAACTGTTATATTATTTGCTTGGTTGATAGCACTGCCTTTTACCAACTTATTTTAACCTTTTGCATACCAAGAGTCCATGTCAAGTTGTTTAAGCTTTGGGCAAGCTCTCTAAGCTGGGTGTCTTCTGTCCTCTTTTGGAAAGAATTTTGGAAGGAATTAAAAAAAAAACTAGTTGAGTTTTGGTGAACTTCTCTAAAATGCATTACCTCAGAAAATACCCTTCTTGTAGGCAGCAGTGTTTGGGGAGGGCTCAACTTTCATGATATGTCAGAAAACATTTACTGGTCCACACCCTGGCACCATCTGTGCGAAGCTGCTGTTCACTCATTCTCTGTGGACAACTTTGATTAAGCATCTTCCAGCACAGAGTAGGCACCATCCCAGGTTTTCCCCAAGGGTGCATTTCTGGACTGCCACTGAATGGCATGTATCATATCCAGGACTGTAGAAGTAAATATGGAGCAGGGAGTTTCCTCTCTTCCATGCTCATCAGTTGCTGCTGTAATAATAAATAAAATAAACCAGGATATGCCCTTTATCTAAGACAGACACCCAAAGTTAATAGTGTATTCCCATGGGTTTTTAGCATATTCTGCAGTGCTGCATGGCTGTGCTGCTCTTTAACACTCCCAACCCAGCCACAGAACTGCTCACCCTGAAGGCAGCTCTTTGCAGTAGGGTCTGGTACTAAGCTCTTCTAGGTAAGTGCAGAGCCACTGCCTTTGAGAGTGTTGCTTCATTTAAGATTTATACAACCATTATGACTTCTCCCTCTTCTCTCCATCACATTGTTCTTTGCATAAATGTAATAAATATATGAAATTCACTGGAAATTAAAGGGCTGTTCTCTTGTCCCTTTGGGTTTCATTTAAGGAAATCTTATGAACAAACAGTAGAAGAGAATGGCAATTGTTTGTTGTGCTAGATTTGTTTCATATCACATGCATTTTATAAATGAAGCAGTAAATATCCTTCCTTATTCAAGGAGCAACTTCGCTGTTAAAAATAAAATATTTGACTTCTGTTGATTTTTAGCACTAAGCCCTTCCAAAAAAACCCAAACATTAAAGTTTTAATTTGATATTTTTTGATGTAGAACTTTGGCATTTTTCTACCATGAAAATATCCATGACATAATAATGTAGAATAAGCTCTCTTAATACAATTTTCGTTGAAAACCTCATTTTTTTTCAGCAGAATTGTTCACAAAAATAGTGACTAAAGCCAGGACACATCACAGACATCTCATGCTCTGATATTGAGCTACTTTCCTTTTTTTCTGGATCATTTTACTGACCATGGAAAGAAAAAAAAACCAAAGGAAAGAATCTGCAGTTTAACACCTCTTGTAGCAGAAGTAAAGTACCTTTTCATTCCTAGGATAGGAGGGAAATGCTCCCTTCAGTATAACATCTCGTGTAGCGCTCTTATATTCATGAAGAACTCTCGAAGACCTACCGATATTTAAAGTATGAGTTTGTTCTAACTTCTGTCTTTGATACCTAATTTTCTGAAGAATCCACCTTTGTCATCATGAAGTATCCCTATGGTAAATATTTCCCCATCACCCTTTGTGGTGAATGGATAAAACAAAATAATTTAACTGCTCTACTCTGACTTTATCTATCTGCATTTCTGTTTTATGTTCAAAGTGATTTAGTAGTTCTACTGACTTTATGAAAAAGTAATTGTTTTCTCCTTCATTATTTTGTTTGCTTAATTGCAATGGGAACATTTTCCTCACTGTACTGAAGAACACACACTTCTTCAAACAAACGGATGCTAACAGGGATGATCAGTCACCCTCCTGAATGACAGTGTATGAAAGTCCAAAGATGTTGACTACTTTCTTTCCTTGACACTTAGTCAGTGTAAGCACTTTTTAGTCACATTTTCTACTCCTGATGAGGTGTTGCTCACTGACGTGTTACAATTTGGCAACATCGTTCTTCACTTTGTGTTATTTTTATTTATGCATCTTTTGCCTAATTACAGTTTAAATACATAGTCTGATGGAGAGGAGGAAATTTCTTTAAGAAGTCTCAGAATTGAAGATCTAAGCAAGATGGAAGGAACCTCCAGGGATTTCTAGTTAAACTACATGCTCAAAGCAGGTCTTTCAGGGCATTCTCCAGTCAGGTTTTGATTATCTCTGAGGACAAAGATTCCTCAGCTTCTCTAAATTGCTGTTCCAGTATTTGGTCACCTTCAGAGCTAAAAATCTTCACAGGTATTGTTTTGAAGGTTGTGCCTGTTGATTCTCACCCCTCAGCTGCGCTTGACATTTTGTTTACAGACAAACCAGACCATAATCAAAGAAGAATCAAATTATGCGATGCATTTGAGAGAAAGCAACCATCTTCTTACAAACATCCTAAGTCTCCTTTCAGACTGAATTAACCTACGGTCCTGGGCTGAATACGGTCCAGTGCTTCCATTCCTGTATTAATACCATATCAGGCCAATAGTTTCAGGCCCTGGAGATCATGATCTGCCAGAAGTAATTCCTTGCTGGAACTGGGCACTTCTTTTGCCTAAAATATTCCCTATTTAAACAAGTAAATGGGTGGTTAATATCCAATCCATTAACCCATTGAAAAATTCATATATATTAGCTGGGTTTTAGATAACTGAATGATTCTTGATGTTGGCTTCCAAATTCTTTCTATTTAGTTGTATGAACTGTTCTGTTACAAAAGGAAATAATTTTCTCAGTGTCTTGGAAATTTTGCTTTGTGATTTCTGAGTAGCAGATGGAAAAAAAGACTGAGAGAGAATATTTCTGGGAGGCAGTTAGTAACCACAGGACATTTCTCCTGAAGGAATCGTGAAGAATGGACAATAGCTACTTTGAGATACATCTCACCAAAGGACCTCTTCTAAGAAACACTGGACTTGGCTCAGACCAGTACTGGAAAAAAAAAAAAAACAAAACAGAACAACCAAACAAAACCAACAAAAAAACCCAAACCATACACCAAAACCAAGCCTAAAAAACAAGCCAAATAAAAATGTTTTGCAGAACAAAACCCAGGAAAAAAAAGGCATTAAAGAATCATGGAAGTAAAAATTAATGTGTGGGAGCCAGAATATGCACAGTCTCTGTGTGGGTGGACAAGCAAGTGTGGATATGCCAACAAGAAAAGGCTGACATATCCTATTCTGTAAACTTAAGATATAAACAAACTTTCTGAGGTCTGTTGAGGCTTGGCTGCTCTAACCTTGCTCTTACCAAGTGGTGTGGCTAAAAGGGTAATATTTGTGGTTTCCTGTTCCTGTAAAGAGAAAAGAGAAACATGCTCTTACTGAAGCTCAGTTAATACTCTTTTTACCATTATGATCCATGAAAGAAAAAATGCTAGCAGGATCCTGCTGACTATTGCTAGATCTGATTTTAGTATCCTTTATCGTACTCCATAATCAAAAATCCAATCAACTCCATGAAGATCTCTTCTGCTCTTTCTACCTAGGCAATATCTCCTCAGTATTCCCTTCCTCAAGCCCTCTGCATTGTCCCGTCCCTCGTCTCCATGTGCCTCAGTTCCAACACGCACTCAGCCCTCCCTTTTCCAGCTTTTCCTTTTCAGCTTGGTTCATCTCAAAGGACTATTGGATTAATTTCTGCTGAGATCATCTGTCATCTCCTGCCCTCTCACAAGACTTCAATGCATTCTGGGACCATCTCCAACTGATCTAGGAAATAAAACTATTAAGGGCTGCTTCAAGCCTATGGGGTGGTGCAATTTCTTTAGATGTATTCCTGCTCTCCATCCTGGACAAAGAGCTGAAGTTCCAGAGAGCATCTTCTCAGCCCACCCCCAAAAAACCCAAAGGAGACAGAAGAATACACAAGGAACTATCCCTATTTACTGCCTCCATCCCCACCAACCTCACAGGGCTGCTCTAAACAATGTTGAACCTTTTAAATGATAATTACAAGCCAGCCTGTTTCATACTTCACAAACAGTGACACTACAGGGATAAAGTATGGAATTGTGCCTTCAGAGTAGGGAAATAACTGTCAATAAAATCAACAAAGTATCCAACCAATGTGTTATGGTATTTTTAAAGCAATTGTTATAACTGAGACTAACACTAACAATAATAGCACTTATGATCCAAAAGCCATATGAAACTTGTTCAGCTAAAGTTTTAGTTACAAACTTTTAAGTCATCTAGTTGGAAAGAGATCTTAACATTTTAAAGCAACACTGGGATCATTCATGAGTGAGTTCAGTAACCTTCGATGTCTCATGGAAGCAATCTTTAGTTCAAAATATGGTAAACCCAACAGTTTTCTAGAGACCCTTGCTCTCAGTTCCTGGACAGGAAACTCAACAGGTAGGAAGGTGAACCATGGCACATCATTCTCAGCTGAAAGCAGCCATGGAAAGTCTACCAAAGGCTGAGAGCAGAATGGTCCAAGAGTGACCATGGAGCTCACACTGTACCTCAGGGATCCCACTGTCTCCAGCCTCACGCCCACACCTCAAGAGAACCCAGAAGTTCCACAGCTGCACAGGGCTATGTGCAGGGTCAGAAGTTGTTTGGCTAATATAATTTTATCAGCTGTCTCAACACCCACTCCTCCTCCACCCCTGGGACTCGTGATTGGATCAGATGGAAGAAATTTCTCTGCCAGATGTGACCCATGGGCCATGTTTTAAGCTGTGCTGATTTAGTTTTACGGTGTTTAGAGCCTAGTCCTCTCCTCGGTAAAGACCAATGAAGGTTTGGCCAGTAGGGTCAGACTCTGCTCCTAGATTTTTGTAACACATCTATCAATAGGAGTGTTTGAAAAGGAGGAATCTTACTGTTATTTTTGTTATAATCCATAGTGGAAATTTTCTAAGTTTCAAACTTACAGACTCTCCACATCTTGTAACTAATTCTAGTAGCTTTAGGGAGTTCCCCAGCTGGGACAAATCCAGGCTCATCTCTGTCTGGAGCATATCCAGGCTCACTTCTACTGGGGGGCCTTGAAGTTTTCCAGCATCCCTAGCCATGACGCAGACCCATTTGGGACTCCTGCCTTCAGGCTGGCCATACTGTAGCTTACAGAGTTCCCAGGACTTGGGTAGGCCTGCCAGAAACACAGTTTCTGCTGGAATCTTGCCTTGGATTTGGCAAAATTTTAGCAAGCCCAAGCTGTTTAGAGTGAAATATTTCACACTCTACCAACTGGAATTTTTCAGGAAACTTTGTTTCAGTAGAAAATTTCTGACCAATTCTATCTATTAACAAAACATCAGGTCCTTAAGGAATGCTCTGTAGTGCCGTCTGAGATACTGAATTGTTAATTCCTATGAAGAATGCAGTGTAACTATATAAGCATCCATTTGGAATCTGGATTTATTTAATGATCATTGTATGTGCTGTTACAATCTCCAGAAACAATTAATGTTCAGATTCAATGGGCTATGGCTTCCTCAGTTTTTGCAAAATGAATCTCTCTTGTCCTGGTGGCTGGAAGCTGCATTTGAAGCCAAGGAAGCCTCCATTTCAGAGGAATCCACCTATGTGGGTGATACCTCTGAGGGCTGTGCTACCATTCAGAAGGACCTCAACTGGTTTGAGATGGGCAGAGAGGAAACTTTTGAAGCTCAACAAAGGCAAATGCAGGGTCCTGCATCTGGGGAGGAATAACCCTGGACACCAGCACAGGCTGGGACTGACCTGGGATGCAGCTCTACGGAGAAGGACCTGGGGGTCCTGGCGGACAACAAACTGTCCCTAAGCCAGCAGTGCCCTTGTGGCCAAGAAAGACACCTCCTTCTTGGAGGGGCATTAGGATGAGCATTTCCAACACGTTGGGGGAGATCATCCTGCCCCTCTACTCGGCCCTGGTGAAGCCATATCTGAAGTGCTGGGTCCAGTTCTGGACTCCTCAGGACAAGAGAGACATGGAGCTCCTGGAGAGGGTCCAATGGATGGTGACAAAGATGATTAAGGAGCTGGAGCATCTCTCATGTAGAAAGGCTGAGGGAGTTGGCTGTGTTAACCTTGAAAAGAAACAACTGAGAGGGGACCTTATCAATGTACGCAAGTATCTGAAGGTAGGGTGTCAAAAGGATGGAGCCAAATGGTGGTGCCAAGTAATAGAACAAGACACAAGGGGCAGAAACAGACAACTAGCAGCAGGACGAGGAAATGGCCTCAAGCTGTGCCAGGGGAGGTTCAGGTTGGACATCAGGAAGATTTTTTTTCACAGAAAGGGTGGTTAAGCATTGGAATGGGCTACCCAGGGAGGTGGTGGGGTCACCATCCCTGGATGTGTTCAAGAAAAGACTGGACGTGGCACTTAGTGCTGTGGTTTAGTTGTCATGGTGGTGCTCAATCAAAAGTTCAACTTGATGATCTTGGAGGCTTTTTCCAACCCTAATGATCTATGACTTTGTGATTCAATGAAACTGATGCACTTGAACACGATGAATAACTTCTTTACTGTGAGGTTGACTAAACACTGGAACGCCTAGATAGTGGAAGAGTCTCTTTCCCTGGAGATATTAAAAAAACCTCTGGACACAATCCTGAGCAATGTGCACTAGGTGATATTGCTGGAGCAGGGAGGTTAGACTAGATTACCTCCAGCGTTCCCTTCCAACCTGACCCATTCTGTGATTCTGAGATGGGATGGTGAAAAACATGCATAGTATGTGGAATGGGGATGATAGATCAAAGATGCATCAGAAGAGTTCTAGGCAAAAAAATAACTCCCTCAGCTACTGTCTCTAGGTGCTATGCTCCTAGAGGGTTTGAAAGCTCATCTGCCTGATGAGCTACTCCAGGAGTGGTTTTCCACACTTCTTATAAAATGGACTACAACCATGTCCTCAATATCTTCAATCTCCTGATGACTGAAAACAACTAGCAGTATGCAGATAACAGAATTATAAGAAGGAAGCTCTAGTGAACACATTATCCCCAGCTTTATGCATTTTTCATCAAGATTTTATCAGTATTAGGACTGAGTTCGCAGTATAAATAATGGGAAAATGTGGTCTGTACCTAAACCTTGCATGTAGGATTCTTGCTAACTTGACAGCCATTGAAAGTACATGAAAACATAATAATAAGCTACAGAGCATGTTCTAACTGCATTAGAATCAAACACTGTTGTATAGCAAAAATATTTTAAATAGTATTCTTCTTTTATGGATGATGCAACATCTCTTGATATTTACAGCATATATAAAAGGCTAAACAATATACATTAACCATATAATTTGCCTCATCTTTCACTATTCAATTTGTTTTATTGCTCCTATAAAACATAATTCTTTGGGCAGTTGAGATGAGCGAAGAATGTGAAATACTGCTGGCCCCATACCTCTCCCTCCCATAGCTGAGATATTCCTCTCTGGGGTGATGGGTCCGAGTATGCCTCGGCAGTGCAGGAGTATTAAATTTTTTTTAGTGGTTTATCAATGTGATTTTATATCAGTCCTCAGAACAAATCAAAGGAAAACAAAATAGATAAGGAAACTAAGATTATTGGCTTGCAAAATCAGTTATCTGAATTTGAGCTGAGATGTAATAAATGCCATTTATATTTAGGTTTAGGTTAGAAGGCTAGAAAGGTAGTCAAATGGAAATTTGCTGCCTGAAGGGTGAGAAGGAAGGTAGCAATCCCCCATTCTGCTACAGGAAAGATAAAATATATGAAACAATTGGGAAGGAGAACAAATTCTGAAATTCCTGGGTTGGTTGGCAGAGGTTACTGTGTGAAGTGGTGCAGCTGCTGGAGGTGTTGCCGTCCTCGCTTTCCTAAGAAAAACAAGCAGTGGGACCCCAGTATTTTGCAGTCTGTTGTTCTGTATTATTTCCGTATGCCTAAAGTCAGCGAAGATAAGAAACAGAACTAGCAATATTTAAATTAATAATGGCAAATAAAACATGCCAAATGACAGTGAAAACAAGCACTAATATTTAAAATAGCTGCTGTTATTTCCTCAGTAGAGAAGGGACTCTTGTTACATTGCAGTGAACACACCCAGAAATGTGCTGCATGTTTCTTTGTGCCATGCACTGTGATTTCCAGAGAGAATTCTTGTCATTTTAGTTTTTTGGCTGGTGAGACTTCAGTAGAGAGAAGGAGTGATGGAATACATGTAACAACTTTTCTCTTTTCTAAACCAAATTATTCTTTACAAGGCCCTGCAAAATGAATGATTCCAGTACTAGGAGTCTGTTCCTGACTCAATTTTTTTAGCTTTATAGGCATAATTTGTGAATATAGGTGTTTCGGAGAATTAATTCAAATAGTTTATCTTGGTGGCTACTGCCAAAACTCTTTCTTTCATAATAAAAATTACCTGGAGAAAAGTGGTGGCAGAATTAGAATTTCTAAAAGCAGAGCAGTCTGTTCTGGGTGCTTTTGCACCTTTGCATGGCAATCATTAAAAGGCAAATATTTAAGATAAATATTTTTAAAAACTTAATGCATATTTTTGTGACAAATCAGTTTTCTTGCAGATACATGTGTATGTAGCTGATGTCACTGCTTTATGCACATTGCTAAGATTCTAGCTGAACAAAAGGGCTTTGAAGTGGATAAGCAATAAAATATATTACAGATAGCACACTTCAAAAAGGCAGAGTAGTTCAGTGCCTCTCCAGAAGTGATTTGTTCAGAAAGTTTGAAGAAATAAAACCTTATAAAAGTAGAGACTATTGTTACAAATTATCCCAGTGTCTCTTGTTAAGTCTAACATGATTTCAAGCCACCTGGTTCTGATAACCCCTAACCAGACTTTCTAAGAATTTTATTGTGTGTTTCTAGGTTTGCTTTGTTGTTGTTTTCCCTTCAGTGATGAGACAGTGTCATGCAACAGTTCTGGTCACTGAAATGACAGAAGACCTTCAGAGCATTTCAAAACTACATTTCATCCTTATACAGAGTTCCTGTTTAACCTTCACAAATGTTTCTCCTTTAACCAGAAGTATCCAGTAAGGTCATCCTCTAGACAGCCATGCCAAGTGTAAAGAAAACCCTAAAGAGCTTTAAATGGGACTTCTATCTTTAGACAGGATACCTAGACCGTGAACTATCCTTTATTAAAACTATTCTATTAGGTGTTCCCATAGGGAAGAGCTTATCTTCTGTGGACATGGGCGAATGGTGGAGAATTGAACATCTGTTGAGCCATGCTGAAAGCCTGGGTAGCCCTTGGTCTTTCAAAGAGTTGTCAAGATCTTTCCCCAGGAAAACGAACAAGCAAACCAACTAAACCAAACCAAACCAAACCAAACCAAACCAAAACCAAAACCAAAACCAAAACCAAAACAAGACCACCCCCCCCCACACACACACAAAAAACCCACAAAAAACCCCTGCAGATATGCCCCCCAAAAACAAAAAAAAACCCCAAAAATGAAAAAACAAAAGAAAAAACAAAAAAACACAAAAAACCCAAACCAAAACAACAGAAAAAAACCAAACAAAAAACCTCCACCAGAATCCCCCCCAGTAGTTGCCTGGAATACAGCCTAATGCATCCTCCATGCGTTTAAATTAAAGCACCCACAAGGCCAGTATTCCAACAGGGCTTACACAGCAGTCTTCACAGTTTGATATGCTCTTAGGCCAATGCAGAAATTACTCTGGATCAGGAATTCAGTCAGACATTTCCCTGGCCATACTGTGGTATATCAGGTCTAGACATTGACACAGAAGCCAGGTCTGCCTGATAAATTCTGGTTTGCCATCGTTAGTTAGGTGTTGTGTCGAAGTGTGATTGTCAGAACTATGGCAATACAAACTGCTAGCATAGACATGATTTTCCAGTAAAGCTTTTCATGTGCCTAAACAGTGTCCTTAATTTAGGAAAGAGGGCACAAACTCAGCCAGCAAAATCATAGTTTTGCCAGTCTAAAATATATGGTTTCACATTCTTTCTGAGGATATATATCAGGTGGGATAGTAGGAGGCTTTCCAAAGGCAGACCTTTCTTCATTTGTAAACATTTTTATTAGAAAATTACTATGTCTCAAAGATTTGGTTTGTGTCATTTTTCCAAAGTCAGGAAAATTCATTAGATCAACATTTGTTTGAAAAGTTGACTTTCCACCTCCTTTTACCTTCATATATTATCTGTGAAATGTGGATTAGGTATTTGCCTGCTTGACAGGAGTGTTGTATATAGGTTTATTGAAAAAAAAAATGAGTTTCTCAGGTACCGTAAGCTCACAGAGCTTTTTCTGGAAACAGAAACTTTTTTTTTTGTTGTTCAAGTTCTATGGGAAAATACACTTTTTGACAAGTATTTTTTGACTCCGAAGCTTCCAAATTTCCAAGCATTTTAAGACAGGAAAAGGATGGTGAGTTCAGGAATCTGACATGTCAAGATGATATATAATTTTTTATTTCTTATTATACACAATGTAGAAAAGAAAACTCTGTTCCAAACTTGGGTAAATATTCAAAGTATTAAATAAGAACATAATGTTACCTTGATTTAGCTACCATCTCTGAAAATCTGAAACTCCATTACTTTCTGACTACAGCCTGACTAACTATTAACAGAAGAAACTAAACACAGAAGAGTTAGAAAAATTTCTGTAGTTTTCAGTAAAAATTATTTCAAAATCAGGAAAACAGATATGTGAAAAGCATAGCACATTAAAGAAGAATGTGTTTGCACCCTAAAATAAGAGACCAGAAACAGTAAATCAAGACTTGGTCTTGTCTCTGGCAAACACCAGTTTCTGAAATGCAGACCCCTGACTGGTCCTGGTTTTAGGTGGTTACACAGACAGCAGCATCATCATGCTCCTGCCATGCAAAAGGTTGTACAACTGAGAGATTCGAGATGTAGTTGACCACTTAAGTTCTTTTCTGAGTCCTGCTTTATTGGTGTTTTAAAGTGAAAACACTGAACATATTAGGTTTTGATAGAGGAATACCCACCAACTAACTAATGAACACCTTGCCTGCTGCAGTGCAGGTACCTGTCATTTGTGCTCAGCTTCAGACAGCTACAGGAGTTATGGCCCATCCCATGAGTCATGACATTGTTGCAGTGTGTATTCTTATCCTGACCCTTTTACGAGGCAAAGTATGCTTGTTTCGGTTTAAGCTCTATTAACTGGCCATACTCCAACCCAGCTAAAAAATATATGCAGTAAGATTTAGGGTGACTGAGCTAATCAACATAACTTAGTAAGACACTGCATTTGCTCATGGACTCATGCTTTATTTCTGTTATATTGGTTTCCACTTTCACAAGATTTCCACCATGCATTCTGTAGATTGGTAGGTAGGAACTGTTCTGTCTACTGTGGATTAAGAGTTAGACACTGGAATACAGAGTAGAGCCTAAGTCTGGCTATGGCATTCTGTTTCCTTCAGGAGCTGTTTATCGTGGACATCTAGACAAGATAAGACACCAGGGCATGGACTGAAATATTTCTGGATACTGACATGATATTTAGCATATAAAATTCTCAAATCAGATTTTCTATTTGGTGACATTTTATTTCCTGACCATTATCAGAATGAATTTGTCTCTTTAGGCACTTATTCACACCTTTGGTCTCCTTTCATTTAAAAGTGCACAAAAAGGTATTTGCATTTGCACCAATTTGATTTACAGATGTTGCCATATAACAGCATTAAGTGTCCCTTTTGTGCTGAGTAATATCAAAATCATGGGGTTTCACACTCAAAGATTCAAACATTCCTTGTGAATTTAGCTTCCCATCGCTTTTGTGAAAATGGAATAGTGAAAATAGTAATTGAAGAGAACGGATTCAAGACTATGTTACAAACTATCATGTCCTATTTCCTGAACTATGTTTCACTGGATGACCTTCAGGACTATTAGGAGAGTGATTTCAAAAGTTTTCAGATTGCTTTAATGGATATGCCATTCAACTGATGTTAACATTTTAATACATTGAATTTATTGTGAAGTAAACACCCTAGAGTTTTCTCTCATGAAAAATCCTAAAGAATAGATAATCAAATTACATTGGCATGTTGCCACTTTCAGTACCATGACCATATTTTGTCAAGGCATTTGGATGCTGGTAGATCTTTTTATAGAAGGTAGATTTCTGTCTATGGTTACAGTAAAAAAATGTGCATTGAGGAAGGAAGGAACAAAGTTCTGTAGCACTTTAGCAAAAGCAGTAGACCACTGATATTAGTGCACCTTTGGATATGCAGTGGATTGTCCTTGGCTAAGGGCCAAACACCCATCCAGCCTCTCCCTCATTCCCCTTCTGTAGCAGGACAGGAACAAAAATAGGATGAAAAAGCTTGTGAGTTGAGATAAATTCAGGGAGACCACTCATCCATTATTTTGGTGGACAAAACAAATTCTTCTATGAGAAATTTAATCTAATTTATTGTTAATTACAGCTGAATCAGGCAGTAAAAAACAAAACCCTCAAAATTTAGAAAAATACTTTTTCTCCCCTTTTTTCCAGGCTCATCTCTACTTCACTAGTATTTTAATTCCCTTTGATTTATTTTTTCTATTTATCTTTTCCTTCTGCTTTATTTTTAAATGACATATTTTTATTTATTGCTGTTTACCTTACACTTGTTATATTTTTAAACAGACACCAGTGCAACCTTAATTCAGCAATAATTTTAGACAAAATTATTTTATGCCATTCTTATTTTCCCTCAGGCATCAAAATACCAAAACAGAGAAAACAGAAAAGTGTTTGTTCTGTGAAACTTTTTGTTGTTATTTCTAGAACTGGTCTAAAAATAGAAATAATTCTCAGTGAAAAATATTTCTGTATATTATTCTGCTTTTTAAAGATTCAAACCCTTTTGCAAAACACTATAAAAGTGATAAAAATAGCAAATAGATTCAATGCAAAATGTAACAGATTAATGTTGTTAAAAGTCAGTGAAACCTCTCTGACATGCTGAAGTAATCTCTGTGAAACACCGCTGTGAAATACTGCTTCCAAAGCTATTCAGAATGTATTTGATATCTACTAGAAAATTTAATTTGTATCCCCAAAACATTGGTAAGTTCAGTGGGATTGTTCTTATTTCACAGCAATTTCAGTTTCAGTAAAGAATAGGTTTTTTTAGTTTGATGAACTTTCCTTCATGAGCTTGCATCATTGGATAATTGATGCAGTTTAAAAGGACCTTTGTAACACTATGGACAATTGTAGAAATAGGTTAATTTACTTCTAGAGTATCCTATCAATGTTATATTACAGTGAAAGTTTTATTATCTATAAATTTGCTTTCAAAGTTATGCCAGATATTTCATTTTTTCCGATTGTTACCCTGTATCTAGAAATATTTTCTTATATTCAATAGCAAATCCTGCTTTGTTAACCAGTTCTAGGAAATATTTTGAGGTTTTCTATCACTGCAGTGACACCTGGTGTTGAAAGCAAAGTTGTTAATAGCTCAAAAGTATAGGAGAATCCATTTCATAGCATGTATTCTCTTAAACCCACCAGCATCTCTGCCTTTACAGCGCCTGCTAACTTGAAAGAGAAAGAAAGGGAAAGAGGGTAGGAGAAGAAATCAAGGGGGAAGGAAGGAAGGAAGGAGGGAAGGAAGAAAGGAAGGAAGGAAGGAAGGAAGGAAGATAACATTTTCACAAATATTAAAAGATATTTATCAGTTGCTGCATGGATAAGATTTTTTCCTGCCAAAAATAAAAACCACTTGGTTTAACTCTGATGTCCCTTCATCATGGTCTTATATAGAAAAATATTTGTCAGATAACTCTCCTACACTGAAGACTGATTCAGACATTAGCACAGTTGCCAGGGTTAATTTTTCAACCTCACAATAGCAACTTTTCAAATTCCCTGGATTTCGAAAAGCTTGAGGTGTCTGTGACGATAAATCAAACAGAGAAGTGAAATATCCCAGTGTAATTTTTTTTTCCTGAGGAGAAACACTGATGTTAAAAAAAAAAAAAAAAGGAAAATTAAAACATTGCTTTGTATGTCTGTGTATATAAGTATATACATATGTTTTTGTTTCAACTGAAGAAATGTAGTTCTGTGATTGAATATAGAAAAATGCTTCAATAAAGTCTAAGTGGAATATACAATCAATGGATTTAAATCCATATATACAGTTTTCTCTGTAACAGAATTCCTGTGTGCTAGCATACATAAAATATGAGCATCTCTAATAAACAGCAGCTGGAGTATATAGCAAGCTGGATCTTTGTGTGGAATATCTTTAAGGTGTTTTTGGCACAACTTCCAGGACTGTCTTGACCAACACTTTCCCAGATGTGTAGGATTATGGGATATATCTTCTGGAATCTCTCAGGAAAGCACTTTAATTCACAGCCACACCTGGGCTGGATATTGCAATCAGCTCCCATTTTCCACTTACAATTTTCCTTCCTCGTTCATTTTAATTTCTCTGTTTTCTCCCTTATCACTTAATATATTTTCCTCATTATTGGCATCTGGGCTGTGTGTTCTAACACAAACACCGAAAGACCAAATCAAGATTAAAAAAAAAAGAGCAAAAATATTCCCATTTCAGATGGAAGAGCAGATGGAGCTCTTGGCACTTCAGAGGATTCAAATTGACCCTCTGCACCAAGCTCAGGGAAGACAGACTGTCACTGCTGACTGGAAAACACTAAAGAGACCTGTTTTCCCATAGAATATACAGTAGCATTTTCTAATTCTTTAGCTCTAAGCTGTGCATGGCCATGAAAGAGCAGCTGAGGGGTTTTTGTTTAGATTAGACTCTTTCATATCTCATGGATGCTGTTCTCTTACTTTTACGTTGAAATGATTGTCCTGAATTTTGAGATACAAGTTTGATTCTACATTTTCTTATCCGTGACTGAGAGGCTGTGATTAAGTGCTGACTACACCTTGCTCTTTCCCCATGCCTTCTTGATAGTTTTAGAAGTTGCATCACAATCATCCAAGGATTAAAACACTCTGAACAGAAAGGGCTAAAAGCTCAGGTGGTGCAAAAGGATTCAGCTCTGCACAGAGCAGTTCATGATCTGGCCTGAATTCTCAAAGTTATTATCAGGGAATAACCATGTTTTCCCAGGTACTATGTACTATGGTGACTGCCTATCTTCAGTAAAAACACACTGAGCCTTTAATGAGCTTTTCTGAATATTTTATGCTATTCCATTGGTTACAGTAATGTTTCATTAGACTGATGCAAACTGCTCAGTATGAAATGTAATAATTTATTTCTAAACTATATAACTGCAGTTTGAACATCTTTATTTTTTTTTCCTGAAGATGAAAACAGAGTTATACATTGGTTAAATTTTTTTTCTGAATAGGGCAGACACAAGAAGTATAAATTTTAACATGATATATATCCACTTAAAAGGCATCAAAGTTTCAGCTAAATTTAGAAGCTGAAAGACACAAATCAGATTCTTGCAAAATGCTCAGGTAACTCGGATTCTGACAGAGCCTGAGAGGCTTCTCAGAGATATCTCCTACTTTGGTATTTCCATCTTATTCCTTATTCTGATCAAACTGTGTCCATTCTATCAAATATGCCAGTACCTGAAGGGAACTTACAGGAAAGATGGGGCAAGACTATTTACAAGGGCATGTAACAGAACAACGTGGAATGGCTTAAAACTGAAAGAGAATAGGTTTATATTAGATATTAGGTAAAAAAATTCTTTAGTGTGAGGATGTGAGACACTGGAACATGTTGCCCAGGGATGCCCCATCCCTCGAAGTGTTCCAGGCCACATTGGATGGGGCTCTGAGCAACCTGGTCTAGTGAAAGGTGTCCCAGCCCATGGCAAGGGAGTTGGAACTGGATGATCTCCATCGTTCCCTTCCAACCCAAGCCATTCTATGGCTGTATGATTACTTTTGTGCAGCCACATTCAGGATAAAACCTGTCCAAGAAGTAAACATGAGTTCTGAAATTATATTGTACATGAACAAAATGGCATCTTTGGTGCTTGGCCAGCCCTCCTTTGTTTCTCTAAACCAGAGCAGAGGAATGAGCAAGGGGGTAAGCACTTCTACAGGTTCAGAAATAGTAAAAAGTTGTCAATACTTTACAAAGGACATTCCACAGCTTTTGCTTCATCAGGAACTGTAGTGATAGGACAAGGGGGAATGGCTTCAAAATGAAAGTGAGTAAGTTTACAATAGATATTAGGAAGAAATTCTTTACTATGAGGGTACTGAGGCACTGGAACAGGTTTCCAAGAGAAGCCGTCCGTGCCCCAGCCCTGGAAGTGTTCAAAGCCAGGGTGGATGGGACTTTGAGAAACCTGATTAGTGGAAGGCCCTGCCCATGGCAGGGGGTTGGAGCTACATAATCTTTAAGGTCCCTTCCAATCCAAACCATTCTGTGATTCTATGCTTCTATCCAGTATGGTAAGAAGCACACTGTGAGCATGTGGGGATTGCCCGTGCTGTGAGTATTTTAATTCTTCTTTGACACAATGAACAACTGCAAATGGACACTTCAGGACTTGGCAATTACATGGCTATTGTTCAGGGGCAGGGAATTATTTTCTTAAAGACAGGCTGAGTGCACCAACTGTACTCTGAAACACTCTGCTCAGTATATGTCATTTTGAGGAGAACAACACAGACTGAAGAGATTTTGCTCTCCAGGTATTATCTTCTTGACAAACATATCTTGAGAACTAGGTGCAAATTGCTGTATTAAAGGGTATTACTTTTCTGAGGAATTTTTATGAACAACTCTAAAGAGAAGGTAAACTCTGAAAGAAACAATAAGGCTCCTCTCCTCCCTCCATGGAAGAGAACTCTACCCAGGAGATGCCAAGAATCCTCTTTCCAGACATCACAGAACCTTTCACTTTGTCCACCTTCTTTGTTTTCTGTAATGGAAGTCTAATTAATCACTGAGCTGATTTTAAGAAGAACTCTGACAAAAAGTCTTCTGTTCCACCCTCTGTGCCATTTTGCATTATGCCATGGTGGATGTATTGCAAAGGAGGTTTACATATGATAGCAATACTTCCTCTGGCAGGAGCTGCAGAGCCACATCACAGAGAGCCTCCTCCAGGAAAGATGCAGATATAATCTAAAATGTGCTGAGAACCCTCATGATTTATTTAAATCCAAAATAAAAGTCAGAGCTGTACGGAAATATTTCTCATCATATTTTGCTGAAACTAGGATAATAAAGAAAAATCCTTCACTCTACCAAATGCATAGCAAACTAAATTTGGCCCTTTTACTAATAGAGTTTTAGTTGTCTCACTCTACCTCAATTTTTAAATTAATTCATTTTTATCAGGTACCCTTATTTTTCTCTATAAAACTGGCAAAACCAGATTAGGTTCAAAAAACATTTCCCTTTTAAATAGTTATTTTTCAGTTTTAAGGAAAAATAGAAGCATCTGAAATTATGAACATTATTTGCCACTCAAATATATTTTTGTGCCAAGTTTTGGTATAAAGCAAATTTTCAGCTGAGTGACAAACCAATAAATATGTAGGCTTAGAGTAGCTCTTCTGAGAAACTGAACTTCAAACAGTGTCTTTATAATACTAACAAAAATGTGCTAATTTTTGTGCTTATTTTTCTTTCTTAGTTTGTTCCTGATGGTTAGGAAGTTGATCGTTCATTTTTCTACTGCCATTCACACCAGCTGCTATAAAGCAGCTATAAAAATACTCCCAGTGCAGATCTTGACCGTAGATCACTGTACCTAGACCCAGCTGCAGATGGATGGAGCAGCTGGTCCAGAGAGGTGCTGTTCCTGACTCCCACACACACTTGGTCATGATGCATGAAGCAGCACAGTTGCTCCCCAGCCACAATTCCCATTCAGTCACAGATTTATGAAGTAATGAGCCGCCTACCAGAAAAAAACAAAACCAGCAGCTCTCCAGCACACTTTAAACAAACACCCAAGAATATTCCATAATTATAAATAACTGCAACTCAGCCATCAGATGAATTGCTAAAACTTTTTTACATAACTTGTTAAATGAGAAGAAAATAGAGTAGAGCAAGGAAAGAAGGAAATACGCCTATGTTGGGAGATGGCAACATAAAAATTGGTAATTATTTTTCAGTATATTTTTCAGGATATTTTCTCTTTTTTACACCAGTGTGATGGTTGATGGGGCTGTTTTGCAATGATTTATGAATATTTCATGTAAACTGGCTATTTAATAATTATAATGTGAACGTGCCAGCTTATCCTGACTTCAGCTATAAGGTATGGATTCTGTAGTAAATGCCAATATATTGTGGAGGGACAATAGGCAGCCTACATCTTGTGAGGATGCAAAGTCCTGGCTCTAAAGCAATTAACATTGTTTTTTTACTAGCTTGGGTATAGGGGGCTGTCGAGGACTAGTGGCCAAATGGAAATAATCTCTCCAGAAGGGGAGGCTGCACTTTCTTGTGAGGTGTTCCTACACAGTCTTCTTTTGTGGCATATGTGCAAAATAGACCTGTGCAATCCATAGAGTGAGGTGATGGAGGTTTTGGTAAGGAGGGCATGGAAGGGGCTTGGTGTTTAAAATTATTTTCTTCTTGGTGTTTTGCTTCCAGTTTTAAGCTATTCATTCAAGAACACTAGTTACTGCAGCTGCCAAAGGTGGGGTGCTTTTGAGCTCTTGAGCAGTGTATCTCCCAGCTGTATCCTGACATTAAGCATTAAGACACCATGCTGGTGGAGGATACACTTCTCTCCCTGTGTCTAATGCCAGGGTTTTCATGTAAAAACAACCCAGGAACAGATGGAAGAAATCCAGTGTACAATGTGGGCATCAGTCTTCAGCCTTGACTGGGACACTGCAGTTCCCAGAGATGTGCTGAGGTGCAGACACTGCTCGCTTTCATCAGTGACCATAGTCTCAAATAGACAAGAACTACACTTGTCCATCCAGTTTGATCTGATGAACAAGTCCAGTGAATCTGTAGAAAAATAACATTACACATTGAATAAAGACTAGAAATAACGGCCTGAGAGTTAAAGTTTTAAAACACTTACTGGAAAAAGATTTTTATAACGTATGTAATATGTACCCTGTAGTACACCTTTCACAATATTATTTGACTTTGCTTAGTATTATTTAGTGCTGATAAGAAATATACTCACAGCTCTAAAGAACCCAACCTCCTGTATAGTATTTTTTCCTACAGAAGCAATACTGAGCTGTATTATTTATTTTATTTTCTACCAATTTTTCTTTAAAAATCCACCACAGATCTTAAGGCTTAAAAACAATACAGTAAGAGTGGCTGATTTTATTTGATGTCAATTACCCTTGAAAGGGCAGGTTCAATCCTTTATGTCTCTCTTCTTCAATGAGCATAAGTAATTCAATGACAGGGAAATGGCTACATTATCTAATAGCCTTTTTCCATCTCTAACTTGTAAGATCCTATCAATGTCAATAGTTGAATTGTGTAACAAGGCTAATGTATTTACAGAAAGCCAAGATAATGGAAATAATAAAATCAAGACTGAGGAACTCTCCAATTTTAATAAGATAATATGTTGGATTTTTTTTACCAGACAAAGATTTTCTTTTTCGTTCTCAATAGCTCTCCTCATTGACTTTGTCCTCTTTTTTTTTTGGAGAGCTCTTATATGAATGGAATCCCTCAAGAAATTAACCACAGCCATATATAAACTGATTAGTTAAGCAATGCATGACAGCAAGCGCTTGTATGCACAGAGACTGAAGGGAATTTGGGACAGAAGTCCAAACTGTGACCTTCCCAGGTACTGACATTTAGGAAGAGAGAGTGTGCATTACCCTAGAGAAACCTGGAATGAAGTTCTCTTCTGACCTTTGCCTTCTCCCACAGAATTAATTGTCCTTGCTCATTCCATTAGCCCTTCATTTCAGTGAGGTCTATCCAATGCAGTATCACAGGAAACATAAGGGTTTTAAAACTTGGGCTTATAGGCAGCTTGGGCTACATGTATCTAGGCAGAAGACAGCTAATTTCATAAGGTGATCACATTCTCCAACTTCTCCTCATGACATAACAGAGTTGTAACCAACAAGTTTGTTTTAGAAGTAACAATTGGAAAAGTCTACTTTTTGTAGCACTCATGTAAAGTGTACTCTTTGATATAAAGGAAGTCCTGCCAATAACTCAACACGGTCATGCAGAATTGTAAAACACAAACATATACAGAAAGCCCTTCCTTGCTTGCTGGGAAGTTTAATTTTATTTCCAACAAGAACGGTTGCTAAGCAAGAAAGTGTATTTCTAAAGTCCACTTCAAATATCAAGATACGAACGAAATCTAAGATATGAACAAAAATTCAGTTTGCTGTCCTGCGGCCTCTGTGTTCTCAAGCACAGTGAAACATATCTGTCCACAAACACAAACACATTTGTTTGTTTTCTGAAGCATTAGCTCAAACTCTGTGACTTTTTCTGGAGTTCTGTGTGCTGCTCTGAGTGCTAAGATGAGCCCCAGCATCACTTTCTGTGAAGCTCTTTCGGACTTGAGTTTATTTTAGAGGCATTTATTTTAGAGGCATTTCCTCTGGAGCAAAAGCTTCTTAGCAGGATGGCATTTCTGAACCTGCCTTTCCACAGCTCCTGAGCAGTGTGTGTGCTTTTTGGGGTGCAGTGACATTTTCCACTGGCTCTGAAGAACGTCTTTTTGTGCCGTAGTGGCTCACCTACTTAATAATAGTCAATTGCTATGTAATCATTAACCAACCAATGTCTGTTAAAGTAAACCTGAAATAAGGTAAAACAGATGTTGTTTTCTGTGTTTAATGAAAAAGGCTTATGCATCCTCATGCCGTATTGTCTGACCTTTCTTGGGTTTGGACCTTATGTACCAGACAGAGTTATTTTCCACATAATCCATGTATTTGAATGCTGTTTACAGATTACCCAGAATACATCTGGAAAAGCAAAACAGCAGCCCCTGGCAAATGTACCTATGAGCACAACCTTTGAGCAAAGGGAAGTGGGACACGCGAGAGTTGCAGATCCCAGAAACTGCTCACATGCCCTGTCACCCCCTGGAGGCATATGAAAACTTCTACCATTAACAAGAAGCCAGAACATTTCACTTTCTTCAAAATTTCACAGCTAGGTGAAGAGGAATAAATACCACTCCATCACCAGTGCACTTCAGTTATTTTGTTCTGCAGCAGAAACAAAAATGCATCATTAAAAGTTTTCCAGATAGAAACAGTTTCTGACACATCCAGAGCAAATGGCAGCTCTTCATGGTTGAATAGAATAAGCACTTAACCCACAGGGCTGATAGTAAATGTGAAATGGTGAGATGATTTCTGCATAAATGGAGAGCACAAGCTAAAACTTCTTTTTTCAGAGAGGGCAAATCACCTTAGAGATAGCATCGACATGGCCATAAATCAAGACATAAGGATATCTTTAAAGGTATTTGACCCCATTTTACTGGTATAACTCAGGAGATTTCCCTCTTAAGGCAGATTTTATAGCCTCATTGAAATAATTCTCTTATGGTAATCAAGGCTTCAACAGGGCCATCATTCTCTGTGTGTGACCCAGTCACCACTGGAGGAAGGATATTACCCCAAAGAGGCAGGAATAGCAGCAAGAGTAGCAGCTGCCACAACCTTACTTCAGCACTGAAATGTTGCTCTGGTGCAGAAGGGCAGTGCCTCATTGAGGGATTCAGTCCACTGCTATCATTTCCAGGATTAAGCTGCAAAGTCATATAGATATGCTAAAATTAGTGCCCTTGCTATCAAAACTGTATTGAAAACCACACCTCCACCCTCTCCCTCATTGTCCTATAGGAAACCAACACCTTTCCTCTCAGGGGAAGTCTATCTACATGACTTTGGCCCTCCTTGTATTGAGTCAGATCAAAGGTTCATCCAGTTTAGTGACTTGACTTACAGTGGGCAGCTACAGATGCTCAGGAAAGAACAAGAGGAGGTCACGTGTCGAGTGATCCCTGCCCTGCTACACACCTTTAGTTTCTGATAATCTAGTTGTACTGACTTTTGTTGAATGAAATACACAGCTTCTTTCTGTTGTAATGCAAAGTAATGCTTTCTATCCTCAGCTTTTTGTTTGCTTGTTTGTTTTTTATCTGCTGACAGCCAATTTCACTGTTTTCCCTCATTGTTCCTTGTCTCACCATTGTCCACAGGTACAAATGTGACAATTTTCCAACTATGCCAGTTGCTCTAGTCAAAGATACAGCCTTTCTTCCTGCAAATCTTGGTCTGCCATTGGCTGCTTTCTAGTTCTTGTGTTCTGAGATATAATGATGAATCTATCCTATATGTATTATTCAAAAAATCCATGGTTTTATACCCCTTATCATATTTTCTTCCAACTGCTCTCCTCTGGATGAAGAGTCCAGGAAATGAGAAGAAGGATTCACTTGTATAGCAGCTGAAACTCTTTGTCAAGCTAGTCAAGAACACTTCACCAAAGTATTAATTCTTGGAAAATGTCAGTTTTCAGAAACTTAGTATTTTTCCAGGAACAGTCCAGTCTTGAAAAATCTTTAGTAAGAGGTTTCTCTAGTCAGGGTAGGTTTTCTGGCCAAACTGAAAGCAGAAATGAGAGAATAACTGCACAACCATTAGCTGCTGGGATGTAACAACATGGAAATGCAAATGTCATTCAACCTATCTTCAGAACCACAGAGCTTGTACAAAGTTAAAGAAATGCTCACTGTATTAAGTAGGTTGCAATTAATCCAGGTCAAAGAAGAACCAGTAGGATGCTATAGTGAACCCACAAGTTTTCACACTTGTGGTATTACTCTAAATACTCTGACACGAAGTACTCCATTCTCCTTCACCCTAGGGTTCTTGTACCAAAACCAGCAACATAAAGAGCCCTCAAATTGTAAAGTAAAAATAAATTGTTATCCATTTTCATGTAGTTCTACACAAACAGTGTGTTGCTGCTCAAGAAACACAAAACTACTCTGAAATTATAACAGAAGGGAAAATCATTCACCAGAACTGTGAAACTTGCCTTTGTCACTGAATAGTGGCTTGAGCTGCATCTGTACACCACGCTCTGCCTTCGGTGAACTTTGCTCCAATATTTTGCTTTGGAAGAGAGAAGGATAAGAACAAATTCATCATTTCTCATTCAGGAAGCTAGAGACTGAGGCATCTAAGGGTCATTTCTCGTGAAAGGCAGTTTTTGGATTGTATACCACGGTTCTCAGGTAACTCAGCATGTTGCTGCTTGTTTTGTATGAAGTCAGCTGTAGTGTTAGTGAGCATTAGGGATGTCATAGCCAACATTTCATTTCTTGGCTCAGTTAAAAATTGCAGAGTAGATGCTGCTGACAGCGAAAAGTAGGGAATAAAGTATTTGTGCATGGAACTCAGTCCTGAGTAGATGTTTTACTTAACTTTAAAAAGTTTCAAGATTTTGGTCTTTTGCCAAGTTTAAAACTGATATTACTTTAAAAGTAACAACCAAGGTTGATCCTTCCAAGTGCTCAATTTCCTCAGCAGCAGCTGAATTCTACATTAAAAGCTGATGTGTGCATACAGTGCCAACCAGAGCAATGCAAAGATACCACCTAGAGTTGTACAGCAATATTAGCAGTACCGCAGTTCCTAACAGCGAGGCAGACTGATACATCTCTTCCAACCCTGGATGTGATGTGAGTAACTCCAGAGAAATAGGTAATTTCTTTAACCCACCAGCCTGAAGGTACAGTGAAAAAGAAGTATGTTTTGAAAAAGTGTCTCTTTTCTTTTCTTGCTCCATGTAATTCTCTTTCGGATTGGAATAGTTTTCTTTCCCATTCTACTGCTAGGAAAGCAAGAGAGCTTTCACTGAGGCTGAACAGAAGTGGAAAAAATCAGTGAAGAATCAGTGTTCTTTACTCTTTAAGCACCATGTATGAATACAGCTTGGAACAAATGTGCCTCTGCTGACAGGTAGAAGAGATAGACTTACTCGTGTTGATATAGCTGTATGAGAAAGGAGCTAAATTATCACTTTTCCCTACCATTCAGTGTCCATGCTGGGAAGAGAGCTTATTATCTCTATGACAATTACTCTCCTGTGCATTGCAATATGGAGAGTAGCTCAGCTAAAGCATGTTGTCTCTGCTGAACTAAAAATGACAAATTTCACAAACTCATATTCAATGTCAGCTTCTCCTTTGTTCTTCAATTTTTGTGATCCGCAAGATTAATCTCCTGGTTAAATCACTTAACAGCTACAGTACTTACAGCTTTATTGTTTTCACATTATCCAGCACATCAAAACCCAAGACAAAACACAACCACCCAGGCCAAATTTTTGAAAGGGTGTGTCTAGGAACAAGTTTTTCTTTGTGAATAAGGAAGCATTTATATAAGGTTTTGATTAAGAGTGAATACTGTGTAGTCAGTGACAAAAATATTGATTTCATAGTGATGCTTAGAGCAAAATGTCTCCTGTTCTGTGCTGTACTGTTGACTAAAGTGGGGAATATAGTTAGTACTCTTATTTTACCTACACCATGTTTTGGTGTCCATAGTTTTCTGTGTTGCAATGGGTTCACAAAAATCCAAGGTCAGGCGAAGAAAGCCCCAGAATGATGGATGTTACAAATATACCCTGAAGAATTATCAAAGATAAAAAATTAACAATACATACACTAAAAAACCCTAAACCCCTCCAGAAAACAAACAAGAAAAGTGAACAAAAAAAAAATTAGGAAAGAACTATGTAAATTTTTTTTTTTTATCAGAACTTTGTAAAATGCTTTTATATCACTAAAAATATTTCTTCAGCCTGGTAAAAAGACCCAGTTCTGCAAGACCCAGAGATTTAAGGCTTTTTTTGGGATAATGCAACTGATTTTCACTATAACATACATAAAACACTTATAATTCCAGTCTTAATTCAATTTTCTCAGTCTAATTAAAAAATTCATATCTGTATTCTGAAATCAGATGCTTCCATAGAATCAGAGGCTTTGCAGACAGCCAGAAAAATTAGATTTCCCAGATTTTCTTTGTCTCAAAAATCAGATATCTTTTCAAAGCGAGAGAAAAAGCTAGAACATAAAAATTACCCTAAACTGACTTTTTGTTCAGTTTTCAGTTGTACCTTTCTGTGCTTTCCTTTGCAGTTTGTACTACAGTCTCACCTGCTTTTACGGTGAGATGGGCAGCCCCAGCACTGCCTGCAGCTTCCAGATAGAGGGAAGTCCTGGCCCAAGCCCTCTCTCTGCCCCAGGCTTTTGCAGAGGTCTTGCATTATTTTATTTGTCTGTGACTCCAGTGGTTATGTCTGAAATGGAACTGCCCTTCCTTTAAACAAAGCTGGGCAGAGATTTACAGCGGTGGTCAGTCGCACCCTCAAACTCCCTCACAGAAATAGCTGTGTGCAGGCTTTTACATGCACACACCCAGCCTTCTCATGGACGTTTTGCAGCTTTTACAAACGTCCTAGAAAACGTGAGAGCACCAGGCAGCTTTTCTTCTCGAGCAGCATGTTTTTCTGTGAGTGTTCATGAGGTCCATATGCACACCTAATCGGGTACCAACCAGTCTCTGGTAAAGGTTTTGGATGGTCCCTAGGAAAGGAAACATGATTGGTAAAAGATTTCTTCCTATTCTGCAGAAACACAGTCTGATGCCTCCTGATTGCGCACGCTACCGGCTATTGCCTTTGCAAAAGAAGGTAAAACATGAAATTTAAGGCACTTCTGCATTAAAAGACACAAAAGAAGCAGAAGGAATAAATGTTGCAAATGTAGCTGTAGGGGATAAAGCTATCCTCTTTCCACTAAACGTGTCTGCAGAAGAACACTTGAGATAAGCTTCATTATCTTTCTATAGACACCTTGCTAACACAGGTGGGAGTCACTTAGGTAACTAGCAGATGAAGGGTTTGCTCAAGGTCAAGCAGAGTCTGTCAAAGTCACTGTTGACCCAGTGGAAAAAAAAATATATTGAAAGCCTCCCACAGAAAAAAACTCCTCTCTTTTCAAGATGCAAATTTCCTCAGAGGATGTTTTTTTTTTCTTTTTTGTTCAGTTTTTCCATACAAGTCATGAACAAATGTTTGATTTTTTAATTGTGACTTTTTAAGACCCTGCATTTTTCATGTCTTTCCAGTGTTTTGTGTGGACAATATTGCATACCTCTTAGCTGCAGTCGCTGCCAGTTGTAGAATCTGGAAATACTGATTTCCGGACCCTTGAACCTAAGTATTTCATTTTATGTTTCAGTATTTCAGAAATACTATGGTTAAAAAAAAAAAAAAAAAAAGGAAAGGAAAAAAAAAAAAAGGAAAGAGGAAAAAAAAAAGGAAAAAAAAGAAAGAAAACTCCCAAAATACAGCTCCAAGTGATCTACATAAAGCAAACAGAAATGTAGCTGCTGGATTGTATCCAGGACTCCTGGTTTCCTGCAACACTTACAAGACAAAAGTTAGGGCAGCATGCTGCAAAAAGATACCATGCTTTTCCAGCACTGATAGGCTTCCCACATCTGCAGTGCCACAGCTATAGAATTAGTTGTCAGACCCAAATTATCTCTCCTCCAGGCTGTACTGCCCAGGTTTTCAGGGCCATAAATCAAGGCTATAGTCTGGCAATCAGGAGAGGAAAGAGCTTTTAAATAATTTTTTAAAAAATCTATTCCTTTTTTAAAAAAGTAATTTCAATTAACTTTTGAATCTTTGTGATATTTCGTTTAGTAGTTCGGGGGCTTTTTTTCCCTTCCCCTATTACTTTTTCATAGTGAACAGTGAGTTCATTTCATGGGAGCTGCTGGAACAGGGACTATAGGGGAAAGACAAGCCTGCCTTCAGAGATGATATTTTTAACTAATGGCTGAGGATAGTCTAGGAGCAAAGATAGGCTACAATGAAAATCTGGATTTAAATACTGTTGAGCTGGGGCCAGCTCATGCAAAAACTTCAGGTACAGTACCTTCAGAAGCAGGTCAACCTAAACAGAAGAACTGAATTCAAACCCAGTTTGAGCCAGGTCTGAAATAAGCAGCTTGATCTTACATCATATTCCTTGATATTTGTCTTTCTTACCCACACATTAATGGCCAGATAGTATTTTTGCTCTTTTTTCTTGATTTTAAATTTTTCTTTTGTAAGAATAATTAAAAGGTTTCTCGGGAGGAGAAAAAAAAGTGCATTTTACAGAAGGGGTCTCCTGCTTTTCTGATGCATCACAGTGAAAAAGAAATTTTTTATCAGAGTTGGAAACCTGAACATGAATGCCAGTAGGAAGGCAGTTGAAGTGCTGCAGCACCATCTCCTGGAAGTCAGACATTTCTGAATTTCTAGACCCACTTTAATACACAGTCACACAGAGAGATGAAATTTAACTTGGGGTTAATTTAATATATTTCCCTTCACAAAAACGCTTTAACAAAATATGGGGCTAATAAAAAAGATTCCCATTACTTATAATATTTGCAGGTGAACTTTTCCGTATAGGAGTTTACTGCCATCAGGCAGTACTTAGTCCTTAAATTCAAGCATTTGGTAGTAAATCATGAGAAAAGGGAGTCATGAAGTTTGACAGTAAATGTGGTTAGAGATTGTCCTTCAACAGAAATATATTTGGTTAGTTTTTAGTAATTTATTGTGAGATAATAATAAAAATATCTAACTCTGCAAAAAAAAAAAAATCTAATTCTGAAAAAAGCACCAGAAGTAGTATTTAAGATTCTGAGATTTTACATTATCATTTTCTGCTGTCCTAGAATCAGCTTTATAACCCAGTAGCATAAATTAGTCTTCAGAAAAAAAAAGTGATAGTTGATGTGTAAATATGTCTTTTAAAAAAAAAATACTAGAGTTATTTCTTTTTGCCATGAGGATTCTTGATGATTTCCTCCCAAATACCTACTGAAATCTTTTAGCTGATCATGGTATTTCCAGGCAAGTTTTTCCTGAAACCAGAGGTTTTCCTCCATGTTAAGAGAGTGATTTCCCACTCCTGCTGAGGTCATGACTCCCTGACTAAACATGTCCTGCTTACCCCCTGTTCTGGCTTGGAACCTGTCTCCAGTGCAAATGGCCCACAGCCTCTCCCAGTTGCTGGTGCAGTATCTCCCTGAACTCATGGGCTCTCAGGGCACACGGGATGGTGCAGAGCAGAAGCTGCAGTCCGAAGAGTCCTGACTGAGGCAATTCTCAAACAGGGCTTGGCAGGTCAGCTCTGTTTCCCAGTTCAGGTGTTTCGTGCTGCAACTAAATCTCCTCTTACCCTAGTTTTGTTCCATATGCATTTTATCTGCAGAGGGGTAGACCGCACTTTTAAAAAAGTGATATCCAGCAATAATAACTCAGAGAGCCCTGGAAAGCGGTTTCCTTTGCTACAACTCAGTACAGCAATATTGATAGGCATAACAAGCACTCAACAGAGCTCAATAGGCTTTAAGACAATTTGCCTTCGTGTACCTCTGCTGAGACGTATTTTGGCTTTTTTTATACTGAATTCTTCCCTCTCTTCCGCCTGCTCTCTGCAAGAAGCCGTGTCTTGTTGAGACACATCCAGAAACAGCTTATGTTTTTGCCGTATTCACATTTCTGTTTTAAATTTACAGTGTGAAATGTCTCAGCCAAGTTTGGCAGCTCGGGCAGCTCGCTGCATCCCGCGGCAGCTCGGCTCCTTGCAGCAGCGCTTCCAGGCTCCCCTCGGGCGGCTCCAGCCCCCAGCGCCCGGGCAGCGCACACGGCAGCGCACGGCTGCGAAAACCCACACCGCCTGCCAAACCTGGGGACAATGCCGCCTGTTCCTCAGCTCCTTTGGCACCTCGTCTGTAACGCCGCACGCTCCCTCTGCAGAGGGAGGGAACGCTGCACGTTCCCTCTTGTGGCGCCTCCTTGCTGCTCTGCTTCGCTTCCTTGTGCCAAATTGCAGGATAGTCTGGATGCACCCCCTCAGGAACAGGGAACAGTCCCCTGAGAGACCTCAGAGTGTCTCAGGAGGAAGAGGCTTCAAATTCTACTCCTCTGAGCATTGCTGATCCCATGTACTTTCACCAAGACTCAAGGAACTCAAACTGGGCACACAAAAGGGTAATACGATAGTGCTTTCAACATGGAAAGTAAACTCCTGTGCAGAAAAATCAAGAAAAAACCCCACATTTAAAGATAGCATTTAGCATAAGGGTTTTTCCAAAATTATTCCAGTCATGAGTGAATCATGGCTAAACACTGAACTGTTTCATATTAAAAAAAATAGAGCCATAAAAAATAGGATTTGAAGAAACTTCAAAACCCCACTGCTCTATGATGAGATCAGTTATGCTTTCTAATTATACCCTAACTATGCCTTGTAAGTATAGATCTATACCCTATATTTACTAAATCTCCTAATCACCAATCAACCTCTTCCACTGGTTCACTAACTCTTACTTTTTAAAATTTTAGTAAGCTTCCACAGTGTCTGACCTGAATGTCGTCTGTATTTCTTCAATTCCCTTGTTGTTCAGTATATCCTACTGGATGTGAAAAACAGATTATCCTTTTCCTCTCTGCATGAGCTCTTTATGTTCTTGAAGCCTTTGTTATTTTGTCTTCCTTCAGATTTCTTTTCTCCAGGTTGCCCTCCCCTCCCCTTTAGCTATTTATGACAGTATTTCCTCATTCCTCATAATTTTTAGACCTCTAATTCAGCTTCCAGACTCTCCAGAAGGTCCACTTAATTCTTGCAGTACAGTACTCAGAGCTGTGGTACTCAAGAATACCTGCAGTGGTCCAAGTAAGCCCTTAGCAGCAAACAGAAAACTTTTCTTAGCAATATTCTGTCCTGATTTTTGTGGGTTTGGTTTGGTTTTCTTTTTAGATATAAAGATATCTCCTTTCTTTTACGTTCTTGTGGTATTCTGTCATCAAATGTGCGTTGTATTTTATTATTCAAAATTCCAACATCGATAAAAGCACACCCTCCACTTGGAAATCCAGTCTTTTTTTCATGTGAGCTCTTAAAAGTCAAAACACTCTCCTCCTTGAAACACAGACTGGGGTCATGACAGATGTATTCAAGATTGACTTTGTGATGAATGTTACGGTCCAACAAGAAGACAGAAACCAAATGGGCTGAGAATTTGGTTCCATTCGAACAATGGCAAAACATAGCTGGCCTGAGCTTCTATCCATCACACCTGGCTCAGAGGACTTCTAAGCTAAAGAGTCATGCCGGCATCAGCTGTAGATCACATATTTTTTTATTATTTTTGTGAAATTCCAGGAGAAGGAATGTTGGAACACTGCATATGTTACATATCAAAACCACCTGGATATATGTTGCTTTGACTATTGACATTACATCATGACAACTGAAATAGCATTGCATAAATCTCTCTAATACCCTTCATGAAGGTCATCAATAATTTTTAAGTGTTCGTAACACTGAAGTGTAAGATAGAGAAGACAGCGTTGCTCCTTTGCATGTAGGGATGCATTGCACTTAACCACAGCATTTTAAACAAATCTCAATAATGAGAAAGTACATAGTGACATGGTGATGGTCTTGATTTGTACCTCAGTTACCTCTGACAATTTTAATATCTTAGCTTTAAGCAACTTTACTTGTACTTTTTCTCATTCTCTACTTTCTCACAGTTACAAAATGGACTTACTTCAAGATACAGTTTGGAAATTGCTTCCTGATCAGAAATAGATGAGAAACATGGAAACATATAGCTCTTATTTTCACATCTACATAATCAATATAGTGAAAATTAAAGTATTCCCTTAAACAAATAGTTTTATTAACTTTACAGCCCAGTATTTGCCTGGTTTAGGAATAGCAGTAAAGGTGTTACACTGTAAATGTTGTAAAAATCTTGCAGTCTGAAACAAACTGGAACAAGGCTTTGGGCTATCTAATAGAGGATACTAGGAAGAATATAATCAGTTGGACATGCAGTGAGGAACAATATTAAAATAAAAATTACATGTCATTATATTTGCAACTTATTTCCGCTTTCTTCTTTGCCTTGAAATGTAGTCCGGGAATTTCTTTCCAGACCAGAGAGCCTTGCTGGCCATGGACAAGACCCAAAGGCACTGAGGGACCCAGAACCCCAGATGCCACTTGTAGGCAACTGCCGTGTCATCTGAGTCAGGGCAGGAAAGGCTGGCCCTGGCTTTTCTGTGTGCTGCTGCAGATTGCTGTGCCAAGCAGCAGGGACAGGTGTTTCTCCTCAACAGGTTGGTGTCTTACAGAGCTAAGGGATCAGGAGATGGGAGGAAAGCAAAAAGAATGCTGAAAAAAGAGCACTGCAGCTAATGAGAGGAAAGGTGATGAAAGTAATTGTGAGAACTGAAAGGAAACGTTGTACAGGATGTGGTGCTGGAGTTTGGAAAGAGCCTAAATATCTCAGCATCCACAAGGCTCCAAAGGGAGCAGAGATGTTGGGAAACCTCAACAAATACAGCCTCCAGGAGCAGGTGTCCCATGCTGGCTCATCCCACCTCGCTCCCCTCCTGACCAGGTAACCCACACCTCCACACCTCTCTGTGAGGGGAAGGTGTATGAGATCTGTCCCTAGGGAAAGGAAGCAGCAGAGTTAGATTGAGGAGGAGGAGGATAAAGAGCCTGTTAGTCACCTTGTGCTGAAGGTGACTGTAAGGAACAGGAATTTCTATTTGTATATGTAATAAACCCCAGCTGAACGCACAGGAAGGTCAGATTTGAGCTACTGGACCTGCAAATGTGGGGGAACAGACTTGACCACTGAGGGAGAAAAAGTAAAACAAGGAAAAGTGGAGGTGAAAACTGTACATAACCAGATGACAGGAAAAGTGGTGGAAAAATCCCACTTGCCTAAGGAAATTACAAATTAAGGGTCAAAGTAAACAAAGAAAAAAACAGGAGACGATAAAATTGTAAAATTCAAAAAAAGGACAGTGTATCCCTGCTAAAATCAGTATTTCATTAGGACTGGTAAAAGTTTCAGGGAATCTGAAGAGTGTCAATGACACAAAGATGACATATTATGTTACATTAGAGACATTAAAAATTGCATTAAGCATAGAAGAAAAACAGCAATTTGAAAAAAATATAGTCACCGAAACAAGACAGAGAGCAGGTACAGGAGTAGTTGCTTTTAAAAACTGAGATGATGCTGCGATTTTATCATATTCTGAGAAATCCAGGGAAACTCCTATTCCCTTTCTCCTCCTGAGTGGAAAACCAGAAATCTGATAGGACAGGCACGAGAAAAGTGAGGTGTTATCAGAAATTGTACTTAGAATGCAAATGCATATGAGAGAGGAGGAATTAGACCAAGGATGCGGTAACACTCTAAAGTTAAAAAAACAAACAGCAACCATTTCTGGAGTTAAAATTCCATTTTGCTCCCTGCTCCCTATGAATAGCATTTAGCAACAGCTATTCTGGTCCTTTGGTCAACTTTATTCTGAGAACACTGATAACTCTGCACTGACCGATGATTTAAAAACCTCTGTCAGACTTAAACAGAAGAAAATACACTAATTCTGATCACAAAGGAAAATATGACAGCAGGAAGAAAGCAGGAGAGAGTACTGCACCTTGTTCTGGAAAATCTATCATACCGTGGGCATAACTGTGATTTGCTATAGAAAAATAGTCATACAGCAAGCTGGAAAATAAGCTTTGTCACTTTCCTACCCTTCTTTTTGGAATCTATCCACATCTTTCTCTATTATCACATCTCCAGCATTTATATGGTGGATGAAAGACCTGTGAGGAATTTTTAGAAACTGAGATTTTAAGAACCTCTTAAAGTACTCTGCTGGGTTTACTGACTAAAAAATTAATATTCCTAATTTTGTGCCATATTGCAGTAGTTCTCAGAAGATTTTCTTGAATAGGTCTGTTCAATTTTTTTTGTATCAACAAATGAGTAACACCTGATTCACAGGTGGCTCTTCTTTGAAAGGACTTTTCTTTTAAAGTATTATATATATTGACATAATATGAAAATAAAATAGTAGTTGACTAACTTTCAGTTTGCTCTGAATAGAATTGAAATCAGTATAAAATATTCCAGCACCATTAACCCCAATGGCTTAAGTCACGCTCAGTTGCAGCTTTCCTTTAGATTCCTTTTCATGTCCCCTGCCAAGAGCTATTGACCTTGTCTTGTTTGGTTTGAGTCTTAAAAGTGTCAACACAGGATCTTCAGAAGAACAAGCACGGAGTTTTGGTGGCCCCCTGGAGATACTGGTGGTGGAGGGGGCTGCTGCTGGGCTCAGTGGAGAACTCAGTCCCAGAAATAAATGGGGCCCTGGACAACCCATTGTACTTAAGCACAGAGGTTTAGTCCAGACTGTTGGCCTCGTCTTAACTTGTGGCTCAGAGGCAGCAATTGTAAGGAATGCTAGTTAGCAAAATGTGACTAAAAACCTCTTCAGAACACCAGCTGACAGGGTACCACATTTTGATTCAAATTTCAGTTTCAGTTTTGAAGTATTAAACCAGGGACTTACTTAGAAGCCCCCTTTCTCACAGAAAGGTTGGGATCACTCAAACAGCAACAGATGGCAGCAAGAGAGAACTTCATAAGGAAATTGGAATAAACCAAGACTTTGCAGGCTATGGAAAAGAAGGTAATAAGGCCATGTGATTTCCCCCTGCTAGAGCTGTCTCAGCAGCCATCTCTTCCTCCACCTGCCCTCAGGGTAGCTATGACCAGAATAGGATCCCAACTGTGGGATGGTTTTACTGGGTCACAGTCTGGATTTTCAGGGAATGTGGTTTATAGCAGAATCCAGAGATCCAGGAAGTGCAATTTCCTAGAAATCAAATGGAAGAATTACAGGAAGACAGGGTGGGCTGAGAAGTATGAGGGAAAGAGAAAATTTCATAGATGTACTAGACATGGAGACTCCAAGAATAAAGAAGCTGAGATCTGCAGAAGCCCAGCGAAAGAAAAGGAATACATTTCTCCACAGGGAGAAAGCTGGCTGTGACCTACTACTGCTGGCAGATGGAGCTTCAGCCTCAGCTGGCAATCTATTAGGCTTTAAAAAAAAGTAGTAAACTGTCTTGGCAATAAGAGGGAAACCAACTGCATTGCTGAAGGAAGAAAAACCACATGCTCTGACAGCTTAGTGGTTCATGACCCCTGCTCACAAAAGAAAATGAAAGGTGGCAGTGGTTGGTGACTCACTTCTCTGGGTAACAGAGACATCTGTTTGGTGGTATGACCTAATGCTTACGGAGAGGCTTTGCCCAAACCAGAGCTATTCCACATGTTTGCCAAGGCTCGTTCAGCCCTCTGACACCTCCTCCACATGGCTCAGTCACTTGAGACCTAATGCCACTGCTCTAGGAACAAGCATGGGAAAGCCATAAGAAACAGCAGGGATCCTGAAGCGATGGCGAGAGATCTGGAGCCTCAACTGGCATTCTTATCAATCCCATCAGAGAGGGTAAAAGCTCAAGCAAGGACAGACACATCCTGGAGATAAATATATGGCTGTACAGATGGTGAGGCTTAGAGGACTTGGGCTTCCTGAAGGGGGAGGCGGTATTCATAGCAGGGTCATAAGAGGGATGAGAAGGAATCGGTTGTAGATATGTGTAAAGTATTTTGCCTTATATGATGCAGGATGCACATGTTCACTCTGAGATCTGGAATCTGGAGGGAGACAGACCGGTTGAAATTCTCCAGGGTAATAACAGAAGGAGGAAAGGACATCTTTGGAAAAGAAATAAAACAGGATATAGAGAATGCAACCCAGGGTGTGTTTAAATTTATTTTAGCCTTTTCATAGTTAGGTACCTAATTTAAACTAGTCATGTGAGCTCGTATTGCAATCAGACCCTTTCACCTGTCCTAGATTGCTATTTTATGATGGGAAAAACTGCCTCTGGAGGAGTTTGTTCCTCTACTTGGACTCTAAAGGAAACCTAGATGACTGAGTGCCTAAGTACCTAAAAGCCTAAAAAATCAGAATAAAATATTATCTCTTTCACAGATCTGAGTGGAAACCAAATCCCTTCTTGACTTGATTGTGATCAAAAAGAAAAACATGACTGAAAATAAGAAGGGGCAGGTAAATTAAAGGGAGAATGAGCGGTGAAGTGGTAGAATTGATACATCTTGGAAATGGAGGAGGAAACACTGGAAAAACAGGACAGTGGGCTTCAAGAAAAGAGATTTTCATAACTCAGTGAAGTAACAGCCATTAGGAAACACAACTAGAGGAAAGAGTGAGAGAGTTGCAGCTGGCAGTTTCTTAAATAAGGCAAAGAAAGATGAATGGCAAAGTAAGTACAAGGAAGAGTGGCCACCACAGGAGTTAAATCAAGCGATTTAACTTCGTTTTGAAAAAGTTGCAAACAGAACAAAATCTTTCATTCCCTCACAAGTTCCTTTCTCCCTTGTCTCTTAATTTCCCCTTAGCTGTAATGAAAAATAATATTGCTTATAAGTTCCACCTCAGATTATCCTTTACAGCAAATGAATGAACATAATAGCGAGATGTTTTAGCTACCTCTTCAGTATTTCACTCTCAAGAAATTAATATAAAATACAAACTGGCCAAATTTTTAATGACAAGCATGACAAATGACATAAATGTGAAGAGCCAATGCCAGAAAGAACAAAACACAAGATAATTTCAATACAGTTGTCACAAAAAAAAAGAGCAACATTAAAGCAGTCCACAGTTTTTTAAGTAGTGAGATCTACTCTTCTGCTTAATGGAAAGGGAAGGCTAATGACAGATGTTGCCGACGGATCTGAAGACTTTCATGGGTTTTTGGCTTTAGTCTTCACCAACTGTGATTAGATAGCTAACACAATTAGCATCAATGTCAAAGGATATGAAGCCCACTGGCATAGAAAAAGAGCATTTTGGAGGCTATCTAAATAAGTTAACTGCTTTCAAGTAATTTGATACTCTCTTCAAATTCTCCTCAAAGAAATTAGGCACTGTCTAGGGCAATGACAGAAAATATAGTCATTATGGAGCATAGCTGGGCTCCAGAAGACGGAAGAGATAAAATACAATGCAATGTGTATAAAAAGAAGAAAAGGAGTCCTCAGTCATTTACAGACCAGTGGAGCTTCACTTCAGCTCTAGAATGACACTGGAATAAATAAAGAAAAAGGCTATAAGTGTGTATTGGTTTGGGATGGCCTGGTTTTAAGCAGCAGGGGGGCCACAAAGATGGCTCCTGTGAGGAAGCTGCTGGAAGCTTCCCACCATGTCCGGCACAGGCAGTGGCTGATGGCTCTGAAGATGGACATGCTGCTGGCCAGAACTGGGCCAATGAGAGAGGTTGGTAACACCTCTGTGATGACATATTTAAGAAAAAAATCAAAACAAAGTCACAAGATTTTGGATTCTAGTCAGAGAAGAGGAGGAGGTGAGAGCATGTGAGGGAAACAACATGGGGACACCAAGGTCAGTGGAGAAGGAGGGGGAGGAGGTGCTCCAGGCGCCGGAGCCAAGGTTCCTCTGCAGGCCGTGGTGCAGCCCGTGGTGAAGCAGCTGTGCCCCTGCAGCCCCTGGGCCCACGGGGGATGCAGAGATCCACCCGCAGCCCGCGGGGGAGGTGCCCGTGCAGGAGCGGGTGGGTGCCTGGAGGAGGCTGTGATCCAGGAGAGGGCCCTTGCTTCCAGGCTGGAGCAGCCTGTCCTTGGAGGACTGCACCCCGTGGGAGGAGAGAGCCACAGCACAGCAGTTTTGGGAGGGCTGTGTGCCCATGGGAGGGACTCACGCTGCAGCAGGTGCGGTTTGGCTGCTGCTCGGGAGAGTGGACCCAGGCCGGGAAGTTCACAGAGAAAAGGGGAAAGAAAATTTTGGTGTTAGTTGTTTTGAATTTTTTCATGCACGCTGGAGACAGAACAAGTACTAGGGATTTAAATTGCAACAGTAGAAACCTTCACTAAGAAGAAACAGAAGAAACCTTCACTGTAAGAAGAAGGAAATGCCAGATTGTTTTGTCAAAGATGATTTCACTATCCTCAAAGTTTGTTGACTAAATTAGGCAAACAGGTGTTATACGCAGTAACGAGGGAGGGAGAGAAGGAGAAATTTTGCCTTAGGTCTAGGCTTTTTGGGGTACTTCTTTTAGGCTATTTCCTACATACTTTCTTTGAATCCTTACTCTTACAGAATAAAAATTATTCAGAACAATAAACCTCTTTTTGATGCTTCAATCCTGTTGTCCTGTTGCTGGAAATGGTATCCATTTTGAAAAAGATAAATGTGGAGGAGAGAATTTAATAGTCATGACACTCGGATTACAAACTGCTCTGGAAGGGTAAAAGATCTGTGATGGACATCATTGCTATTCTTTTGAGAAACTTCATCTCACTTGTAGATGAGACTCACTGCACAGCGTAAAGTTATTCCAAAGGAACTGAGCCATCCATGGGCCTAAATTTAGGGAGCTATTTTTTAGACATCCTTGGTTTAGACTACAAAGTATCTCAAAGGTGCAGGAGAAAAGTTGTGGTGCTGACAGATTCATATTCTGGAGTATGGCACAAAATTAGTCCATTTGAGGGTGAAAAAGACACAAACAGCCATTCTTTATCACTCATGTAGAGAGAGAATTCTTTCATTTTCATTTAAATCAGTAGGATATGACTGAAAGTTTTACCCACAGGCACTTCTGCTTGAAATCTTTGACATCAGTCAAAAACCCTCTTAATCTCGAGGAACAAAAGTAGAGGGCTATACTCAGCTTTAATAATATTAAAAAGAAAGGAAAAAAGAGACATCAAGGAGACATTTTGTTTTTATAGAGGATCTATCATTTTATAAATTCTTTCTAACGCCTAGTTGACCTTATCCATTCATATTTGTTTACTAGCTGAGGAGGAAAACTCAAATAAAAATAAGCCTTCAGCAGCCCTGTTAGGCAGTGGATAATTTTTTTCTAATTTCACATGAAACACAGGAGTTACAGGTCTACTTGATGAATGCTTATTATCAATTCTACCTAAAGCAAATTTAACATTCAGGAACTAATGAAAAAGAAAACTCGATCAATTAAAGTCAGAGGATTTTTTTTAACATATGTATTTTATTATATGCATTGGAAGTTTAAAGAAACTAATTTTAGAAAACTTTTTAGGGGACAAAGATTCTCATACAGCTGTCCTATGAAAACACATAAGGTTTAATCTAGAGTAAGTTGGGAAATGATTGTGTTCATCCAGCTTTTACAATGTCATAAGAAAAATGGTCCCCACCATTGTTGTTCATTGCAGCTGAGAATGTCTTGCTTTTTAGGAGTGGTATGTGAGGCTAGGACTGAACAATGGTTCACTTAAATGTTGTTTCTTCCTTTGGAGAGCTGAAAAAACAGGCCTCAGCTACTCTTCTCCCTGGTAAGGATTTTGAGTGCAAATAATCAATGCCAGTAAAACCAAGGTAACAGAACTAGCTAAGCTGAAAATTGACTTTGAGGTTTTCTTACTCAAGGGACCAGCATAATAGTAAAGACCATGGATTAGTCTGACTGAGTAAACTTTGTGCAGTTTGCAGTACAAAGGGACTGGAATTGAAAGGAAAACATGAGGATGATAGAATCTTTATAATACACTTATCGGATAAAATACTCTGTACCAAAAAAATAAAAGAATACTACTTGGGCACTTGAGAGAGAGTGTGGAATAACAGGGAAGTCAGTCCAGGCACTGGTGTCTCTCAGACACTTAATGAGCAATGTCAGTGTTCCTAGAAGTTTGTTGAATGCATTTAGGGCAGGTTTCTTCCAGCTTTCTAGTGTGACTGGCCCAAAATTTAGGTAAAATGTTGAGCAAATAAGAAATTCTGGGCACCTCATTCCACCGAATCGCATTCCTACAGAATCACAAAATTGTTGGAATTCGAAGGCACCTCTGGAGTTCACCTAGTATAACTCCCTGCTCAAAACAGGGTCAGCTAAGAGCAGGTTTCCCAAGACTGTGTCTTGTCAGGTGTTAGATATCAACAAGGCTGGAGATGCCACAACCTCTCAGAGCAATCTATTATGGTTAACCAGTCTCTCATTAAAAAAACCTTTTTCCTGATGTTTAAATACAATTATCAGTATTTCAATTTGTGACATCACCTATTGTATTCTCACTAGATACCACTGAGAAGAGTCTGTCTGTACCTTCTGATCAGGTATTTATATACATTGACAAGGGTATAAGCTTTCTCTTCTGCAGGGTGAATCAACCTTTACTCATATGTCAGATGCTTCACCCCCTTCATCATCTTTGTAGTCCTTCCCTGGATCTGTTCCAGTGTGTGCATATCTGTCTTGTTCTGGGTCCAGAGTGTACTTGTAGTTTAGAACTGAACCAAGCTCTCCAGATATTCAGACCCTAATATAGAGGGAGAGTCACTTCCCTTGACCTGCTGGCAATGCAGCCCCTGATTCAGGCCAGGACGCTGTTGACTCTTGCTGTGAGGGCTCATTGCTGGCTCCTGATCAGCTTGGGGTACAAGGGTACCCCCAGGGCTTCCTCTGCAGAGCTGCGTTCCAGCTGGGCTGGCCCCTAGCGTGTCCTGATGCACGGGGTCACTCCTCCCCAGTGGCAGTACTTGGCATTTCTTGCTGGACCATTCTTTGAGCTAGCTGAGGTCCCTCATTGCAGGCCAAGCACCTGGTGTGTTAGTGTATTAACCCTAGCCCTAAACCCTACTCCTCCCAGTTTTGCAGTGGCATGGATACAAGCTGACATCGTGAATTTAGGCACAGCATTGGCAGTTCTCCTTTACACAGAGACATACATACACACAAATATACATGTGATGCACTGGAATATATAGAACAAGTGTGTAGGCATTGGACTAGATGAACATTGTAGCTTCCTTACAAACGAAGCACGCTATTACTCTATTTTATGTGTATAAATGTGGGTATGTAAGGATGTGTGTATATATGTACACATATTCACACACTGACATGTATACCTCAGGCGTAGTAGAAAAATTCATGGGGTATGAATAGCTTTTAGAGAGATAACTGTCATTTAAAGCACATTTTGGAATGTGTCAGTCCCATTCCTAAGCCACAGACAATGGAGAGAAGTACGATGGTGGACAGTGAGCCACCCCACATTTGATCACCAGAACGTGCCAAGCACAGCACAGAGACAGCTCATACCAACACTCTCCTGGTTCTGTCAGTTCTTCAGAAGTGTGGAGATTGTTGTACCTACATAATATGAAGGTTCATTGAAGCAAAAACATACTGTCTGTCATCCAGCTGAACCAAATACACCTGCCTTGGCACCAAATCCTGGAGATGATGGCATTAAAATGCCTCTTTGCCTCCACCCAGTGCAATGTGAAGGCAAAACTCCTTTTAAAAATTCTCCGTGCTGCAAGAATTGTGCAAACTGCCATATTCAAAATTCAGAATTCAGTTGCATTTTGACGAGCATTTTAAATTACTTAATTAAATGGTGCCTAAAGGAGAGCTGACATTCTCAAATGTCCCTTAAAAGGACATTCCAACCAATGCCAAATCTAGAAAAAAAGGCTGTATTTAATGTCTTTAACAAAAGGCTTCAGATGTCATAGCCACAGCAGGAAGTAAAACCTGGATTTAGAGAGAAGCAAGCTGATGTTTAGATTGGAATAGATTTAGAGATGAGATTCAGGCAGAGTGGACAGGAAAGATGTAGATGGGTAGACACAGTGCAGAGATGGAGAGACGGAGAGATAGATACAGCAGATAGATTCTCATGAAATAGTCCTTCCGTGTTTGGTGTGCAGCTGCAAGGCACCTGCCTGACATTTACAGCAGATAGCTTTTATTCATTTCATGGGATATTCATCAAAATGTGGTTGAGAGATGGAGAAAATTCCAAGTATGTGTCATCACTTTACTGGTTTGTGCAGCTGTTTCCTAAAGCACACAATGATGTTGTGTTGTTAAGGAAATACACTGTCACCCTGCTGAACAAATAAAGCATTTAGTTTATTGAGTAACATTACAATAATGATGGGAGATAATAGACTAAAAATACTGTTTATTCAGTAAGAATGGACAAAAACTTTACTGTCCGTGAAAGCATCACTTCATGTACAGAAAATAAAAATTGTGTTATTTATTTAAGCTACCTTTTTAACAGTACTGGTGTAAAATACTTCCTGACACAAGCTTTGATCAAGGATAAGGACCAGCAAACATCCTTAGTGGCAGAACTCATCAGACTAGAGCTCAAACTACTGGAACCAGACAGGATACTGTATCTATCATGTGTAACAGCAAATATTTTGCTGGGAAATACATAAGCCTAAGCTAGATGAGGGGTGGGGGAGTGGGGTGGGTGTTTTTTTGTTCTTGGGATATTGAATTANAACAGTACTGGTGTAAAATACTTCCTGACACAAGCTTTGATCAAGGATAAGGACCAGCAAACATCCTTAGTGGCAGAACTCATCAGACTAGAGCTCAAACTACTGGAACCAGACAGGATACTGTATCTATCATGTGTAACAGCAAATATTTTGCTGGGAAATACATAAGCCTAAGCTAGATGAGGGGTGGGGGAGTGGGGTGGGTGTTTTTTTGTTCTTGGGATATTGAATTAATAAATTTCTGATCATAACAAAGGCTCACGTTACCCTTTCCTGGGAATAAGCCTGTCTTGATTTTACAACTCTTTGTATCCGATGCTTAATATTACTCAAAAACTGATGCTTTCAGAAATATTTATTTATAGTATTCTGGATGAGGATAGTATGCCAGCCAAATCATCTGAGCCGTAGTTACACAGGACTAGGCTGTTAATTGTATGAGGCTCTTTTACACAGGCAAATCTAGTCCAAAGTCATAGCATTTTCTTCTGTCCTACTTTGTTTCTTTTGTTTTTGCAACTGTTGCAGAAGAAAAAAGAAAAAAGAAAA